>JAIXHY010000020.1:578038-630762 GCA_020449905.1 Globodera pallida | reverse complement strand
GAAATTTTGCAATTGAACCAGCTGGCGGAATCTGATCTGCAGCAAAACAGCCAAGATATGAGTGACGGGTGGCTGGGTTTCCGGACAAAGTTTTGTCAATTTCAAGAGTGTTCATCATTGTTTAAAAATAAGACAATTTTCGAAAGTGCAATGTTAAAGTACATGTACCATATTGGAATGGCATCAAGCTTCCGATATTTGTACGAATTTCAATAAACAGTTCAGCAATTTCCTTTAACAGCAGTTTATGATATTGAATGGCTAAAAATTGTTCCTCGACATTTTCATCAGGCTTCCCGCGGATTGTGACAATCCGTAAAACAGGAGCTGTGACATCACCAATCATCATTGGTTCAATCAAGTCAGGTGCGTAAACATGAAACTAGGAAACTCCACCGCTCATATCTGGCATAAACCTTGCTTCGTTTTTTTCGTTTACAAACTCAGTGGTGGTGAATCCGAGAATGTACGAGAGCTGGGACGAGATTTTGACGCTTTTTACATAACGAGGGTCCAGCGTTAATGAGAAGCGATTTTTAAATGTATCAAAAACAAATTGGCAGGCATTGGTCACCTTGCGATACGCCTGTATCCAAGCCTCCATTCCCACTTCTTTGGTAGCGTCAAATATTGCTCGGTCATCTTTATGCATCCTGGCAATTTCTTGTTTTAATTTTGTCCGCTCCAGTTCGTCGAGGAGCTTCAAATCGGCTCCCTTTAACGATGTAAAATATTCATCCAGCTTCTTTTGATATGACTCGGCGGTATCGCCCGCCCTTTTTGTTGGGATTCTACTTGTTGCACGTTTTTCACGTCCCACAACCTCTTCGTCTTCACCGTAAAAATCTGTTAGAGTGTCAAGGGCCTTTTGGAGTTGTTGCTCTTCATCCCCGACACTTCGCCTTTCCCTGGTAGTTCTCCGATTAATGTACTCTTGTCTTGCCCACTTGCTTGCAACGCTGGTAGAATATGTATATGCAGTTTGAACCGTACGCACCTTTTCTGCCAACGGCTCGCTTCCTTCACCCAAAAGTTTATAGAGATTTTTGCTCAATTCATACGGGTTTGTCACATTGGAAGGCGGAACTGAAATTCGGACAGTGTTCCCCGTTTTCCAATCAATTTGAACAAACTGTTCTTCAACAGTGCCTATGGATGGCCAGGAATGAGGATAAACAATGACGGCCAGCCCGACCTCCCACTCAGAATTGAACTGCAGTTTTCGCGGCAATCGAACTCGAAAGGAATTTGTTATATTGCCATCAACATTGGTGTTTGACGGTAGCACCACACGCTGGATGCGTGAGACCAATATGAAGAAAGTTATGGCGCTTGCCTTGCCTGGATTTGGTAGGGTGCACCATAATTTGTTAGGGCCCTTAGAGTTCATAATATTCCATCATATTATATACCGTTCGATTCCTGCCATCGAGCTGAGCACGTACATCTAAACGCTGGATACGTCAGACATTTATGAAGAAAGTTATGGCGCTCGGCTTGCATGGATTTGGTAGGGTGCACCATAATTTGTTAGGGCCCTTAGAGTTCATAATATTCCATCATATTATATACCGTTCGATTCCTGCCAACGAGCTGAGCACGTACATCTAAACGCTGGATGCGTGAGACCAATATGAAGAAAGTTATGGCGCTTGCCTTGCCTGGATTTGGTAGGGTGCACCATAATTTGTTAGGGCCCTTAGTGTTCATAATATTCCATCATATTATATACCGTTCGATTCCTGCCAACGAGCTGAGCACGTACATCTAAACGCTGGATGCGTCAGACATTTATGAAGAAAGTTATGGCGCTCGGCTTGCATGGATTTGGTAGGGTGCACCATAATTTGTTAGGGCCCTTAGAGTTCATAATATTCCATCATATTATATACCGTTCGATTCCTGCCATCGAGCTGAGCACGTACATCTAAACGCTGGATACGTCAGACATTTATGAAGAAAGTTATGGCGCTCGGCTTGCATGGATTTGGTAGGGTGCACCATAATTTGTTAGGGCCCTTAGAGTTCATAATATTCCATCATATTATATACCGTTCGATTCCTGCCAACGAGCTGAACACGTACATCTAAACGCTGGATGCGTGAGACCAATATGAAGAAAGTTATGGCGCTTGCCTTGCCTGGATTTGGTAGGGTGCACCATAATTTGTTAGGGCCCTTAGTGTTCATAATATTCCATCATATTATATACCGTTCGATTCCTGCCAACGAGCTGAGCACGTACATCTAAACGCTGGATGCGTCAGACATTTATGAAGAAAGTTATGGCGCTCGGCTTGCATGGATTTGGTAGGGTGCACCATAATTTGTTAGGGCCCTTAGAGTTCATAATATTCCATCATATTATATACCGTTCGATTCCTGCCATCGAGCTGAGCACGTACATCTAAACGCTGGATGCGTGAGACCAATATGAAGAAAGTTATGGCGCTTGCCTTGCCTGGATTTGGTAGGGTGCACCATAATTTGTTAGGGCCCTTAGAGTTCATAATATTCCATCATATTATATACCGTTCGATTCCTGCCATCGAGCTGAGCACGTACATCTAAACGCTGGATACGTCAGACATTTATGAAGAAAGTTATGGCGCTCGGCTTGCATGGATTTGGTAGGGTGCACCATAATTTGTTAGGGCCCTTAGAGTTCATAATATTCCATCATATTATATACCGTTCGATTCCTGCCAACGAGCTGAGCACGTACATCTAAACGCTGGATGCGTGAGACCAATATGAAGAAAGTTATGGCGCTTGCCTTGCCTGGATTTGGTAGGGTGCACCATAATTTGTTAGGGCCCTTAGTGTTCATAATATTCCATCATATTATAACCGTTCGATTCCTGCCAACGAGCTGAGCACGTACATCTAAACGCTGGATGCGTCAGACATTTATGAAGAAAGTTATGGCGCTCGGCTTGCATGGATTTGGTAGGGTGCACCATAATTTGTTAGGGCCCTTAGTGTTCATAATATTCCATCATATTATATACCGTTCGATTCCTGCCATCGAGCTGAGCACGTACATCTAAACGCTGGATGCGTGAGACCAATATGAAGAAAGTTATGGCGCTTGCCTTGCCTGGATTTGGTAGGGTGCACCATAATTTGTTAGGGCCCTTAGTGTTCATAATATTCCATCATATTATAACCGTTCGATTCCTGCCAACGAGCTGAGCACGTACATCTAAACGCTGGATGCGTCAGACATTTATGAAGAAAGTTATGGCGCTCGGCTTGCATGGATTTGGTAGGGTGCACCATAATTTGTTAGGGCCCTTAGAGTTCATAATATTCCATCATATTATATACCGTTCGATTCCTGCCATCGAGCTGAGCACGTACATCTAAACGCTGGATGCGTGAGACCAATATGAAGAAAGTTATGGCGCTTGCCTTGCCTGGATTTGGTAGGGTGCACCATAACTACATGGTATTAATACTTCTTTTATCGATTTTTCCAATGATCGGAAATGGGGGTTGGGCGAGGGAAGTAAGAGCCCCCCCCCCGCTCTTTAACCACCCCTTCCCCAAGCGCACCGCCCTGCGCGACTTTTTTAAATTTTTCAAAATTTAAATTTAAAGTTTGAAATATTTTAATCTATTAAATTTATTTATTCTCGTCGGGATTCGAACCTTTACCAATCCAGCACACAACCACCTGGCCATAGCAAAATTAAAATAAAGCGACATAGAATGCAATGATGTAGCGACATTAATCTAGCTACTCCTCCAGGAGCATTTTTTAATTACCCATATTTGAAATTTATTAAAAATTGCGGAAAAGGAACAGGTTTCGAACCAGAGCAAAAAGGGTAGACTATGTCTTAACACGGGGTTTTACCTGTTAAGCCATGCCTGCCCATTATCTTTTTAGCAAGAACATTGGGGCGTTTTTTGGGATATTATTCAGTTCCTCCATCATTGTTTGGGCTTCACCCGGGGTAATATGGCCTTTCTTTTTAAGGAAACTAATGAGGGCAACCCAGCAAATTAAGAACACAGGGAACGCAACGAGGTAATGAGAAAAAAGCATCAATATTTGTAACCAAACGTGCGCGTCGTTTTCTGGTTCAACCAAAACTTGGATCGGGGGGTTGGTGGTTGTGTTATTCATTTTTCGCAAATTTATTGACAATCTTATTTATAAAATTTTTGAGTCTGATACAATGTGTCGATTGTAATCGACCATGATCATTTGATCAAATTCACCCAACACTATCATTTCAACTCCTCCTTTTGGTATAGGACTATTGAACGTGGCTCGAATGCATGTTGTTCCGCTTCTTAGCAGTTCAAAACCACAGCTGTCATCCAGCGTGGAAGTTAATGGGACTACAAAAAATGTCCACCCATTTTTGAATTTTTCCATGGAAATGTCAAATGACCGTTCAGAATTTGTCATTCCCAATGCCTCATACATATCTACAAAGGCTCTGACATAAAAGTTTTCGTCAAAATTTAATTTGTAAGGCACAAGGGGGTATATCATTCCACCAGCATGCACAGAAATTTCTCGAACATCAAAAGGTTCAAATTTAAACGGGGTCAACTTGTAATCTCCGTTGAACGCCGCATTTTCAACCATTGCAATCGTCATTCGACGCGGAATTGTTGCACTGAAAACGTTGTACTCAAACTCATAGCGTCCAGCGCTTAAATACGACGATTTGATTTCCGTTTTTCGAACAGCATAAGTTGCTGGTTGTTTTTCCAATGATTTGTACAAGCTCATATTAAAGGATGGCTGCACTTCAATCATTTTTGCGTAAATCTTTACGTCGTGAACCGCCAAACGGTATTTGTTTGTATCGTTCCCCAAAAGTGTTTGCAAGAGAAAGGAATCTTTGACCTTGTAAATGGTGAACAACAAATCCAAATTGTTTAGAAGGTATAGTTCCTGATTTCCCATATCAAAGTCTAATCGCGAAAGGAATTGAGCCTTTTTCCCACCTTGAAATATTTTGCAACGTTCTTTGAACCCTTCGTCATTCTCATTGTTATGGCTCTTGCTATGCCGGTATCCAATAGAGCCAAGAAAATGTTTTTTTGCATTGCTTGGAAAGCTCAGTTCATTAGTGATGTATGCTTTGAAGGGATACAAATTGCCGCTGTCATAAACCTCAGTGTTCCCAACAGTGACTTTGAGTTGTTGGACAAAAGTTTGGCCAATTCCTTGAATGGCACAAACATTTGTGTCAGCAACATTGATTGAAACCCATTTGTCATTTTCTCCAAGTTTTTCAATTGATAGTTCAAGGTAGAGGTAAATTCGCGATAAATCCGTCCATAAATTGTCGCTATAAAGACGAAAGAGGTAGGGAGATTCCTGGGTAATTGTGGCGAGCGGGAGCACTTGGCGAAAGAAAGAACGAACAACAGAAACATTGGTTGGGGGTACAGAAAAAATGTTCAACGCACTGTTTATCGCAATTGGACTGTTTTCACTAATTTTTTGAGGACATGTCATTTTTAATAAGTTCCCAAGAAATCAACTCGAAGTTTTTTATTTTTTGGTTTTCCAACCATTGGTGGCCCAATTGTTGATTGGAGCCTATTTATATTTTTACGCTTGCCCTTTCCAATTTGTCCGGTAGCAGCATCCTTGCGATATCGTTTAAAATCAAATCCTTGCCCTTTTTGGGAATTGAGATTGCTAGCCGCCTTTTCGAGGAGATTTTTTAGTCCTGATTTGCTTTCGGCGACAAGCGATTCTTTGATATCTTTGCCTTCCAATACGTTTGTTAAGACACGATTCCCACTTTCAAGCCCCTGCCGACCAATAGCGGCACCAATTTGCTTTCCCAGGGGCAACAGGTATCGCATGAGGCTTCTAAACACGGAGCCAACCCCACCACCTCGCTGGTAAGGAATGCCTCGAAAAACGTTGTATCCCCCAAACTGAACCAACAACTCGGGTGACGCTTCTGCAAATGTGGACCAATCCACTTGGAGAGGATCAAAATCAACATGCATTTTTATGCATTGATAAAAAAAGGATGGTTTATTTATAATGTTTAAAGATTACCCTTCTCACAAAGGTGTTTACAATAACATCTGGGGATGTTTTTGTAAAGTGTAAAAAGCGGACCAATTTTTCAAAGGGCACTTCCAGACATCGGTTATACAAAAAGAAAATTACATGACGACCACACGCGTTTGATTTGACAGACTGCAACAAAAGTTTATTGTAACGAATTTGGCCAAACTGGCTCAAATAATCTACAATGAAAACACTGGGCGGTGGCCAAATCCCCAGCGAATCATAATATTCTAAGCTGTTTTGGGACACACAATAAACACCAACCCAGTGTGAACCCCGGGAGTTGCTTGGATCAATGTTCAACACCATGCAATGGGGAAATTTTGCAATTGAACCAGCTGGCGGAATCTGATCTGCAGCAAAACAGCCAAGATATGAGTGACGGGTGGCTGGGTTTCCGGACAAAGTTTTGTCAATTTCAATAGTGTTCATCATTGTTTAAAAATAGGACAATTTTCGAAAGTGCAATGTTAAAGTACATGTACCATATTGGAATGGCATCAAGCTTCCGCTATTTGTACGAATTTCAATAAACAGTTCAGCAATTTCCTTTAACAGCAGTTTATGATATTGAATGGCTAAAAATTGTTCCTCGACATTTTCATCAGGTTTCCCGCGTATTGTGACAATACGTAAAACAGGAGCAGTGACATCCCCAATCATCATTGGTTCAATCAAGTCAGGTGCGTAAACATGAAACGAGGAAACTCCACCGCTCATAGCTGGCATAAACCTTGCTTCGTTTTTTTCGTTTACAAACTCATTGGTGGTGAATCCGAGAATGTACGAGAGCTGGGACGAGATTTTGACCCTTTTTACATAACGAGGGTCCAGCGTTAATGAGAAGCGATTTTTAAATGTGTCAAAAACAAATTGGCAGGCAGTGGTCACCTTGCGATACGCCTGTATCCAAGCCTCCATTCCCACTTCTTTGGTAGCGTCAAATATTGCTCGGTCATCTTTATGCATCCTGGCAATTTCTTGGTTTAATTTTGTCCGCTCCAGTTCGTCGAGGAGCTTCAAATCGGCTCCCTTTAACGATGTAAAATATTCATCCAGCTTCTTTTGATATGACTCGGCGGTATCGCCCGCCCTTTTTGTTGGGATTCTACTTGTTGCACGTTTTTCACGTCCCACAGCCTCTTCGTCATCACCGTAAAAATCTGTTAGAGTGTCAAGGGCCTTTTGGAGTTGTTGCTCTTCATCCACGACACTTCGCTTTTCCCTGGTAGTTCTCCGATTAATGTACTCTTGTCTTGCCCACTTGCTTGCAACGCTGGTAGAATATGTATATGCGGTTTGAACCGTACGCACCTTTTCTGCCAACGGCTCGCTTCCTTCACCCAAAAGTTTATAGAGATTTTTGCTCAATTCATACGGGTTTGTCACATTGGAAGGCGGAACTGAAATTCGGACAGTGTTCCCCGTTTTCCAATCAATTTGAACAAACTGTTCTTCAACAGTGCCTATGGATGGCCATGAATGAGGATACACAATGACGGCTAGCCCGACCTCCCACTCAGAATTGAACTGCAGTTTTCGCGGCAATCGAACTCGAAAGGAATTTGTTATATTGCCATCAACATTGGTGTTTGACGGTAGCACCACATAAAACGAATTGGAAGGCATTTTAAAATGTTTTGTGAGACAAAAGCTGCCCTTTATATATTTTTCCACGTAACGGAAGTTGCAGGAATCCAGCTATTGTAGCGAGCATTGAACCCTTTCCATTTTACAAAGACATGGTCCAAGCCGGGTTGTTTCCTTTTTTGATAATTTTTTCAATATCGTACATTTGTTCTTTGTTCTCCAATGTTTTACAAAGATCATTTGCGTAAAACCACCCTTTTATTATCTCCTTGTTGTTGTCGCGGAGCCGGTACACAACAGGCGAGCGTTTGCTATGCACTTCTACCACTGTGAACAATTCGTTGGTGAAACGGGGCAAGTATCCTTTTTGGAACACATGCTTGTACTTTTCAATGCGCACTCGGTCGCCGACTTTGAATTTTGGGGCCCGTCTTGGAATTTTGGCAGCGTTATTATATAGTTGCTGTCTAAGCGCTTCAGCATTTTTAAAATTGACGTCCACAGGTCTCATACTAATGCTCGAATTGTACGAGTGATTGATAGCTTTGACCAGCTGTTGCACAACGTCTATCCATTTTTGGGTGTTGCGATCGGTGAAATAGCGGTACAACCGTTCTTTGATGCTCCTATTTGCTCTCTCAGCCATTCCAGCATGGAACTGAGGAGAAGTAAACATACAAAAATGTTCAACATCTTTTGACCTAAAGTAAATTTGCACAGCTTTGGCTGTAAATTCTCTGCCTTGGTCGGTCAACAATTTCCAAGGTACATATTTTGATCTTGCAAATATTTGACCAAACGCGACAATCATGTCTTTGCTCGACTTTGATTTTACCGGTTCTACAAAAATCTGTCTACTCAGGGTGTCGATGCAGACAAGCAAATATTTGTATCCGCGGTTTTGTCGGGAAAGACGATCAAACATTGCCAAATCTGCCTGCCACTCAGTGTGCAGCCCCGGTGCCAATGTTGGCAAACGGCGATAACGCCTCTTGGCCTGGCGGTGCAGCGTGTACGCGCGCTGGGATGCCAAAAAATTTTTGACGTCACGGCGAGTAATTTGCTTGTTGCGTGCTTTTGCCTCTCTCAACAGAGGTTCAACGCTTGTGAAAGCAACTGGCGAATTTACATTCTTGTACAAAAATTCAAGTAATTTTTTTACATCCATAACATCGGTTTGAACTTTAAAGCCTTTTTATAAGAACCCTTACCAAATTGGTGGGGCTGTTCGGGGAAAAGATGCTTTTTCAAAAAAACATTTTGTTTTGCTTTTTCAACAAACTCTTTGTGCCCAACGGGAGCGTTTTTGAATTGACTCCGCTTGTCTTTGTTTAACAAGTAAACTACAATGTCTTCAAAGTTGCTAGTTTTGTACACGTTTCCGTCTGGTTTCAAAATTTTCCCATCCTCAGACACGCCCAGGGGGCTAGCGTTTTGGCGAATGTGCTCAAGAATCCCAGATTTGGTCATTGGATAATTGACATCCGGCCTTTCTGAAGACGCGGATGTTTTGCTTGAACGTAAGTTTCGAGGACTGGCATCTTCCCAAACTTCATCATCATCGTCGTCCTTCTTTTTAATCCTGGTTGCGCGACGGACAACAGCAATTCTTCTTTTCCGTTGAGGGCGTGGTTTTGGCATTTGTGGTTGTTTGGGCAAAATTTCCTCCAAATTTTGTAGGCGAACGTCAACAGGTCGCTCTTCGTCTTCTTTTGACAACTTGTTTAAACGCTTAAACTCCTGTTGATACATAATTTCATCTCCTTCATTTTTGGTTTGTTGAATCCGAGAACGGACCAAACCAATAGGGGTTCCATCCAACGGTTGGGATAAACTCGCGTAAATTTCTTCAGGCACGAGCAAATAACGCTTTGTGTGTTGCATTTTTTTGGTAACCAATAACAGCGCAAGTATATTTATTTATTTTCTAGCGCGTTAACAATGAGTGGCACCACAATGCTGGCCACGAGTCCAGCAATAGAAAAAAGGCCACCGCCCTGTTGATTTGGCGTCAACAAATTTTTGGCTGACCTTGAACAACGTGTTCGGGCGAGACGGCGAAGCAACTGCGCATTTGATTGCAACTTTTTTACGTGTTTTGAGCGCAGTGGAACACGCCCTTTTAGAATATTCAGGCAAATTTCCACTAAACAGAGCAGCTGTTCATCAGACGCTTGGCGAATCAGTTCTGTTTGGGCGCGGTTGGAACGAAATTTTTGTTGGACACGTTCCAAAAAGGGCAAATTATTTCTAACCAGTTTTGACACTTTCATTTTGTCATATAAACCGCAACGGGTTCACCATATATATGCGTTCTCAGGCGCAATGCTTCCGGACTCTGCGGATGCATGTCTACTAGTAGGTAGCCAAAATTTTTGGCACAGGCATCCCGGTAGGCTTCTATGAAATGGGCCGACCTCGACGTAAACAAATGGGTGGCTATGGTACGGGTTTGCAGCTCACCGGCCGGATTTCTCATCAACACCAAATAATGAGAATTGTTTCGGGCGACGCGAAGTTCCTTGTTGAACAAATGTTGCGTCACCAAAATTACGCTCACGCCCCAATTGTGTGAACCCCGAGTGAAGAGTGTGTCCAAAAAATGGTGGCTCATCCCCACTACCAAATCGTCCAAAATTAACAAAAATTTGCCAAGCTTGGCGCGCTCGCGAATCTGCTCCTCAGATGGTACCCCGTTATGAACTGTCACTGGCACTGTTCCAATTTTCCCAGCACGCTGCAAATTTAGTACATTTGAATTCAGCTCCCCGTAACAATAAATAATTCGCTCCATTTGTTCTGTGACCATTTTGTCCAAATGGCGCAAAAGTCGCAGAATCCATTCCGATTTCCACTTCCGGTGCTTCCTGAAACAATCATTGTAAATGGATGCCGAAACTGTACATCCTCGTGTTTAAATGTCTGAAATGAATTCATCCTTTTCATATTTAAATTTTACAACATTTTATTTATAGAATAAAATGGAATATATTCTTGCTACCGATTGGATGAACATTTCAAACGAAAACAAAGAGAACATACCCCCATCTGCCAAAAAGGAGGAAGAGGAGATTAGCTGGCTTCGCATCTGTGACGGCAAAGGAAATGGCTGTCAGCGAGGAGGTGAAGGAGGAGGAAAAGCCAGGTTTTTTTGTTTTGTTTTTTGTAATTTTGTTAAAAAAGAGGTGCTGACGCCGACACGTTGCACCTGTGGTAGCGGCAGACGATCACAGTCGCTCATTGACTACCTTTGCAAGCATTACAACTGTACCATCCAAGAGCTGCACGTGTTGCTGCAAAATTTGGAGCATCGTCGAGCCATTGTTGAGCACTTGCGGTCCAAGTTAGATATGATCCCAAATTATTTTCGATAAAAAATGTCAATTCATCTAATCCTGGGGCCAATGTTTGCCGGCAAAACCAGTCAACTGCTACGGTTGGGAAACCAAACAGAGCAGGCAGGCCTGTCCGTAATGTACATCAAGCACGAGCTGGACAACCTGCGCACAAACAACGACTCGTGCGTGCACACCCATGATGGTGAAACACGCGAAGCGGTTGCCGTAAAACATTTGCATGACGTGTACGATCAAATGTGCAGAGTGACGCTCATCTGCATTGATGAAGGCCAGTTCTTTTCGGACCTATGCCCCGTGGTTTTACACATGGTCAATGTGCACAAAAAGCGCGTGATCGTGGCGGCGCTGAACGCGACATTTGACCAAAAAATGTTTCCGCCCATTGTCGAGCTGCTGCCGTATGCGGACGAGGTGGAATGGCTCAAGGCGGTGTGTTTTTTCTGCGAATCTACTCAGGCCCAATTCACCCGCCGGTTCGCCCGACAACAGCCCAACAACATGGTTTTATTTGTTTTGATTTTTCAAACGCAAAAAAATTGCAGTTTTCCCCGCGCATCCCTCAAGAAGAGTTTATCGGAGGGCCGGAAGCTTATGATGCAATGTGTCGAAAATGCCTTTTTCACATGTGACCATTTACAAAATAAAAAATGATCACAAAAACCATCCAGAATGCCCGGCCTGGGTTGGGTCCGGTTCTCTTTCTCTTCTTTGGGGCAGCACCAGCGGCGCCACCGGCGGCTGCTCGATTTGCTCAGCCAAAGGCCAAGCGCCTCCTCCGGTCGGCGGGCCCCCAGGCAGCGGCGGCTCGTTTAGCTCCGGCAGGTTGTCCGTGTAGCCAAATGGCCGAGTTTGCATTCCGGGGCGCACCCGGCCCTTGGCGTAGTAGGGGCGGTAGTCCTTGTGTGCCTCCTGGGTGTACAGATCGGCGTAGACTGTGCGGCCAATTTGTGGAAACGCCACTTGGATGGCGCGATGCTCACCCCCGTGTAAGCTCCTTCATGGAGGCAAAGTTGAGCAATTGCTGCGTTGCGTAAGAAAGACGAAAGCTGCGAATTTTCAAATTGGCACGCTCATCCGTACCGTCCGTGCGATTGGTGTGCCGAATGCCGTAATTCTTTGGGCCACCCTGCAACAAATTCGACAATTCGGCGGTCCGAGTGTTCGCGCTTCATTTGGCCCAGCGCCTCGCCCTCCGCCACACCCGGTCCACCCGTCTTCTTGACGTAGTAGATGGAGTCGGTGTCTATTTTTTTGTTTGGTTGTCCCCAAATAAGAACAAAAATTACCGCAATACAGCAACTCGGCTCCGGCCAACGCCAGCACCTGCTCCATGTATTTGTACAAGTGCAGGCGGGCGTAAGATGTCACGTAGATAGCCACCGGCAAACAGTTGGTCGGTGGCGCCTTGGCAAACTCCGGTCGCTTCCGCACCACACAGCGGTCCATGTGTGGTGACACGTGGACAAAGTCGAGTTTGTCCAGCGTCGGGTCCTCCAACAGCCGATGGAACTCCGCCGGCGTGCGCGTGTACCGCACCTCTGTGTGGCAGACGCGCTGGGCCAGCTTTCCCCTGTTTTGTGTGTATAAAAATGCGATAAAAGCACAAAATTTACCAAAGAGAGTTGGCGAGCGTTTTGGCGATTAGGCGAAGGCCGGGATTGGGTGCAATTTTGGTCGCGTCCAGTCGAATTCCCTCCGTTTGCCAATAGTCGTCCAGAAAGGCCTGGCGCTGTTCCTCCGTCACACAGTCATCTGGCCACCCGCTCGCTTGCACCTTTAGGCCGACAAACGTATTGACGTAGGAGCGAAAGAGGGTGTCGTCCCACTCGTCGTAGTGCCAAACCTTTTTTATTGTTGTTTATTTTGTTATTACGGGTCGTAAAAAATACCTCAAATAGATCCGTCACCACATAGCCCAGTTCCAACGCCTTATTGAGCTCCACGTGGGTGTAAGCAGACACCCACGACCTCTTGTCCGGACTGTGACGACACGGGCGTTGCTGTTTTCGGTCGGCGCAATGTGCACAAAGCGGGAAGGTGAAGCGTCCATCCGGGGTGCGGTAGCCAAGCAGGGGAATTCGAATGTCGCGTGGGGCCAGCACCCGCACAAGCAACAGTCCTCGAAATTCTGTTGGGGTTGTCCATGGAAGAGGCGTTGTGGGTGGTTCCAGTAGCACTTCGCGCGTCAACACTCGCGGGTTGCCCACCGGGAACGGGTTCACCTTCTAAAGCGGGGCACATAAACAAACCAAACACCAAAAACTTACCATCACATATGGATACAGGCTCACAATATCGATGCACAAAATCTCCTCATCCGGGGCGCAAACATGGTGAAGCTTGAAGGGCTCCGTTCTTCCGCCCCGCAGTGCGTCATTTCGCGGATCAAGCGGACGAGGAACAAACACCGCGTCATAACGCTGTTTGAGTTGGGGATCGCGACGCAGCTGGGCCTTCCAATGGCATGCCCACACCACATGAAGTTCACAGCCGTACACGTGCTCCAGCTCCCACAGACGCCTCACTGTTCGCTCGTACAAGTCTTCCGCTGTTCGGCCGGCCGCCAGGCGTTGTTGGCGGTTCGGGAAACAGTCGGGACACCCTATTTGGGGGTGTTTAAAAATTTATTGAACAAAATTTACCGTGGTAATAACAGCCCATCCACTCAATTGCGAGTGGACGAAGGGGTTGTTCGCGGACCCAAAGACCGTCGACGCGATAGCCCGAGTCTTCAATGTGCGCCTCGCCAACCGACCAGCTCGCGCACTGCACCTGTGCGCCCGGGTTCTCCAGCTCGAAGAAGCGAATGTACCGCTGTGATTCGGCGGATGCTCGTCGTCCGCGCAGATATCCGCCTTCGGGAGAGTGGACCAGCCGGTTTGGCGGCAAAAAACACCGTCGCAGGGTGGATAGTGCCAAACCCGCGGCGGTTGATGCGTTGGTAAACGGGTCGAGGCCTTGCGTGTGCTCGCCAATAAGTTGCCGGAAGCGAATGACCGCCTCCCGAAGAATGGCAACGTCGTTGGTGCAGTACAGGATCAGTTGTTCCCGAAGTTGAAAAGCTGCGCTCGACAAGTTGTCCGCGTACCAGCGTAAAAATTTTTCACGTTTGTCCGCCTTCATAGTGTCCGGCGCGTAGAAGGCCATTGGAGGAAGGCCTGCGAGTCGTTCTTGTAGATGTTGGCGTTGAATGTACAGGTAGGGGAAGAACGGTTTCACGGTCGCCAAATTAGACGCAAGATCAAAACTTTTGACGAGCGCATCGAGTTCACAAAAAAAGTAATTGATAGAATCTTTGAACGTGATGCGACGGCGATTGTTTCCGGAGAGGCGCATAGAGTAGATCTTTAGGCCCGTTGTGCACAAGCGCTTTGGCGGCAAGCTTCGGCGATGTAGGGCTTCCAATACAAGATGGAAGTCGTATTTTCCTCCATTGTGGGCAATGCACACCGTGTGTGCTTTTCGTGGCCCGTTATGTAGCAAAAAATCCAAAAACTGGTCCACCGGATTCACCGCACCGTCGTTGTCAAATGAGTGGAAGAAGAAGCGGCGTGGGTTGTACGTTGGAGCTCCAGCGGGGGCGGGCTGCGGAAAAAACGGGGGCGATGACCACTGCCTCATTTGGGCCCCTCTCGCGGAGCCACACACACAGCCGGGAGCTCGTCGTCCGTGCCCCTCATGAACGCTGATCCCCGCTCGGATGCAGCGCACACAGATGACTTCTGCGACAATGAGCAGCGGCACGTGCTTTTGCACAACTTGGGTGTGAAGTTGTAATGGGCGATCCTGCGAAGTCTCCGCATCGAAGAAGCAGAGACGAACAGGTTTATCATCATCATCCTCCTCCTCCTCCTCCTCCTCCCCTTCATCGGAACTGCTCCTCTCTTCACCGGTGGTCAAAACCGGTGAGAGGGCCGGGCGGGACCGGTGTTTGCCCAATTGGTTGTATAAAGCATGGATGTTCCTGCGTGTGTGGGCCTCTGCACCGACGACAATTTTGCACAATGGTATCAACAGGACGCATGGGCAGACACTGGTGGATGCCGACATAGGCAATACACCCACACGCGCGGCACACCCGCCGCCATTGGCAAATTGGCCGCCTCATTTGCCGCCCGCGCCCGTCCATTGGCGTTGGAGCTTGGTTCGTCAGGTGGAAGGCAAAACAGTCGGCGTTTGGAAAGATGAAACCACATTCGTCGCACTGGCGCGCGCTACTTTGGCCAGTTGGCAACTAACAATAATTTTAAACACACATATGGATGATCACGTGTTTAATATTCACAACCCTTTGGGCACAAAGGTCCCAAATTTATTTTTGAAAAGATTTTTAAATTTGTTTTTCCATGAACCCACCTGCTCCGTTTGGCAGGGATACCCTGGCCCAAAGCGCAGACACAGCCGGCATACAACTGTGCAGCCGGACGGGTGGTAGAGCCTGTCCACACCGCGCTCACAGTCGATGCAGTATTTGGCTACTTTGAAGAGCTGCTCAATTCGACCAATGTAGTTGAAGTGCCCCCGCTCCAACAAAAGGCAGAGATTAAAATTTGCAGCTCTTCCCTCGCTAGAAGCAACAAAAATACAACAAAAAACCAATGAAAAATACCCTTTGAAGACAATGCGAAACTCTTGCTCCTTTTCAAAGACCACAAGGCGAATTTGACCACCGCCATGCAAATTGCTGAGCCACACTTGGAGACGCTCAACATCTTCCAGCGTGTACATTTGCTTTTGGCGTGAAATTCCGGCCCGCCGAAGCAAATTTCGCGCTTCCGGGGCGTGACGGTGCTGTTGCGACGCGTACGCGTTAAAACCAGCTCGCCCGCCCCCATCGGGCATTCGGGTTCGTCTGTCCCGTAGTCCCAAAAGAATTGCTCTGGCCAAACAGTGCCGGTCGCTCGGGTTTTGCACGCGAATCACCGATTGCACCATATGCGATATATGGTGG
Organism: Globodera pallida; assembly: GCA_020449905.1. Taxonomy (NCBI): domain Eukaryota; kingdom Metazoa; phylum Nematoda; class Chromadorea; order Rhabditida; family Heteroderidae; genus Globodera; species Globodera pallida. Next base: position 614,801 of record JAIXHY010000020.1, on the reverse strand, counting down.
TCCAGTGCAAAATCGCATGCTCCTGTTTTAGATTTGATGAAAACAAAAAATTTTATGAACGCAACAAACCCCCTGGGTGCCCATCCACTCTGACCGACTCGCGGGGCCACACCGCAAGCACCTTTGTGGTTGTTGTGCCACTGAGCAAGTCAACCCCAGCGGCAGACTGCTCGTTGAGGCGCTCAATAGCCGCCGTAAGAGCGGCCGCGCTATTTTGTTCTGGCGGGCGAAGCGGGACGACAAAGGGGCGTTCAAACCCCGGCGGGTGGATTTGCAGTCCAACCATGAGCGGCGGGGGGTGGCCTTAAATCAAATGCAGGAAACATTTTTGAAAGCACTGATGAAATGATGGCCGGTGGCGTTCTACCTTGAAGCACCCGGTTGAGCAGGTGCTGGATGAGCGACTCCATAACCAGGTCCGGTCGTTCGGCTTCCTCAAAGGGCCGAAACCGTATCTCGACAACCTCTCCCCGCGTATTTCTCTGCACATTGCGCATTGGCGTCGTTCTCTCAATCACAAAGAAATCCTCGATTTGGCGCGCCATCTTAAACAAACATTTTTTAATTGTCAGTCTGGGGAAAAATGCCAAAAAGCAGAAAATCATTTGTTAATGTGGGGTTGGCGGTTCCGTTCTCGGTACCTCGGTTAACCGAAATGTTTTGGTTCGGTTCTCGGTTCTGTTTCCGTTAAACCAAAAATGCTTTGGTTCTCGGTCTCGGTTAACCGAAATGTTTCGGTTCCGATTAGGTTAACCAAAATGTTTCGGGTTCCGGGTTCCGGTTTGGTTGGTTCCCGGTTCCGGTTTGGTTGGTTCTCGGTTCCGGTTTGGTTGGTTCCCGGTTCCGGTTTGGTTGGTTCCCGGTTCCGGTTTGGTTAAACCAAAAATGTTTTGGATTGATTCTCGGTTCCGGCTAGGGTAACCGAAATACTTGGGTGGTTCGGTTTTGTTTCAACTCCGATTAGGTTAACCAAAATGTTTTGGTTCCGATTAGGTTGGCTCAAATGGGGTTGGTTTCCGGTTCCGGTTTGGTTAAACCAAAAATGTTTGGGTTTGGTTCTCGGTTCCGTTTAGGGTAACCGAAAAAATTTTGGTTCGGATATGGTCCGGTTAGCCGAAGCATTCCCAGGTTCCCAGGAACCGCCAACCCTAGTTAAATGCAATAGAAAATGGAGAAAATGCCAAATTAGCCAAAAAATAGAATAGGGCCTATTGCGGAGTGTAAAAGTTGATATTTAATTATCAATTGCAGTTAACTAAATTTTATTTTTTCAATTTATATATTCTTTCATAATATTTTTTGGAGTATTAAATCATTTTAACAGTTTTTATTTGGCTCTAAAATTTAACCTTCAACAATGGATAAAAAATCATGGCAAACGAAATTTACATGTTGGGCAATTGGCTGAAATTTTAAGCCATTGGGTGATACAGGGACCGTGAAACAAATGACAACAGTGAAGAGCGGTGACTTGTTCACCAACTAAAAAACATTCAGCACAAACAACGCAGGTTTCTTCATTTTGCACATGGGTTTGTTTAATTTTGAGAGTAGGAAGTTTTAAAATTTTTCTAATGGGATAGGGGAGTGGAGGCGGGGGTGTAATTGGAGGGCGTGGCGGCCGGTCCGAACTTAGCCACACCTCCTCTGCCTGTGGCCGAGCCGAAATGGGGCCCTCCAACATGTCGAGCGCCACTCGAACATTTTGGGCTGCTTGGCGCGCCGCTCGGCGCGCCGGCGGTCGCTCTCGAGCGGCAGCGGCAACGCGTTGGGACGGTCCCGGCGCTGGGTCAAGCTCCAGCTCTTGCGAGCCGACCCGCCCCGTTTCAGCAGCTCTCCGATAGGGGTGCTAAAAAGACGATAACAATAAAATAGTTGCCAATTCATTTATTCAAAAATTTGTAACATTTTGTTGACGGCTGTTGCAAATATATCTCAATCAATCCATATTTAGATTAATATTAAATTCGCTCAAATGCAGTTTCACCTTTAACAATCATGAACAATTAAAAACAAATTAGCATTTAAATATTTATTTTTTGTTTACAATTGCAATTAATTATTATTATTATTTATTTAAATTTGAATTTTTGACAATAATTAAATTTAAAATATTTTCAATTTAGATTCAATTTTGTCCATAATTTTATTTAAATTATTTTTTACAATTTAATTTATTTTCTAAACTCCAATTTCAAATAAATTCATAACGTAATTTATAGTCGTATTGTTAACAATTAAACCAAATGTTCTTGGTTACCAATCAATAAAAACTATTTTAACGTTTCATTCACGCACAAAGCGAGCAGCGCTGGTGGCTGAGTTTGGGTGCAATTGGGATGCCGCCTCGTCTTGCAACGGCTGGCGTGATGGCTCGACAATCTGTTTATTTAGCTTTGTTTAATAGCCAGGTTATTTTTACCCCCCCCCCCCTACCTCTGATGCCTGTGGCATCTGTCCCTCGGGGCCCCGAACAGTCAAATTGTTGTGCTAAATAAAAATTTTTAGAAAAACTTGTATTCAATCCTCAACCATTATTACATTGATCGCTGAGGAGACGGATCGAATGCGCGATGCCCCGCTTAAGCCAATCCGGTACCAGCAATCAGAGTATCCGCGCGGTGGCTGCGCCTTTGCATTTACGAGTTCGTACATGGCGCCCTGACGAAGAGTTGCCAGTTGTTCGGCCGACGAAAACCATCCGCTTGTTTGCAGCTGTGCTCCCTCTCCGTTTCCCATTAGCACATTGCAAACAGGCATGGGGCCATTGGCTGTCATTTGTTCTGGTCGAAAGTCGACTTCGATGGCGGTCAATTTAATTGGCCTGAAAACTGAAGATTAAAATAAAAAAAATCAAATTTACTTACGGCAGAAATTGTCCAAAAACGCTGACACAACTATTCAGAAAGTCCAGAGACGTTGTTCCGTCCTCGCAATAACGAGAAGCCTTAAACGGGTGAAAAATTGACAAAAAATTAATTTGGATGCTTTAGTTTTTACATTCTAAAAAGTTTTCAAAAAATTAAATTTATACATCAAGATTGTGACTCAATTAATTACCATTTAACAATGTACAAATTCAAAAAATTAAATTTGATCATCCTCAATAGGGAACGGGTTTAAATTTTTTAAATTATTTTTGCACCTTTTTTTTGATGACATATGCCCGAAAAATACAAATTTGGCGCGGAATTTCATCGTTTTAACGCCATTATTCGCGATTTTACAAATGCGCATAAAATGACAATTTACTTTAAAAAATGTTGCATTTTTCGCCATTATTTTGCCATTTAATTATTTAGAAATATTCGCCACTATACATAAACCCGTTCCCTAATCAACAGATCTCAAATAATTAACATTAATCAAGTTCTAAGTTTTAAAATGTCTAAACCGGGTCCAATCTGCCAAGAATTGTGAGTTGGGGAAGGGAAGCAAGGGGGGGGGGGGTATTTAAACCCTCAAAACTTGCCAGGTTTCCAAATCCTCTTTGAGCATGTCCGACCAATTCGTCGCTATGTCCCCCGCCAACAAGGTCAACGTTTCCAACCCCGTGGGGCCCGCCGCCGGCTTGAAAATTGGCTCCAAATGCCTGCTGACCACCGCCGCCGCCGCCATGGACAACGCCTCCAAATGCTTGCTGACCGCCGCCGCCATGGACAACGCCTCCAAATCCTTGCTGACCGCCGCCGCCGCCATGGACAACGCCTCCAAATCCTTGTTGTCCCCCGCCGTACTGCCCAATCCCTCCGGCGTCATGCCCCCCGAATTGGTCCCAGCCTTCGTGGCCACCGCCTCCAAAGCCACCCGCCGCGAGTCCGCGTTCAGAAACGCCAAAGCCCCTGCCAAATGTTTGGTAAGCGCCGCCGCCGCCAGCATGTCGTGCCCCTGAGTCAAAAAGTCCGTGCTGGCGTCCCCCCGTGGCGCCGAGGCCATAGTTCCATCCTCCGCTGCGTCGAAAGCCTCCGCCGTTCGCAAATCCCCGGTACGCCAGTGCGCGTCTAATTCCGCCGCCGCTGACAATCCCTCGTTGGGCAAATCGGGCACCGCCAAAAAATGCCTAAATTTGAGTGATTTATATGTTCATTTTCGGACAAAGGGCGATTTTCTAGTAAAAAATTAAATATTAGTTTTGTTAAGGAAAATTTTATAAAAATTTTAAAAAATACAAACTGAAAATTTGCAAAAAAATTTATGTTTTTCGCATTCATTAATCTAGTTACGTGTTTATTCAAACTTAATTACTGTTGGGAATTTACCGGGTGTTCGTCCTGCTGTCCGTTGAATCCGTCCCGTCTAGGCGTAAAAATTTCTTGGGCTTGGACCGCGCCGAGGATCGGGATTTGGCCGCCAATCCCTACATTCTTTAAAAAACAAATTTATTGAAATATTTTGTAAACCCCCTGCCCATAAATTTATTTACCTGGGAGCCTTCCAACGCTGTCGGCAAGTTAGTATTTGAATGTTGCTGGTTTGCCATTTGATAGACGAGCACCTTAAGTTTAAAAATGAAATTATGATAAAAATATTATTCAAATTAAAAACCTATCCAAATGAGAAAAAAATCAGAATGAACAAGGAATTTTGTTATCCCGCGAACAAACTTTGGCGGAGAATGCCCGCGGCGATCGCAGCCTTTTTCCCATACATTGCGAGAGGGTGGGAAAAGGAAAAGATTGCTGTTTCCCGCCGCCCCTTCTCTTCTTTCCTGGAATTTTTAAACTTTTAAATATAATTCTTTTGCTTCCTCGGGAAAATTGCCGGCCCCGTGGCAAAAAACAAATCATTTTATTAAGTTGAATCAAAGCTTTTCTAATTCATTCGTGGCCAAGTGGCTAGTGAGACACGTTTTACATCTCAGGTTCGGTTCGGGACCGGTATAATATATTTTATTATTTTATTAAATTTTCGGTTCGAATCCCGACGAGAATAAATAAATTTTATAAATTAAAATAAATAATTTCAAACTTTAAATTTAAATTTTAAAAATTAAAAAGTCGCGCAGAGCGATTGAGAAGGATATGGTTAGAAAGCGGGTGCTCTTATTCCCGCCCCAACCCCCATTTCCGATCATTGGAAAAAATCAATAAAAAAAGTATTAATACCATGTAGTATCCATAATTTGTTAGGGCCCTTAGTGTTCATAATATTCCATCATATTATATACCGTTCGATTCCTGCCATCGAGCTGAGCACGTACATCTAAACGCTGGATACGTCAGACATTTATGAAGAAAGTTATGGCGCTCGGCTTGCATGGATTTGGTAGGGTGCACCATAATTTGTTAGGGCCCTTAGAGTTCATAATATTCCATCATATTATATACCGTTCGATTCCTGCCAACGAGCTGAGCACGTACATCTAAACGCTGGATGCGTGAGACCAATATGAAGAAAGTTATGGCGCTTGCCTTGCCTGGATTTGGTAGGGTGCACCATAATTTGTTAGGGCCCTTAGAGTTCATAATATTCCATCATATTATATACCGTTCGATTCCTGCCAACGAGCTGAGCACGTACATCTAATCGCTGGATGCGTGAGACCAATATGAAGAAAGTTATGGCGCGTGCCTTGCCTGGTTTTGTAGGGTGCACCATAATTTGTTAGGGCCCTTAGTGTTCATAATATTCCATCATATTATAACCGTTCGATTCCTGCCAACGAGCTGAGCACGTACATCTAAACGCTGGATGCGTCAGACATTTATGAAGAAAGTTATGGCGCTCGGCTTGCATGGATTTGGTAGGGTGCACCATAATTTGTTAGGGCCCTTAGAGTTCATAATATTCCATCATATTATATACCGTTCGATTCCTGCCAACGAGCTGAGCACGTACATCTAAACGCTGGATGCGTGAGACCAATATGAAGAAAGTTATGGCGCTTGCCTTGCCTGGATTTGGTAGGGTGCACCATAATTTGTTAGGGCCCTTAGAGTTCATAATATTCCATCATATTATATACCGTTCGATTCCTGCCATCGAGCTGAGCACGTACATCTAAACGCTGGATACGTCAGACATTTATGAAGAAAGTTATGGCGCTCGGCTTGCATGGATTTGGTAGGGTGCACCATAATTTGTTAGGGCCCTTAGAATTCATAATATTCCATCATATTATATACCGTTCGATTCCTGCCAACGAGCTGAGCACGTACAAAACCAGCTCGCCCGCCCCCATCGGGCATTCGGGTTCGTCTGTCCCGTAGTCCCAAAAGAATTGCTCTGGCCAAACAGTGCCGGTCGCTCGGGTTTTGCACGCGAATGACCGATTGCACCATATGCGATATATGGTGGTCCAGTGCAAAATCGCATGCTCCTGTTTTAGATTTGATGAAAACAAAAAATTTTATGAACGCAACAAACCCCCTGGGTGCCCATCCACTCTGACCGACTCGCGGGGCCACACCGCAAGCACCTTTGTGGTTGTTGTGCCACTGAGCAAGTCAACCCCAGCGGCAGACTGCTCGTTGAGGCGCTCAATAGCCGCCGTAAGAGCGGCGGCGCTATTTTGTTCTGGCGGGCGAAGCGGGACGACAAAGGGGCGTTCAAACCCCGGCGGGTGGATTTGCAGTCCAACCATGAGCGGCGGGGGGTGGCCTTAAATCAAATGCAGGAAACATTTTTGAAAGCACTGATGAAATGATGGCCGGTGGCGTTCTACCTTGAAGCACCCGGTTGAGCAGGTGCTGGATGAGCGACTCCATAACCAGGTCCGGTCGTTCGGCTTCCTCAAAGGGCCGAAACCGTATCTCGACAACCTCTCCCCGCGTATTTCTCTGCACATTGCGCATTGGCGTCGTTCTCTCAATCACAAAGAAATCCTCGATTTGGCGCGCCATCTTAAACAAACATTTTTTAATTGTCAGTCTGGGGAAAAATGCCAAAAAGCAGAAAATCATTTGTTAATGTGGGGTTGGCGGTTCCGTTCTCGGTACCTCGGTTAACCGAAATGTTTTGGTTCGGTTCTCGGTTCTGTTTCCGTTAAACCAAAAATGCTTTGGTTCTCGGTCTCGGTTAACCGAAATGTTTCGGTTCCGATTAGGTTAACCAAAATGTTTCGGTTCCGATTAAGTTAACTCAATGTTTCGGGTCGGTTCTTGGTGTCGGTTCGGTTAACCAAAATGTTTTGGGTTGGTTCCGGGTTCCGGTTTAGTTGGTTCCCGGTTCCGGTTTGGTTGGTTCCCGGTTCCGGTTTGGTTGGTTCCCGGTTCCGGTTTGGTTGGTTCCCGGTTCCGGTTTGGTTGGTTCCCGGTTCCGGTTTGGTTGGTTCCCGGTTCCGGCTTGGTTGGTTCCCGGTTCCGGTTTGGCTGGTTCCCGGTTCCGGCTTGGTTAAACCAAAAATGTTTTGGTTTGGTTCTTGTTTCCGGGTAGGTTAACTTACTGTTTCGGGTTTTGTGTTGGTTCCCGGTTCCGGTTTAGTTAAACCAAAAATGTTTTGGATTGATTCTCGGTTCCGGCTAGGGTAACCGAAATACTTGGGTGGTTCGGTTTTGTTTCAACTCCGATTAGGTTAACCAAAATGTTTTGGTTCCGATTAGGTTGGCTCAAATGGGGTTGGTTTCCGGTTCCGGTTTGGTTAAACCAAAAATGTTTGGGTTTGGTTCTCGGTTCCGTTTAGGGTAACCGAAAAAATTTTGGTTCTCCGGTTAGCCGAAGCATTCCCAGGTTCCCAGGAACCGCCAACCCTAGTTAAATGCAATAGAAAATGGAGAAAATGCCAAATTAGCCAAAAAATAGAATAGGGCCTATTGCGGAGTGTAAAAGTTGATATTTAATTATCAATTGCAGTTAACTAATTTTATTTTTTCAATTTATATATTCTTTCATAATATTTTTTGGAGTATTAAATCATTTTAACATTTTTTTATTTGGCTCTAAAATTTCTTCAACAATGGATAAAAAATCATGGCAAACGAAATTTACATGTTGGGCAATTGGCTGAAATTTTAAGCCATTGGGTGATACAGGGACCGTGAAACAAATGACAACAGTGAAGAGCGGTGACTTGTTCACCAACTAAAAAACATTCAGCACAAACAACGCAGGTTTCTTCATTTTGCACATGGGTTTGTTTAATTTTGAGAGTAGGAAGTTTTAAAATTTTTCTAATGGGATAGGGGAGTGGAGGCGGGGGTGTAATTGGAGGGCGTAGCGGCCGGTCCGAACTTAGCCACACCTCCTCTGCCTGTGGCCGAGCCGAAATGGGGCCCTCCAACATGTCGAGCGCCACTCGAACATTTTGGGCTGCTTGGCGCGCCGCTCGGCGCGCCGGCGGTCGCTCTCGAGCGGCAGCGGCAACGCGTTGGGACGGTCCCGGCGCTGGGTCAAGCTCCAGCTCTTGCGAGCCGACCCGCCCCGTTTCAGCAGCTCTCCGATAGGGGTGCTAAAAAGACGATAACAATAAAATAGTTGCCAATTCATTTATTCAAAAATTTGTAACATTTTGTTGACGGCTGTTGCAAATATATCTCAATCAATCCATATTTAGATTAATATTAAATTCGCTCAAATGCAGTTTCCACCTTTAACAATCATGAACAATTAAAAACAAATTAGCATTTAAATATTTATTTTTTGTTTACAATTGCAATTAATTATTATTATTATTTATTTAAATTTGAATTTTTGACAATAATTAAATTTAAAATATTTTCAATTTAGATTCAATTTTGTCCATAATTTTATTTAAATTATTTTTTACAATTTAATTTATTTTCTAAACTCCAATTTCAAATAAATTCATAACGTAATTTATAGTCGTATTGTTAACAATTAAACCAAATGTTCTTGGTTACCAATCAATAAAAACTATTTTAACGTTTCATTCACGCACAAAGCGAGCAGCGCTGGTGGCTGAGTTTGGGTGCAATTGGGATGCCGCCTCGTCTTGCAACGGCTGGCGTGATGGCTCGACAATCTGTTTATTTAGCTTTGTTTAATAGCCAGGTTATTTTTACCCCCCCCCCCCTACCTCTGATGCCTGTGGCATCTGTCCCTCGGGGCCCCGAACAGTCAAATTGTTGTGCTAAATAAAAATTTTTAGAAAAACTTGTATTCAATCCTCAACCATTATTACATTGATCGCTGAGGAGACGGATCGAATGCGCGATGCCCCGCTTAAGCCAATCCGGTACCAGCAATCAGAGTATCCGCGCGGTGGCTGCGCCTTTGCATTTACGAGTTCGTACATGGCGCCCTGACGAAGAGTTGCCAGTTGTTCGGCCGACGAAAACCATCCGCTTGTTTGCAGCTGTGCTCCCTCTCCGTTTCCCATTAGCACATTGCAAACAGGCATGGGGCCATTGGCTGTCATTTGTTCTGGTCGAAAGTCGACTTCGATGGCGGTCAATTTAATTGGCCTGAAAACTGAAGATTTAAAATAAAAAAAAATCAAATTTACTTACGGCAGAAATTGTCCAAAAACGCTGACACAACTATTCAGAAAGTCCAGAGACGTTGTTCCGTCCTCGCAATAACGAGAAGCCTTAAACGGGTGAAAAATTGACAAAAAATTAATTTGGATGCTTTAGTTTTTACATTCTAAAAAGTTTTCAAAAAATTAAATTTATACATCAAGATTGTGACTCAATTAATTACCATTTAACAATGTACAAATTCAAAAAATTAAATTTGATCATCCTTTAAATTTTTTAAATTATTTTTGCACCTTTTTTTTGATGAAATATGCCCGAAAAATACAAATTTGGCGCGGAATTTCATCGTTTTAACGCCATTATTCGCGATTTTACAAATGCGCATAAAATGACAATTTACTTTAAAAAATGTTGCATTTTTCGCCATTATTTTGCCATTTAATTATTTAGAAATATTCGCCACTATACATAAACCCATTCCCTAATCAACAGATCTCAAATAATTAACATTAATCAAGTTCTAAGTTTTAAAATGTCTAAACCGGGTCCAATCTGCCAAGAATTGTGAGTTGGGGAAGGGAAGCAAGGGGGGGGGGGGGTATTTAAACCCTCAAAACTTGCCAGGTTTCCAAATCCTCTTTGAGCATGTCCGACCAATTCGTCGCTATGTCCCCCGCCAACAAGGTCAACGTTTCCAACCCCGTGGGGCCCGCCGCCGGCTTGAAAATTGGCTCCAAATGCCTGCTGACCACCGCCGCCGCCGCCATGGACAACGCCTCCAAATCCTTGCTGACCGCCGCCGCCGCCATGGACAACGCCTCCAAATCCTTGTTGTCCCCCGCCGTACTGCCCAATCCCTCCGGCGTCATGCCCCCCGAATTGGTCCCAGCCTTCGTGGCCACCGCCTCCAAAGCCACCCGCCGCGAGTCCGCGTTCAGAAACGCCAAAGCCCCTGCCAAATGTTTGGTAAGCGCCGCCGCCGCCAGCATGTCGTGCCCCTGAGTCAAAAAGTCCGTGCTGGCGTCCCCCCGTGGCGCCGAGGCCATAGTTCCATCCTCCGCTGCGTCGAAAGCCTCCGCCGTTCGCAAATCCCCGGTACGCCAGTGCGGTCAAATTCCGCCGCCGCTGACAATCCCTCGTTGGGCAAATCGGGCACCGCCAAAAAATGCCTGAATTTGAGTGATTTATATGTTCATTTTCGGACAAAGGGCGATTTTCTAGTAAAAAATTAAATATTAGTTTTGTTAAGGAAAATTTTATAAAAATTTTAAAAAATACAAACTGAAAATTTGCAAAAAAATTTATGTTTTTCGCATTCATTAATCTAGTTACGTGTTTATTCAAACTTAATTACTGTTGGGAATTTACCGGGTGTTCGTCCTGCTGTCCGTTGAATCCGTCCCGTCTAGGCGTAAAAATTTCTTGGGCTTGGACCGCGCCGAGGATCGGGATTTGGCCGCCAATCCCTACATTCTTTAAAAAACAAATTTATTGAAATATTTTGTAAACCCCCTGCCCATAAATTTATTTACCTGGGAGCCTTCCAACGCTGTCGGCAAGTTAGTATTTGAATGTTGCTGGTTTGCCATTTGATAGACGAGCACCTTAAGTTTAAAAATGAAATTATGATAAAAATATTATTCAAATTAAAAACCTATCCAAATGAGAAAAAAATCAGAATGAACAAGGAATTTTGTTATCCCGCGAACAAACTTTGGCGGAGAATGCCCGCGGCGATCGCAGCCTTTTTCCCATACATTGCGAGAGGGTGGGAAAAGGAAAAGATTGCTGTTTCCCGCCGCCCCTTCTCTTCTTTCCTGGAATTTTTAAACTTTAAATATAATTCTTTTGCTTCCTCGGGAAAATTGCCGGCCCCGTGGCAAAAAACAAATCATTTTATTAAGTTGAATCAAAGCTTTTCTAATTCATTCGTGGCCAAGTGGCTAGTGAGACACGTTTTACATCTCAGGTTCGGTTCGGGACCGGTATAATATATTTTATTATTTTATTAAATTTTCGGTTCGAATCCCGACGAGAATAAATAAATTTTATAAATTAAAATAAATAATTTCAAACTTTAAATTTAAATTTTAAAAATTAAAAAGTCGCGCAGAGCGATTGAGAAGGATATGGTTAGAAAGCGGGTGCTCTTATTCCCGCCCCAACCCCCATTTCCGATCATTGGAAAAAATCAATAAAAAAAGTATTAATACCATGTAGTACCATAATTTGTTAGGGCCCTTAGAATTCATAATATTCCATCATATTATATACCGTTCGATTCCTGCCATCGAGCTGAGCACGTATATCTAAACGCTGGATGCGTGAGACATTTATGAAGAAAGTTATGGCGCTCGGCTTGCATGGATTTGGTAGGGTGCACCATAATTTGTTAGGGCCCTTAGAATTCATAATATTCCATCATATTATATACCGTTCGATTCCTGCCATCGAGCTGAACACGTATATCCAAACGCTGGATGCGTGAGACAAATATGAAGAAAGTTATGGCGCTCGGCTTGCATGGATTTGGTAGGGTGGGCCTTAATTTGTTAGGGCCCTTAAATTCATAATATTCCATCATATTATATACCGTTCGATTCCTGCCATCGAGCTGAACACGTATATCCAAACGCTGGATGCGTGAGACAAATATGAAGAAAGTTATGGCGCTCGGCTTGCATGGATTTGGTAGGGTGGGCCTTAATTTGTTAGGGCCCTTAAATTCATAATATTCCATCATATTATATACCGTTCGATTCCTGCCATCGAGCTGAACACGTATATCCAAACGCTGGATGCGTGAGACAAATATGAAGAAAGTTATGGCGCTCGGCTTGCATGGATTTGGTAGGGTGGGCCTTAATTTGTTAGGGCCCTTAAATTCATAATATTCCGATCATATTATATACCGTTCGATTCCTGCCATCGAGCTGAACACGTATATCCAAACGCTGGATGCGTGAGACAAATATGAAGAAAGTTATGGCGCTCGGCTTGCATGGATTTGGTAGGGTGGGCCTTAATTTGTTAGGGCCCTTAAATTCATAATATTCCATCATATTATATACCGTTCGATTCCTGCCATCGAGCTGAACACGTATATCCAAACGCTGGATGCGTGAGACAAATATGAAGAAAGTTATGGCGCTCGGCTTGCATGGATTTGGTAGGGTGGGCCTTAATTTGTTAGGGCCCTTAAATTCATAATATTCCATCATATTATATACCGTTCGATTCCTGCCATCGAGCTGAACACGTATATCCAAACGCTGGATGCGTGAGACAAATATGAAGAAAGTTATGGCGCTCGGCTTGCATGGATTTGGTAGGGTGGGCCTTAATTTGTTAGGGCCCTTAAATTCATAATATTCCATCATATTATATACCGTTCGATTCCTGCCATCGAGCTGAACACGTATATCCAAACGCTGGATGCGTGAGACAAATATGAAGAAAGTTATGGCGCTCGGCTTGCATGGATTTGGTAGGGTGGGCCTTAATTTGTTAGGGCCCTTAAATTCATAATATTCCATCATATTATATACCGTTCGATTCCTGCCATCGAGCTGAACACGTATATCCAAACGCTGGATGCGTGAGACAAATATGAAGAAAGTTATGGCGCTCGGCTTGCATGGATTTGGTAGGGTGGGCCTTAATTTGTTAGGGCCCTTAAATTCATAATATTCCATCATATTATATACCGTTCGATTCCTGCCATCGAGCTGAACACGTATATCCAAACGCTGGATGCGTGAGACAAATATGAAGAAAGTTATGGCGCTCGGCTTGCATGGATTTGGTAGGGTGGGCCTTAATTTGTTAGGGCCCTTAAATTCATAATATTCCATCATATTATATACCGTTCGATTCCTGCCATCGAGCTGAACACGTATATCCAAACGCTGGATGCGTGAGACAAATATGAAGAAAGTTATGGCGCTCGGCTTGCATGGATTTGGTAGGGTGGGCCTTAATTTGTTAGGGCCCTTAAATTCATAATATTCCATCATATTATATACCGTTCGATTCCTGCCATCGAGCTGAACACGTATATCCAAACGCTGGATGCGTGAGACAAATATGAAGAAAGTTATGGCGCTCGGCTTGCATGGATTTGGTAGGGTGGGCCTTAATTTGTTAGGGCCCTTAAATTCATAATATTCCATCATATTATATACCGTTCGATTCCTGCCATCGAGCTGAACACGTATATCCAAACGCTGGATGCGTGAGACAAATATGAAGAAAGTTATGGCGCTCGGCTTGCATGGATTTGGTAGGGTGGGCCTTAATTTGTTAGGGCCCTTAAATTCATAATATTCCATCATATTATATACCGTTCGATTCCTGCCATCGAGCTGAACACGTATATCCAAACGCTGGATGCGTGAGACAAATATGAAGAAAGTTATGGCGCTCGGCTTGCATGGATTTGGTAGGGTGGGCCTTAATTTGTTAGGGCCCTTAGAATTCATAATATTCCATCATATTATATACCGTTCGATTCCTGCCATCGAGCTGAACACGTATATCCAAACGCTGGATGCGTGAGACAAATATGAAGAAAGTTATGGCGCTCGGCTTGCATGGATTTGGTAGGGTGGGCCTTAATTTGTTAGGGCCCTTAAATTCATAATATTCCATCATATTATATACCGTTCGATTCCTGCCATCGAGCTGAACACGTATATCCAAACGCTGGATGCGTGAGACAAATATGAAGAAAGTTATGGCGCTCGGCTTGCATGGATTTGGTAGGGTGGGCCTTAATTTGTTAGGGCCCTTAGAATTCATAATATTCCATCATATTATATACCGTTCGATTCCTGCCATCGAGCTGAACACGTATATCCAAACGCTGGATGCGTGAGACAAATATGAAGAAAGTTATGGCGCTCGGCTTGCATGGATTTGGTAGGGTGGGCCTTAATTTGTTAGGGCCCTTAAATTCATAATATTCCATCATATTATATACCGTTCGATTCCTGCCATCGAGCTGAACACGTATATCCAAACGCTGGATGCGTGAGACAAATATGAAGAAAGTTATGGCGCTCGGCTTGCATGGATTTGGTAGGGTGGGCCTTAATTTGTTAGGGCCCTTAAATTCATAATATTCCATCATATTATATACCGTTCGATTCCTGCCATCGAGCTGAACACGTATATCCAAACGCTGGATGCGTGAGACAAATATGAAGAAAGTTATGGCGCTCGGCTTGCATGGATTTGGTAGGGTGGGCCTTAATTTGTTAGGGCCCTTAGAATTCATAATATTCCATCATATTATATACCGTTCGATTCCTGCCATCGAGCTGAACACGTATATCCAAACGCTGGATGCGTGAGACAAATATGAAGAAAGTTATGGCGCTCGGCTTGCATGGATTTGGTAGGGTGGGCCTTAATTTGTTAGGGCCCTTAGAATTCATAATATTCCATCATATTATATACCGTTCGATTCCTGCCATCGAGCTGAACACGTATATCCAAACGCTGGATGCGTGAGACAAATATGAAGAAAGTTATGGCGCTCGGCTTGCATGGATTTGGTAGGGTGGGCCTTAATTTGTTAGGGCCCTTAGAATTCATAATATTCCATCATATTATATACCGTTCGATTCCTGCCATCGAGCTGAACACGTATATCCAAACGCTGGATGCGTGAGACAAATATGAAGAAAGTTATGGCGCTCGGCTTGCATGGATTTGGTAGGGTGGGCCTTAATTTGTTAGGGCCCTTAGAATTCATAATATTCCATCATATTATATACCGTTCGATTCCTGCCATCGAGCTGAACACGTATATCCAAACGCTGGATGCGTGAGACAAATATGAAGAAAGTTATGGCGCTCGGCTTGCATGGATTTGGTAGGGTGGGCCATTAATTTGTTAGGGCCCTTAGAATTCATAATATTCCATCATATTATATACCGTTCGATTCCTGCCATCGAGCTGAACACGTATATCCAAACGCTGGATGCGTGAGACAAATATGAAGAAAGTTATGGCGCTCGGCTTGCATGGATTTGGTAGGGTGGGCCTTAATTTGTTAGGGCCCTTAAATTCATAATATTCCATCATATTATATACCGTTCGATTCCTGCCATCGAGCTGAACACGTATATCCAAACGCTGGATGCGTGAGACAATATGAAGAAAGTTATGGCGCTCGGCTTGCATGGATTTGGTAGGGTGGGCCTTAATTTGTTAGGGCCCTTAGAATTCATAATATTCCATCATATTATATACCGTTCGATTCCTGCCATCGAGCTGAACACGTATATCCAAACGCTGGATGCGTGAGACAAATATGAAGAAAGTTATGGCGCTCGGCTTGCATGGATTTGGTAGGGTGGGCCTTAATTTGTTAGGGCCCTTAGAATTCATAATATTCCATCATATTATATACCGTTCGATTCCTGCCATCGAGCTGAGCACGTATATCTAAACGCTGGATGCGTGAGACAATTATGAAGAAAGTTATGGCGCTCGGCTTGCATGGATTTGGTAGGGTGGGCCATTAATTTGTTAGGGCCCTTAGAATTCATAATATTCCATCATATTATATACCGTTCGATTCCTGCCATCGAGCTGAACACGTATATCCTAAACGCTGGATGCGTGAGACAATTATGAAGAAAGTTATGGCGCTCGGCTTGCATGGATTTGGTAGGGTGGGCCTTAATTTGTTAGGGCCCTTAGAATTCATAATATTCCATCATATTATATACCGTTCGATTCCTGCCATCGAGCTGAACACGTATATCCAAACGCTGGATGCGTGAGACAATTATGAAGAAAGTTATGGCGCTCGGCTTGCATGGATTTGGTAGGGTGGGCCTTAATTTGTTAGGGCCCTTAGAATTCATAATATTCCATCATATTATATACCGTTCGATTCCTGCCATCGAGCTGAACACGTATATCCAAACGCTGGATGCGTGAGACAAATATGAAGAAAGTTATGGCGCTCGGCTTGCATGGATTTGGTAGGGTGGGCCTTAATTTGTTAGGGCCCTTAAATTCATAATATTCCATCATATTATATACCGTTCGATTCCTGCCATCGAGCTGAACACGTATATCCAAACGCTGGATGCGTGAGACAAATATGAAGAAAGTTATGGCGCTCGGCTTGCATGGATTTGGTAGGGTGGGCCTTAATTTGTTAGGGCCCTTAGAATTCATAATATTCCATCATATTATATACCGTTCGATTCCTGCCATCGAGCTGAACACGTATATCCAAACGCTGGATGCGTGAGACAAATATGAAGAAAGTTATGGCGCTCGGCTTGCATGGATTTGGTAGGGTGGGCCTTAATTTGTTAGGGCCCTTAAATTCATAATATTCCATCATATTATATACCGTTCGATTCCTGCCATCGAGCTGAACACGTATATCCAAACGCTGGATGCGTGAGACAAATATGAAGAAAGTTATGGCGCTCGGCTTGCATGGATTTGGTAGGGTGGGCCTTAATTTGTTAGGGCCCTTAAATTCATAATATTCCATCATATTATATACCGTTCGATTCCTGCCATCGAGCTGAACACGTATATCCAAACGCTGGATGCGTGAGACAAATATGAAGAAAGTTATGGCGCTCGGCTTGCATGGATTTGGTAGGGTGGGCCTTAATTTGTTAGGGCCCTTAAATTCATAATATTCCATCATATTATATACCGTTCGATTCCTGCCATCGAGCTGAACACGTATATCCAAACGCTGGATGCGTGAGACAAATATGAAGAAAGTTATGGCGCTCGGCTTGCATGGATTTGGTAGGGTGGGCCTTAATTTGTTAGGGCCCTTAAATTCATAATATTCCATCATATTATATACCGTTCGATTCCTGCCATCGAGCTGAACACGTATATCCAAACGCTGGATGCGTGAGACAAATATGAAGAAAGTTATGGCGCTCGGCTTGCATGGATTTGGTAGGGTGGGCCTTAATTTGTTAGGGCCCTTAAATTCATAATATTCCATCATATTATATACCGTTCGATTCCTGCCATCGAGCTGAACACGTATATCCAAACGCTGGATGCGTGAGACAAATATGAAGAAAGTTATGGCGCTCGGCTTGCATGGATTTGGTAGGGTGGGCCTTAATTTGTTAGGGCCCTTAAATTCATAATATTCCATCATATTATATACCGTTCGATTCCTGCCATCGAGCTGAACACGTATATCCAAACGCTGGATGCGTGAGACAAATATGAAGAAAGTTATGGCGCTCGGCTTGCATGGATTTGGTAGGGTGGGCCTTAATTTGTTAGGGCCCTTAAATTCATAATATTCCATCATATTATATACCGTTCGATTCCTGCCATCGAGCTGAACACGTATATCCAAACGCTGGATGCGTGAGACAAATATGAAGAAAGTTATGGCGCTCGGCTTGCATGGATTTGGTAGGGTGGGCCTTAATTTGTTAGGGCCCTTTAAATTCATAATATTCCATCATATTATATACCGTTCGATTCCTGCCATCGAGCTGAACACGTATATCCAAACGCTGGATGCGTGAGACAAATATGAAGAAAGTTATGGCGCTCGGCTTGCATGGATTTGGTAGGGTGGGCCTTAATTTGTTAGGGCCCTTAAATTCATAATATTCCGATCATATTATATACCGTTCGATTCCTGCCATCGAGCTGAACACGTATATCCAAACGCTGGATGCGTGAGACAAATATGAAGAAAGTTATGGCGCTCGGCTTGCATGGATTTGGTAGGGTGGGCCTTAATTTGTTAGGGCCCTTAAATTCATAATATTCCGATCATATTATATACCGTTCGATTCCTGCCATCGAGCTGAACACGTATATCCAAACGCTGGATGCGTGAGACAAATATGAAGAAAGTTATGGCGCTCGGCTTGCATGGATTTGGTAGGGTGGGCCTTAATTTGTTAGGGCCCTTAAATTCATAATATTCCATCATATTATATACCGTTCGATTCCTGCCATCGAGCTGAACACGTATATCCAAACGCTGGATGCGTGAGACAAATATGAAGAAAGTTATGGCGCTCGGCTTGCATGGATTTGGTAGGGTGGGCCTTAATTTGTTAGGGCCCTTAAATTCATAATATTCCATCATATTATATACCGTTCGATTCCTGCCATCGAGCTGAACACGTATATCCAAACGCTGGATGCGTGAGACAAATATGAAGAAAGTTATGGCGCTCGGCTTGCATGGATTTGGTAGGGTGGGCCTTAATTTGTTAGGGCCCTTAAATTCATAATATTCCATCATATTATATACCGTTCGATTCCTGCCATCGAGCTGAACACGTATATCCAAACGCTGGATGCGTGAGACAAATATGAAGAAAGTTATGGCGCTCGGCTTGCATGGATTTGGTAGGGTGGGCCTTAATTTGTTAGGGCCCTTAAATTCATAATATTCCATCATATTATATACCGTTCGATTCCTGCCATCGAGCTGAACACGTATATCCAAACGCTGGATGCGTGAGACAAATATGAAGAAAGTTATGGCGCTCGGCTTGCATGGATTTGGTAGGGTGGGCCTTAATTTGTTAGGGCCCTTAAATTCATAATATTCCATCATATTATATACCGTTCGATTCCTGCCATCGAGCTGAACACGTATATCCAAACGCTGGATGCGTGAGACAAATATGAAGAAAGTTATGGCGCTCGGCTTGCATGGATTTGGTAGGGTGGGCCTTAATTTGTTAGGGCCCTTAAATTCATAATATTCCATCATATTATATACCGTTCGATTCCTGCCATCGAGCTGAACACGTATATCCAAACGCTGGATGCGTGAGACAAATATGAAGAAAGTTATGGCGCTCGGCTTGCATGGATTTGGTAGGGTGGGCCTTAATTTGTTAGGGCCCTTAAATTCATAATATTCCATCATATTATATACCGTTCGATTCCTGCCATCGAGCTGAACACGTATATCCAAACGCTGGATGCGTGAGACAAATATGAAGAAAGTTATGGCGCTCGGCTTGCATGGATTTGGTAGGGTGGGCCTTAATTTGTTAGGGCCCTTAGAATTCATAATATTCCATCATATTATATACCGTTCGATTCCTGCCATCGAGCTGAACACGTATATCCAAACGCTGGATGCGTGAGACAAATATGAAGAAAGTTATGGCGCTCGGCTTGCATGGATTTGGTAGGGTGGGCCTTAATTTGTTAGGGCCCTTAAATTCATAATATTCCATCATATTATATACCGTTCGATTCCTGCCATCGAGCTGAACACGTATATCCAAACGCTGGATGCGTGAGACAAATATGAAGAAAGTTATGGCGCTCGGCTTGCATGGATTTGGTAGGGTGGGCCTTAATTTGTTAGGGCCCTTAGAATTCATAATATTCCATCATATTATATACCGTTCGATTCCTGCCATCGAGCTGAGCACGTATATCTAAACGCTGGATGCGTGAGACAATATGAAGAAAGTTATGGCGCTCGGCCTTGCCTGGATTTGGTAGGGTGGCCCATAATTTGTTAGGGCCCTTAGAATTCATAATATTCCATCATATTATATACCGTTCGATTCCTGCCATCGAGCTGAAGCACGTATATCTAAACGCTGGATGCGTCGAGACAATTATGAAGAAAGTTATGGCGCTCGGCTTGCATGGATTTGGTAGGGTGGGCCTTAATTTGTTAGGGCACTTTAAATTCATAATATTCCATCATATTATATACCGTTCGATTCCTGCCATCGAGCTGAACACGTATATCCAAACGCTGGATGCGTGAGACAAATATGAAGAAAGTTATGGCGCTTGCCTTGCCTGGATTTGGTAGGGTGGGCCATAATTTATTTAGGCCCTTAGAATTCATAATATTCCGACATATTATATACCGTTCGATTCCTGCCATCGAGCTGAACACGTATATCCAAACGCTGGATGCGTGAGACAATATGAAGAAAGTTATGGCGCTCGGCTTGCATGGATTTGGTAGGGTGGGCCATTAATTTGTTAGGGCCCTTAGAATTCATAATATTCCATCATATTATATACCGTTCGATTCCTGCCATCGAGCTGAACACGTATATCCAAACGCTGGATGCGTGAGACAAATATGAAGAAAGTTATGGCGCTCGGCTTGCATGGATTTGGTAGGGTGGGCCATTAATTTGTTAGGGCCCTTAGAATTCATAATATTCCATCATATTATATACCGTTCGATTCCTGCCATCGAGCTGAACACGTATATCCAAACGCTGGATGCGTGAGACCAATATGAAGAAAGTTATGGCGCTCGGCTTGCATGGATTTGGTAGGGTGGCCCATTAATTTGTTAGGGCCCTTAGAATTCATAATATTCCATCATATTATATACCGTTCGATTCCTGCCATCGAGCTGAACACGTATATCCAAACGCTGGATGCGTGAGACAAATATGAAGAAAGTTATGGCGCTCGGCTTGCATGGATTTGGTAGGGTGGGCCTTAATTTGTTAGGGCCCTTAAATTCATAATATTCCATCATATTATATACCGTTCGATTCCTGCCATCGAGCTGAACACGTATATCCAAACGCTGGATGCGTGAGACAAATATGAAGAAAGTTATGGCGCTCGGCTTGCATGGATTTGGTAGGGTGGGCCTTAATTTGTTAGGGCCCTTAAATTCATAATATTCCATCATATTATATACCGTTCGATTCCTGCCATCGAGCTGAACACGTATATCCAAACGCTGGATGCGTGAGACAAATATGAAGAAAGTTATGGCGCTCGGCTTGCATGGATTTGGTAGGGTGGGCCTTAATTTGTTAGGGCCCTTTAAATTCATAATATTCCATCATATTATATACCGTTCGATTCCTGCCATCGAGCTGAACACGTATATCCAAACGCTGGATGCGTGAGACAAATATGAAGAAAGTTATGGCGCTCGGCCTTGCATGGATTTGGTAGGGTGGGCCATTAATTTGTTAGGGCCCTTAGAATTCATAATATTCCATCATATTATATACCGTTCGATTCCTGCCATCGAGCTGAACACGTATATCCAAACGCTGGATGCGTGAGACAAATATGAAGAAAGTTATGGCGCTCGGCTTGCATGGATTTGGTAGGGTGGCCCATTAATTTGTTAGGGCCCTTAGAATTCATAATATTCCATCATATTATATACCGTTCGATTCCTGCCATCGAGCTGAACACGTATATCCAAACGCTGGATGCGTGAGACAAATATGAAGAAAGTTATGGCGCTCGGCTTGCATGGATTTGGTAGGGTGGGCCATTAATTTGTTAGGGCCCTTAGAATTCATAATATTCCATCATATTATATACCGTTCGATTCCTGCCATCGAGCTGAACACGTATATCAAAACGCTGGATGCGTGAGACCAATATGAAGAAAGTTATGGCGCTCGGCTTGCCTGGATTTGGTAGGGTGGCACCATAATTTGTTAGGGCCCTTAGAAGTTCATAATATTCCATCATATTATATACCGTTCGACACCCCCTATCGATTGAGTCTGACCCGCCACTGACCATTCCCTCATATATACCCGACGGGTTTCCCTCGTCGGGGCTTCTTTCCAATTCATTCCTCATTTCCCATTTTGACCCTCATCATTTTCATTCAATAAATACATTGTGTAAATCCAATACACAACAACTGGCGCAGTCAGCAAAGGCAAATTTCAATCAAAATTTCACAAAAGGCGTTCCTTGACCACATTCAATCAATTCTATTTCATTCTAATTGTGTTGAAACACAAAAGTGGGCGACGTCCATCCACAGTTAAAATTTTGGTGTGCTCACACAAAAGGCGACGTCTGAGCTCGAAATCGGCTTTGTCGGAAATCCGAAAAGCTACTTTCGCGGGCACCTTATCTAACGCTAACACATTTTTGCAAATCCCCATCTGTCTCTCCCCAAGGAAGTTTCTCAGTGGTCTCAGGCTGAGTAAAGCGAAAATCGGGTTCGGCATTGCTGGTGTTCGGCTAGGCGTAGCGGTTCAAATCGTTTAACAGCCGAGTAGGTGGAACACAAAATTTGTGGCAACGGCGTTATCGAGCAATCGAGTAAAGCCGCAATTGTGTGGAGACAGTCTCCTTCTCTCTCTTTTGTCGAAACTCAAAGTTTCTTAAAACCAAAATTTGGGTTTAGCAATAATCGATCAGTGGGCTACCCCCTAGTGCTGCACGAGACCCGAAATTTCTCGATACTCGAGACTCGAGCCCGAGCCCGATACTTTACCTCGAGACTCGAGCCCGAGCCCGATACTTTACCTCGAGACTCGAGCCCGAGCCCGAGACCCAAAAAACACGAGACTTTTCTCGAGTCGAGACTCGATACTCGAGACTTTTTTTGTAAAATTTTTAATTACCCCAAAAATGTCATAATTTTCTAGGATAAAGTCAATTTTAGACCAAATCTAACAATATTTATCTTGATTTTGACTAAAAATAATTGCTTGTAAACAAGTTATGAGTTTCTGAAATTTATTCATCAAAATTAAAATGCAAAAAAATTTGCTGCATTGCATGTGCCGCGGACAGACTTGATCTTTTAGGACTGAAAATTTCCGACAGCTGGCTGAAAGTTCGTTCCGATTCAACTGTTCCCGGCGGGGGGGCCAAATATTTTGGAACAATCTGTTTGATGTTTGGATATGTTGAATTCCCGCGCCAAAAAAGTAACGGGTCGGCATCAAACTCGATTGTAGGACTCTGAATTACTAGATTTTACAGACAATCGCGATTAATTAATTCTCACTTTAAAAAAAGAATCGATTTCATTGATTATGACATTGCTTGAATCATTTTGCGATTGGGTATTAGAAATATATTGTTAAAGCATCTTCAGGCGATTGTGTGTACATAAATGTTTCTTTTATTACAGACTTAAATACAATTGGCGAAATGAATCGCAAATTTCAAATTTTGTTAATCATTTCTATATCTGAAGTGAATTCCACCAAAAAGGCCATCTTTAGGGGTGTAAAAAAGTCTCGAAAATCGAGACTAAAAACGCGAGACTCGAGCCCGAGCCCGAGCCCCGAAAAACTCGAGACTTTTCTCGAGTCGATACTCGAGCCCGAGACTCTCGTGCAGCACTACTACCCCCCCCCCCCCCCCCTCCTCCGGCGGTTTGTGATGATTGATCACCCATATTTCCTCGCGCAATGACCGAACTGTTTTTCATTTCACTGTTGTTCGCCCAATTCCCCCGTCACACCCAAATTGGCGCAAATTACTAATGCCCCTCCCAAAACCGCAACATTTCCCCCCAAATTATGATCAACCCGTTCCTCTCTTCAAAATCACTCCATCCCTTTTTATAAGCTTTATTCAATATAAATGTCATTCCCCCTCCAGCTAAAACTCATTTTACTGTGATGTGACTATGCCCTTCGGGCTTACCATTCTGCCCCTCGGGCATTCCTTTCCCACCAACATTTCACAGTGATCAAAGCCACTTTCCTCCCTAAGCTGTGATCGACCCTCACTCCCATTGCCCAAACATTTCCCTCACACATTTCAACTGACCAAAACGCCTTCTCTTCCGGCACACATTTCCCGGCATTTTGGCCCCTTCAGACCCATTATCCATGGGGATTTCCGGCCCATCCGCAAATCCCCTCACCCATTACTTTTGCCCTTATTTGGGGACAGTTCATCCCATTGTCCCCTTCATTTCCCGATCACATTTCAATTATGTACATTCACATTTTTGTCATGTATTTCGGGGGTTTAATTACCCAAGTTTGAGGCGCCTTTGGCATAAACATTTTTGTGTATTTTTGTGTGTCGACTTTTGCCCCAGTCTCCGCCACCCCATCCAACCCTCCACGGCCCGCTCCCGACCTTCCCACCGCCCAACCATCGGATTTGTCAAGCGTGACAATTGGCGACCCGGGCAGGGACTTTGGACGATTCCTGCAACTTCACAACCGGTGACAAGGGGGGGAGGAAAATTGGGAAAAATTGGAGTCAGTGAACATCCTTCGAGGTGCTCATTGAACTCCGTAGTCAAAGGCTGAGTTATTGTCCTTCGAGGCATTAATTCGAGCTAAGCGGGGAATCTGGTTTCAGTGGACATCCTTTGAGGTGCCCATTGATTCCGTAAGCGGGGGTTGGAATTAGTGCTCATCCTTCGAGGTGGGTGTTAATTTCTGAGAAGGGGTTGGATTGGACAAGTGACCCTTTGAGGCACGCGTTCAAGTAGGGGATTGGACGAGTGACCCTTCGAGGCACAAGTTCAAGCAGTTCAAAGGGGCAAGTCAAGCCTACTGAACAAAGGGTTCGCGCATCGAAACCCGACCGGCACACACAAAAACCCGGCACAACAACAAGTCCGGCATAAGCAATGTCCGGCCCAATTCAACGACGAATCTCCGCCGCATTCCAGACAATCAACAAGGCCCGAAAGGCCGCGGAACTCGATCTTCAACCAGACACAACCCGGCCAAGCGTGGAGAACACGATCCTGCTGGAATCACAACTGGAACGAACCGTCAAAGAGATAAAGACCATTGAGTCTTATCTCGATGATATACGGGAGTCGTCAACGGCCTGGACGGAACTCCTAAAAAACCTTCCGACGACAAAGGAACGCACCGAAGCCGAAGCCGACTACGTCGACTTTGACCGAAAGGAAAGAATCGCCGAACGCTATGAAGAAGCGACGACAAAGCTTCGAGACCTGCATGACCTGGAGAACCTGCTCGGTATCAACGCCAAGCTGTACAGAAGCAAGGCCGACAAAGAGGCCAAAGCAGCAGAGCAAGCTGCCCGCACGCAAGGAACGACGGCAGTTCAGCAACACTCCATGGCAGCAGCGCCACAGTTCACCGCGCCGTTCTACCAGTTCCAGCCCATACAGCTGGAACGCTTTTCGGGCCACAAGCGCAAGTGGCCCGAATTTTATGAGTCATTCAAATCAGCGATCGGCAGCCAGCAAATCCGCAGCGCCGAGAAGCTCAATCTGCTCCGCCACCTGCTCGGCGGCGAAGCCAGAGAACTGATAGCAGGCTTCAGGTTGGAAGACGCCAACTACGCAGTGGCCCTCCAACTCCTAAAGGACACGTACGGCGCGCCGGAGGAGCACATCCGGTCGCTACACTTCGAACTGGCCAATCTCAAGGCCTGCAAAAGTCTGCGAGACACCCGAGACTTCATGCTGCAACTCGAGCGGATCACAAGAGAGCTCAACAGCGCCGGCGAAGACATCGAAGGTCCACCGACTCATCTCATGTTGGAGAAAAAACTCACGCCACCATTTCTGCGCACCATCCTGAACAAGAAGAGTGAAAGTCCAACGAATTGGACGACGACAAAATTCCGGGACGTGCTGAACGAAGCAGTCCGGAAAGAAATACAAATCCATGAAGTGATGTCAGAATACGGCCACCACAATCAACCAATCACTCCTGTGGCCACAATGGCAACACAAGCACAATCGCAGAGAAGACACAACGCAATGAGCAGAGGCCTCAACCAAAGCCCAACGCAACGGGAACGCACCTTTATCTCATCAACGATTGACGAGACACAGCAATGGCACAGGAAAAAGCCAACGCTACGCAAAACCAACCCGAGACGGCAACAAACGATCCCTGACAAGCAATTCAACACCATGAAACAGTTCAACAGTCCGCAATCGACAGAAAACTATCAACGGGAACCACCATACCCTTGCATCTTCTGCGGAAGCAACCATTGGCACGAAAAATGCCACCAGTTCAGCACATTGCAGCAACGGCTCGACATCATCAGAGAAAAACAACTGTGCTTCAAATGCTTGAAGCCAAAACATCGCGCCTACGCATGCTCACGCCCGAGCAAGTGCTACAGATGCAAACAACCGCATCCCACCGCGCTCTGTAGAGGTAGCCTCAACACGTTAGTGCAGTCCACAATCAGCACAAACAAACGCCAAAGCCATGGTGACATAGAAGACAACGGCAACAGATCGCGATTACAAATGCTCTTCGAGCAACTAGACGCAGAAGCAAGCCCAAACTACGACAACGGAGCAGATTCCGTACCTCAACAAATGAACAGCGTCGTCAGAAGCGACGACACACGCGCACTACTCATGACGACAACGTCAACAGTCTTCAACCCATCGCAACCGCATCGAAGCATGACGGCGACAGTGTTCATCGATCCAGGAAGCCATCGGTCCTTCATCACGAAACGAGCAGCAGAGCAACTGGATCTCTTGGTGACCCACACAGAAGAATGCCACTTAACCAGCTTCGGTGCCCGAAAGCCGAAGAAGTACATCAGCGATTTGGTTAGTTGTTCGCCCAATTCCCCCGTCACACCCAAATTGGCGCAAATTACTAATGCCCCTCCCAAAACCGCAACATTTCCCCCCAAATTATGATCAACCCGTTCCTCTCTTCAAAATCACTCCATCCCTTTTTATAAGCTTTATTCAATATAAATGTCATTCCCCCTCCAGCTAAAACTCATTTTACTGTGATGTGACTATGCCCTTCGGGCTTACCATTCTGCCCCTCGGGCATTCCTTTCCCACCAACATTTCACAGTGATCAAAGCCACTTTCCTCCCTAAGCTGTGATCGACCCTCACTCCCATTGCCCAAACATTTCCCTCACACATTTCAACTGACCAAAACGCCTTCTCTTCCGGCACACATTTCCCGGCATTTTGGCCCCTTCAGACCCATTATCCATGGGGATTTCCGGCCCATCCGCAAATCCCCTCACCCATTACTTTTGCCCTTATTTGGGGACAGTTCATCCCATTGTCCCCTTCATTTCCCGATCACATTTCAATTATGTACATTCACATTTTTGTCATGTATTTCGGGGGTTTAATTACCCAAGTTTGAGGCGCCTTTGGCATAAACATTTTTGTGTATTTTTGTGTGTCGACTTTTGCCCCAGTCTCCGCCACCCCATCCAACCCTCCACGGCCCGCTCCCGACCTTCCCACCGCCCAACCATCGGATTTGTCAAGCGTGACAATTGGCGACCCGGGCAGGGACTTTGGACGATTCCTGCAACTTCACAACCGGTGACAAGGGGGGGAGGAAAATTGGGAAAAATTGGAGTCAGTGAACATCCTTCGAGGTGCTCATTGAACTCCGTAGTCAAAGGCTGAGTTATTGTCCTTCGAGGCATTAATTCGAGCTAAGCGGGGAATCTGGTTTCAGTGGACATCCTTTGAGGTGCCCATTGATTCCGTAAGCGGGGGTTGGAATTAGTGCTCATCCTTCGAGGTGGGTGTTAATTTCTGAGAAGGGGTTGGATTGGACAAGTGACCCTTTGAGGCACGCGTTCAAGTAGGGGATTGGACGAGTGACCCTTCGAGGCACAAGTTCAAGCAGTTCAAAGGGGCAAGTCAAGCCTACTGAACAAAGGGTTCGCGCATCGAAACCCGACCGGCACACACAAAAACCCGGCACAACAACAAGTCCGGCATAAGCAATGTCCGGCCCAATTCAACGACGAATCTCCGCCGCATTCCAGACAATCAACAAGGCCCGAAAGGCCGCGGAACTCGATCTTCAACCAGACACAACCCGGCCAAGCGTGGAGAACACGATCCTGCTGGAATCACAACTGGAACGAACCGTCAAAGAGATAAAGACCATTGAGTCTTATCTCGATGATATACGGGAGTCGTCAACGGCCTGGACGGAACTCCTAAAAAACCTTCCGACGACAAAGGAACGCACCGAAGCCGAAGCCGACTACGTCGACTTTGACCGAAAGGAAAGAATCGCCGAACGCTATGAAGAAGCGACGACAAAGCTTCGAGACCTGCATGACCTGGAGAACCTGCTCGGTATCAACGCCAAGCTGTACAGAAGCAAGGCCGACAAAGAGGCCAAAGCAGCAGAGCAAGCTGCCCGCACGCAAGGAACGACGGCAGTTCAGCAACACTCCATGGCAGCAGCGCCACAGTTCACCGCGCCGTTCTACCAGTTCCAGCCCATACAGCTGGAACGCTTTTCGGGCCACAAGCGCAAGTGGCCCGAATTTTATGAGTCATTCAAATCAGCGATCGGCAGCCAGCAAATCCGCAGCGCCGAGAAGCTCAATCTGCTCCGCCACCTGCTCGGCGGCGAAGCCAGAGAACTGATAGCAGGCTTCAGGTTGGAAGACGCCAACTACGCAGTGGCCCTCCAACTCCTAAAGGACACGTACGGCGCGCCGGAGGAGCACATCCGGTCGCTACACTTCGAACTGGCCAATCTCAAGGCCTGCAAAAGTCTGCGAGACACCCGAGACTTCATGCTGCAACTCGAGCGGATCACAAGAGAGCTCAACAGCGCCGGCGAAGACATCGAAGGTCCACCGACTCATCTCATGTTGGAGAAAAAACTCACGCCACCATTTCTGCGCACCATCCTGAACAAGAAGAGTGAAAGTCCAACGAATTGGACGACGACAAAATTCCGGGACGTGCTGAACGAAGCAGTCCGGAAAGAAATACAAATCCATGAAGTGATGTCAGAATACGGCCACCACAATCAACCAATCACTCCTGTGGCCACAATGGCAACACAAGCACAATCGCAGAGAAGACACAACGCAATGAGCAGAGGCCTCAACCAAAGCCCAACGCAACGGGAACGCACCTTTATCTCATCAACGATTGACGAGACACAGCAATGGCACAGGAAAAAGCCAACGCTACGCAAAACCAACCCGAGACGGCAACAAACGATCCCTGACAAGCAATTCAACACCATGAAACAGTTCAACAGTCCGCAATCGACAGAAAACTATCAACGGGAACCACCATACCCTTGCATCTTCTGCGGAAGCAACCATTGGCACGAAAAATGCCACCAGTTCAGCACATTGCAGCAACGGCTCGACATCATCAGAGAAAAACAACTGTGCTTCAAATGCTTGAAGCCAAAACATCGCGCCTACGCATGCTCACGCCCGAGCAAGTGCTACAGATGCAAACAACCGCATCCCACCGCGCTCTGTAGAGGTAGCCTCAACACGTTAGTGCAGTCCACAATCAGCACAAACAAACGCCAAAGCCATGGTGACATAGAAGACAACGGCAACAGATCGCGATTACAAATGCTCTTCGAGCAACTAGACGCAGAAGCAAGCCCAAACTACGACAACGGAGCAGATTCCGTACCTCAACAAATGAACAGCGTCGTCAGAAGCGACGACACACGCGCACTACTCATGACGACAACGTCAACAGTCTTCAACCCATCGCAACCGCATCGAAGCATGACGGCGACAGTGTTCATCGATCCAGGAAGCCATCGGTCCTTCATCACGAAACGAGCAGCAGAGCAACTGGATCTCTTGGTGACCCACACAGAAGAATGCCACTTAACCAGCTTCGGTGCCCGAAAGCCGAAGAAGTACATCAGCGATTTGGTTAAGCTTGGATTCCTTGGCACCGGTGGAGAACGATTCATCTTCAACCTCAACGCACTGCAGTTTCTGGTAAACGACATGCCACTAATCCAGATGAACGAATTGGACAAAGCACACCTTCAACACAAAAAGCTATCGCCACCACATCTTGACAAGCAGCCAGACATAGTGCTGGGCATTGATGTCTGGCACGAACTCCAAGTTCGACCGATCCAACGCTTACCCAGCGGCTTCATGCTATGCCATTCAACAATAGGCGAAATCATCAGCGGTTCGGGACGCATCGAACTGACCCAAGCATCAAACGTCACGTTCGTCTCCCCGATACATGCCCAAGACCCAGGCACACCGACAAAAGCAAACAGCAACGAGCTGATCGAGAAACAGCCCACCAAAGCGAGACGAAATCCTCCCGATTACGAGAAACGCAGACAACAGAAAGAGAAAGCACTTCTCAGACAGCATCAACGGAACAAACTGTTCTCAAGCACAGCTCGGCTACGCCCCACCGCTACTCGTTCAGCAGCATCTCGGGCAAGGACACCGGAACTCATCGACCTAACGTCAGACACCGGCAACAGCGATCCGGAGGACAAACAGACCTCATCCGAGGTGGAAATCATCGAGACCGAGGAGAAAAGCCAGCCGATCACCCGGGAGCGGAAACCGTTAACATCGACAAGACAAAGCGCACCATTCGTCAAGCAGACTCGTGGCACGCTCATGATCATCAGCCTGATTGGACTGATGGCCATACAGCCACTGGCAGTAAACCCAACAAGAGCCCCAGCAACCACGTTGCAACCGTGGACTACAATGCAGCCACCAGGGACTCCCACGACTGCAACAGCTTGGAAAATAACCACTGAGCAATTGTGGAACATTTCCACGACAAAGCCAAGCCAAACACGCTCAACAGAAGGGCCCACGACAACTACAAGACCGTGGCCAACATCTTCAGCACGTACTTGGACCACCTCACCACTCTGGCCGAACGGCGACAACCGAACCGCGGATGACGGACAGACGGGCCCAATCGAAAGAAAAGAAGGATGGGCCCAAACCATCGGATGCCTTTTTTCCGGCGGGGAATGTCGAAACTCAAAGTTTCTTAAAACCCAAAATTTGGGTTTAGCAATAATCGATCAGTGGGCTACCCCCCCCCCCCTCCTCCGGCGGTTTGTGATGATTGATCACCCATATTTCCTCGCGCAATGACCGAACTGTTTTTCATTTCACTGTTGTTCGCCCAATTCCCCCGTCACACCCAAATTGGCGCAAATTACTAATGCCCCTCCCAAAACCGCAACATTTCCCCCTAAATTATGATCAACCCGTTCCTCTCTTCAAAATCACTCCATCCCTTTTTATAAGCTTTATTCAATATAAATGTCATTCCCACCTCCAGCTAAAACTCATTTTACTGTGATGTGACTATGCCCTTCGGGCTTACCATTCTGCCCCTCGGGCATTCCTTTCCCACCAACATTTCACAGTGATCAAAGCCACTTTCCTCCCTAAGCTGTGATCGACCCTCACTCCCATTGCCCAAACATTTCCCTCACACATTTCAACTGACCAAAACGCCTTCTCTTCCGGCACACATTTCCCGGCATTTTTGGCCCCTTAAGACCCATTAGTCCATGGGGATTTCCTGGCCCATCCGCAAATCCCCTCACCCATCACATTTTGCCCTTATTTCGGGGACAGTTCATCCCATTGTCCCCTTCATTTCCCGATCACATTTCAATTATGTACATTCACATTTTTGTCATGTATTTCGGGGGTTTAATTACCCAAGTTTGAGGCGCCTTTGGCATAAACATTTTTGTGTATTTTTGTGTGTCGACTTTTGCCCCAGTCTCCGCCACCCCATCCAACCCTCCACGGCCCGCTCCCGACCTTCCCACCGCCCAACCATCGGATTTGTCAAGCGTGACACTTTTCACCCTCATATCGGCTACCAGGGAAAGGAACTGCCAATCCCCAACACATTAATCAATTGCCACTGAAAGCCAAAGAGTAGCGACCTTTTCACTTCCACATTTCCACCACTCATTCAAAACAAATCAATATAATGGCCGAACTCGCCCAACTTTTACAACAACTGTTGACCGCCCAGGCGGAACAACAAAATCAGTTTGTACAGGTACTGCAAGCCATGGTCACTCCCGAAAAACAGAACGCGGAGTTGTTCGCCACCATCAACACACAACTTTCGGAGTTCCTGTACAACCCCGAAACGGACGCAACATTCCACACATGGTATGAGCGCTATGGACCGTACATTGAGACTGATGGAAGTGCTCTACCAGACACAATGAAAGTCAGGTTACTTATCGGTAAACTAGGGTCTCGGGAATATGTCCGGTTTTCGGAACAAATTCTTCCGCAAAAACCTACGGACCTCACTTTCGCAGTCACTGTTCAATCATTGGACACACTATTCTGTAGCACCAAATCATTGTTTGTGCGCAGATACGAAACATTCACCATGAGAAAGGCACCCGCACAGTCCCCGCTCGACTTTGCGACGCAAGTCAGCGCAAATTGCGAGAGATCAAAAATGGATCTCACACGCGACGAAGTGAAGTCGCTCATTTTCACCACGGGACTGGGCGATGAAGACCGAGATTTGCGTGAGCGCTGTCTCAAGTTGATGGAAGACGCTCGTCAAAAGGGCGCGGCAATCAAATTTTCGGCACTTGTCGAAGAGTGTCGGACTGTCCTCACTCTACGCTCATCAGCCTCAGCGCTGTCACACCTGGCTGGAAGCTCTAATTCGGTTACCAATTCCATTTCAGTAAGGCCTCAGCGCGTGAGCGAGCGTGTTGGCCGTCAACAGTTCAAACCACAAAACCGGTCGAGACACAGCAGTGTGAACCAGCCCCGCTCACCATCAACGCGTCCACACGTCACCAACAAACACCAGGTGCCTCCGCCTTATCCATGCCGGTGGTGCAAAGCAATGCATTGGATGAGCGACTGTCCAAAACGCCCAAATGGTTCAAACAATGGTCGCCCGGTTCACCGCGGCTCTGAATGGCGTTCACCACACCGCCCGCGAGACGGAAGCAACAAACGACTGGACTCGATGACAGTCCTCAGCATGGACAGCGACAATGAGCAATGGATCACGGTGAAGTGTGCAATCAATGGTAATAGGGTTTCTCTAATGGTGGATACGGGGTCCCGCCTCACCGTCATTCAAACTCGGGAGAAATTGGGAAGGCCACCCCTCAACGGGGTCAAACGCAAAGGAAGGTCATATTCCGGAGCAGAATTTGAAATTTCAGGCTCATTTCTTTGCAGCGTGACGTACTCGGGCGTCACTCTCGAACTCGAATGTTTTGTCACCCCACAGGGCATTCTCAACCTTTTCGGTCTGCCGTGGATTCGCGCGTTCGAACACGCCCTCCAATGCCGTGGACGCCGAATTGGACCGTCTGTTAAAAATCGGGGCCATCAAACAAATTGACTACAGTAAATGGGCCGCCCCAATTGTTGCAGTTAAGAAAAGGTCTGGCGACACGAGGGTGTGCATCGACTTTTCAACGGGACTCAACAACAACATCGAGCTACACCGTCACCCCTTGCCCTTCCCTGCGGACATTTTTTATGGCATTCGCGGCACATCGGTGTTCAGCCAAATCGACTTTCGAGACGCATATCTACAAGTGGAGCTGGACGACGAGTCGAAGGCACTGGTTGGTTTGAACACACATCGCGGCTTATTTCAATACCAACGTTTACCGTTTGGCATAAAGTCCGCCCCATCCATTTTCCAGAAACTTATGGACGAGTTAGTTGCGGGCCTACAAGGCGTTTTCGTCTATTTGGACGATTTTATCGTAGCGGCGAGCTCCGTCCGCGAACATTTCACTGCTCTCCACGAGCTTTTCAACCGAATGGATCAATGGGGCATGCGAGTCAAGATGTCCAAATGCCAGTTCCTCTGCACCAAGCTCAAATTCTTGGGCCATGTCATTTCAGCGGAAGGAATCCGCCCAGACCCGGCACGATCTGCAGCCATCCGGTCAATGCCGGCGCCATCGGACATTCAAACACTCCGATCATTTTTGGGGGCGAAAACTATTACTCCCGATTTGTCAAACAGATGCGCGAGATCAGGGCTCCACTGGACTCACTTTTAAGGAAAGATGCCAAATGGGACTGGGGCCCGGAACAACAACAAGCTTTCGAGAAAGCAAAACAGATTCTGCAATCGGATCTCATCCTCACACAATACGATCCGCACAAGCCGATCGTCGTGGCCGCAGATGCAAGTCGTTACGGTATCGGTGCAAGCATATCGCATACCCTTTCTGACGGAAGCGAAAAGGTAATAGAGTTTGCATCGCGCGCGTTGAACTCCGCCGAGCAAAACTATTCACAAATCGAAAAAGAAGCTCTTGCTCTCATTTTCGCAGTTCAGAAATTACATCGAATGGTCTACGGCCGGCCCTTTACATTGCTCAATGATCACAAGCCGCTCCTGTCAATTTTCGGATCCAAAAGCGGCATCCCCGTCTACACAGCGTCCAGACTTCAAAGATGGGCTCTCATTTTGCTTAATTATGATTTCAAAATTCAATACATTTCAACCAAAAATTTTGGACAGGTTGATTCTTTGTCCAGACTCATCGCAGTTCAAAAGGAAGCAGACGACGAAGAACGAGTGATCGCTTCCGCGGAAATTACCCCAAATTTAGGAAACGACACGGACGAGCCGGACTTTGTAGCCGCCGCCGTGGAATACGTCTTCCACTCAAACATCGAACAGCTTCCCATTTCAGCTTTGGAAGTTGCAGAGTGCACACAACGCGACGAACTCTTGCACCAAGTCTTCGACCACTGCCGTACGCGCTGGCCGAAGGAAGCTGCTTCGTCCGCACTCTCCGCATACTTTGTACACCGCGCGAAAATCACCGAAGTGCAGGGTTGTCTTCTGTTCGGCGACAGGGTGATCATCCCATCCGAACTACGGCCCCGCATTCTCACATCACTCCACTTTACACACCCCGGGATTGTCCGCATGAAGGCACTGGCTCGACAATTCGTCTACTGGCCAAAGATTGACCTGGACATCGAACGGTGGGTACGAAATTGCGAAGATTGTGCCCTTGCAGCAAAAGTGCCAGCGAAAGTGCCTCTTCGCCCCTGGTCACAACCAAACAGAGTCTATGAACGTGTCCATCTGGACTTCGCAGGCCCGTGCTCCGATGGCCACACCTATCTTGTAGTGGTGGACTCCTTCAGCAAATGGCCGGAAGTGTTCCGTATGGATTCCACATCCGCAACATTCTTGATCAGGCAATTAGTGTGGCTCTTTTCCAGATACGGAAACCCCAACGAGCTTGTTTCCGATAATGGCCCACCATTCCGTTCACACGACTTTTCCCTCTTTTGCAGAAGTAGGGGTATTAAGCAGTCGTTCTCGCCGCCTTTCCACCCGCAAAGCAACGGCCAAGCGGAAAGATTCGTCGACATTCTCAAACGGCAGATGCGCAAGTGCGCTCGAGACGACAAGGAGTGGTTGCAGAACTCCCTCATGGCGTACCGCAGCACTCCAAGCGAAGTCCTGCACGGCAGGACCCCCGCCGAGCTCTTTTTAGGCCGGCCCATCCGCATGATTCTGTCGTTGGTCAAGCCAACGCGCCGTCCCGCCAAACAGTGGCCAACGGATCAGCACCGCGAGCGCATGGCCAATCAATTCAACCGCCGACACCGCGCGCGTGAACGACCGTTCCAGATTGGGGACCGCGTCATGTTCCTTCACTACCGCAACAACAAGCGAACGTGGAGGCCAGGCCAAATCATTGGGGGTTCAGGGGTCATCTGGCGTGTCAAAGCGCCCGGGTTAGATGTTGTCACCATCCGCCACGCTAATCAAATGCGTGCCAACCCCATTCACGACATCCCCATTGTCCCCACAGAACCACAGCTTCCCGATCCGACAAACGGAACAGATCAGGCCCAACCACCAATTCAACCAGCTCGTCGAGTCCGGTTTGCCGACGAACAACAGTCACCGCCAAACGCGGCACCACCACACGGAGACCAACCCATCCGACGCTCAGCACGGACCAGAAAGCCGACACGGATTCTGAGCCCGGACGCGTCCCAGGCCAAATACGATTTGGTCCCGATCAGATGAAACGATCAACTTAGAGGGGGAGGTGTTGGGTGTGGGACACACACCACAAATGTTATCATTCCCTTCCTTCTATGTGTGCCCCTTTTCCCTTTCTCTATCACCCATGTCACCCCCTATCGATTGAGTCTGACCCGCCACTGACCATTCCCTCGGTGACTACCCATTTCCTCAGTGGACATTTCCTCAGTGGACACTTCCGCAGTGGACATTTCCTCAGTGGGCACTTCCTCAGTAGACATTTCCTCAGTGCCATTTTTAAATTTTTATTATTTTTTTTGCCAATTTACAGTATTTATGTAACATCAAAAATTTAATTAATACATAATCAGTCATTGATTAGCTGTTGAAATTTATTTTAAAAAGCTATAAGCGTAAGATGAAAAAACAAAAGTACTAAGAAGAATTTATCCTAAAAGAAAGTGTTAGAGTGTAAAGCCAAACGAACTAAGCTTGCAGAAAAAATAGGAATTTACCTAAAAATAGCAGGCCTAAGTACAAAAATTCTTAACAAAAGTATTTTCCTTTTTTTATACTGCAAAAAATCTTATGGCCCTAAAAAACCTGGACTCCTGGTTTTTCTTATACCCTAGCCCGGCGCCAGGACCAAGTTTTTTTTGAAAAATTTTTGGTCACATAAAAATGTAAATTTTTCGTTTATTTTCTTCAATGCATAGTTTTGAAAATGCATATTAAAATGTATATTCAATCTTATTCAGTATTTAAATACTGTAGATTGGCCAAAAAATAGATAAAAATTTAAAAATGGCACTGAGGAAATGTCCACTGAGGAAGTGTCCACTGAGGAAATGTCCACTGCGGAAATGTCCACTGAGGAAATGTCATG
>JAIXHY010000020.1:99805-572853 GCA_020449905.1 Globodera pallida | reverse complement strand
CAAAATAAAATTAATATTTTCAAATGCTTTGTTAAAAAAAATTCATTAAACTATCGCATATTGGGTTGTATGTACCAACTCTTTCGCAGTTTTAATTTTTGAGTTGCAATTTTTTACAATTTTTTTCAACTTTTGGAGCTGAACCAATTTTTTGATTTATATTTTTAATTTTAATTACTTTTTAATAACACATTTCGTTCAAACTATTTCTATGTTAAGAAAAAATTCAAATAACCTTACAAAGAAATAAATGCTTTATTGAAATAAATAAATTTAAATTTTCTTGTAATATTTAGAATAAAATTCTTTTCATGAATTTTTGCTTGAATTTAAATGATTTATTGAGTTTATAATGCAGTTAGGCTTTAGTTTCACTTGCTGCTTTAGCGTACCAAAATGCTTTATCTCGGTGGGTTATTTTATTTGATCAAGCGGCCAAAACTCCAGTTTGATGATAGCATTCGTAGTGAAGAAATACACGGGAACTAAACTTTTATTAGAGCTTTTAAGTTAATTTAATCAATACCTATTAAATAATTATTTAAGTAACGCAAGTAATTTTACCCTATTCTGATTATATAAGTTATGAAAATTTTATTTTGATTTCTACGTACAGGTAAAAGCTTATATCATGTACTTGAATTTTGAGTCTTTTTTCAAAAAGTTTGTTTTAACTGATATAACATCTGATTAAAGATAACTGAACTACTAATTTTTTTTAATCGGTTCAACAATAATTAACCTTTTTTTGCCTCGGACTTTTAATTTTTGGAATTTTAGATTGATTAGAATTTCATCATTAAGAGTCCAATTTTTTAATTGCAAGTTTCATTTTTGAACAACATTTTTTAATTGGGTGATTGTATAATCAAATTTATGTATCTTTCTTTTATATTGAAGTGGAAATGATTGATTCATTCACTTTACAACTCGAAAATGTCGGGCACATTTTATTATCTTTTTACTTTTTATATGTTTTTTAAATTTTTGGCCTCCGATTACATCCCTGGTATGTATGGCATACCATCTCATTCACCGGATCAGTCGGGATGCAAACTATTGTTCGATTTTCATTTTTAGATTAAAATAATAATGTTATTAAATAAATTACTGCTAATTGTTATTGAAACGGATTTTTCAACCGACGAGGAAGACGGGTATTACGAGAAGGGGATATAAATTGCAATACGCAATATCTCTAATTTTATAATCATAAAATAAAAAAGTTATATTAATATACATACTATAATGCAAATAATTTTTTTTTTGGTAAACAATTCTTTAAGAAAAATGAAATAAAAACCAAAAATGCACCACTAAAAATCGAACCTTATTTTGGGAAAATTGCTTCACAAAAATGCAATAAAAAAGCAAAAAATGCACACATATTATAATTTTTTACCCTTAATTTAAAAAAATGTTTAAATGCATAAATCATGCTTATGATTTAGTTGTTTTTCCATTTTGTCGCGTTAACAAATAAAGGTATATAATAATTAATT
Source organism: Globodera pallida (assembly GCA_020449905.1). NCBI lineage: Eukaryota > Metazoa > Nematoda > Chromadorea > Rhabditida > Heteroderidae > Globodera > Globodera pallida. Next base: position 571,351 of record JAIXHY010000020.1, on the reverse strand, counting down.
TATTTTAAGAAAAAGGCCAAATTTTTGTGTGTGCTAGTAATGTTTGGACTGTGTAGTGTGTGATTGCTGTATTTATTAATATTTAAATTAATTATATTTATTCTTATTTATTTTTTATGTTTAATTTCAATAATTTTTATTTCTGGTTTTGAATTTAAAAAAATAAATCACGAGTATCTCCTTTATTTCCACTTAATTTCAAATTTAAATTAGATGACTTGCGACGCTTTACACAAAAAATGTATTTCAAATAACTTTAATTTATTATTCAAAGACGTTATAAAAAAATAATAATAAATGTTTATAGGTAAAGTTATTATTAGTTACATTAAAAGGCATTGTAAAAATTATTATTTAAAAAAATGCAAAAATGCATTACTATACATTTAAAATAAATACTTAAATATGTCAATGCTTGAGGAAAAATTTATAAAATACATCAAATTTTCTAATTAAAATTGTTAGTTTGAAATTTTAAAACGTTGCGCCAATAAATTAATATAACATTAGTAAATCGGAGAAATGACTGAAATTAAAAACATCATAAATATGGTTTACAATTTAAATATCGTACCGAGGAGACTCTGAGGTTGAGGGGAAAAGCCAGTGGAGACAATTCGGAATGGTCATTGTTCGAATCATATTTATGCGTACGGAAGATTAAAATTTGGAAACGACCTCTAATTAAATTTATCAAAAATATTATTAAAACAAATATTTTAAAAATAATGTGATTATAGAGGCGACTTTGGCTCAAAATGTAAATTCTAACAAGTAATAAATGATTATCGCAACTCAAAGTATTACAAAAGACAAATAAAAATGTTTGCTATCTAATGTGTAAGGTGATCTTAAATTATTTTGTATAAATAAATAAATTTCAATTGAAATTTGTTTAAAATATGATGCAATTGGGGGTGATTTTTGCAGAGCCAAAGCTGCACATGCACGAATGTTTATTTATTTAAAAGCTGCTTATCAATAAATATCTCTTCTCTATCTCTATCACCAAGAATCAACAAGATGTTTGCCTCCTCATCGAAAACAACAGCTAGATGATGTGCCTCCGCCGTGTAACAATATTGCCACGAACAAAGCAGTATCAATATGTATCAGAATAAAAATCAAAAAATATGACATAGTTTATATTAAATTAACAAAATAACATTAATTGTTTCCAAATCAAAAATTATTGACGATTATTAACAGTAAATAAAATATGCCAATTTTAATTCAGAGCAACAAGTGTTTGTTTATGAAAAATTGATTGTTTTATTTTCAATTGATACATTGGTATGGAATTTATTATTTATTGTTATAAAATATAAGTTATTTATTTGTTTGTAATTTACTAACGACGTTTTTTATTTTTAAAAAGCTTGCATAGATTCTTAAAAGCTTTGTAGACGTTCGTTTTTGCACGTTCCCAAAACTTCGTATGTTGTTTCTATTTGATTAGTTTTTTTACTATTGTTTGTTCCTTTATTATTTTTTATTTAGTAATATTTATTTAAAAATTTCAAATTTCCTGGCACAAAATGTATTGGGAAATTACGAAATATTTTTTGAATTTTGTTCTTTTTTTATTAAAGCATTGATACCAACCTCATTTTAAATTTGTTTAATGAATGTTTTACATCATCCTTCTTTGATTTTGCAATTTTATGTTTAGGATACAAAAGCTCGCAAAACAGCAAATCCAGCGGAAAAAGTTGCAGTGTTTTCCATATGTTGGCTGATTCTTAACTTGTATTGTTTTTAATTTTTACTTTTAATTCGTTTAACAAAATTTTAAAAATTATGTCTAGATATATTTTAATTGTATTTATTGTAATAAATGAACTATGCGCTGTTGCAATGTTATGGAGTTTCAATTTTCAAGTTAGGCAATATATATTAATTTGAAAAATTGAAACCAGATGGTAACACCAAACAATGAAATAAATATGTAGTTCAATATGCAAATTATTGTTTGCAATATCATTTAGTATTTAAATGTTTATTTTCTTTCAATAATTATGTTATCCATACCGATGCAAACTTACTTTTTAATCAAATATAATAAAGTTATTATTTCAAAAAATCCTTACTACTAAAAATGTTTCCGTATGTATGTATATGGTGAAAATTATTCGGTTAAATTTTCGCAGAAAATCATAACGGAAATAAATTCAAGATTTTATAAATATTAAAAAAAAAAAAGAACAAACTCGCGGATTAATAAACCAAGTTTTTTTAATCTTTATATTTATGAACAAAAAATAAAGGTTTTAATGCCTAAAAATATTTTCTATTTTTTATTTTTTGTTGTTTAACTTTCTTTATAATAATTGAATACACAAGTCGCTAAGCTTCGCAGAATAATCACAGTTGCTGCAGCGCTAGTTAGGTGGATCCATGGCAGGCTCTGCATCACATTGGCCACAGGCCATATCAGCACCTTCGCAAGTGCTATTTTCTTATTTACCTTACTATTAATTGATTGTGAATAAAATTTATAATGTAATTTTAATAGTAATTTATTTAAAATATTTAGTGGTAGTCGACTGCGTTGACAATTTGAAAAATTCGCTTAGCAATTTAAAAAAAATAATTTTTGCATTTGATTTTTGAATCCATTGTTTTTTATTTTTTAGATTTGGTGATCACGATGAAGGTTGATTGATGCTCTGCAATTCGGCGAAAGTTGACTGAATTGAATCTAGTTCGTTAAAAAGGGAAATTTTGCCTTGCAATAGACTTATTTGGTGATAAATGCAACTCCTAAAATTTTCTTAGGTGCATAGGCATTTGCATTTCATGAATTTATTTTTTATTAGTCATTTATTAATAAATACTAAAACAAAATTTGTTAGTTATTGATCTAAAAAGCTGAAAATATTTTGAGCAAAGTAAAACATTCGCGTCTTTAAAATTTATTTACGTGATTTTATATATATTATTTATACTAAAGCATTTAAAAATATGATAGGATGCTTTTTAAGGCATAACTTTAATAATATTTCAATCCTTGCATAATTTCTTTTTACTTTATGTTTGTAGCAGCTAACGCTAAATTACTTTATTTTTTAAGCTTTATTTATCATTCCATAAGAATAATTTATATTTAAAATTTTAAGCTCTTTTTCTCGTTTATCCCTTTAGTGTAAATCACACGCTATTAGTCCCGGTAAGAAGTTTTTAGTATAGTTGTATTAGGATGGTTTCGATTGGCCTTCGTCAGCAGGAATTGAACAAATGTCAATAGTTACTTGATTTTCTCTAACATATGGTTTTTTTTAAATTTCAAAGCTGATCAATTAATTTATATTAAGAATCTTTACATTGTTTCCCGCAGCGGTTGTTTTGATTACATGATAGGGTTTTTGCGACCATTCAGTGTTATTTCATCAAATGGCATCGTAACTGATGTGCCATGCTGTGTTGTAAAAACAATAAACAATTTTTGTTGTTAACTTTTTAAGATTTGCCTATAAATAAATAGCAATTTAACAAATATAAAGATTTATTCAATGTAAAGTTTAAATTTACAAAGTTGTTTCAAATTTTTCGCATAAATACAAGCCTGCAATTGAATTCTCAAAAAACTGTTGAATCTTTTTATTTATTATATTAGTTATTGTCAAATATTTGATTTTTATCCCAACTTCAATATGGGTGTCAACTTAGTAAAATTTGTGTTTAAAAAATATTTTGACGACCATTATGCGGTCGTTCAGTAGAATTCATTCAACTCTAACAAAACTACACGCAAATGTTACAACTATTTACAGCGTTTATTTAACAAGCTGTTATACTGCGCAATAAAATGATAATAAAATCATTAATTATATAATCATTAAAATTACTCTGAGAAAAATACCAATAATAAATATAAACAATACGTAAAGAAGTATTTTTTAACCCTAAAAATGGTTTTTAAGAAAAACATCGACAATAAAATTAAGTTACTTTGCGCATCAGCCGACTAACCATGCAAACGAGATGTTAATTAAGAGAAAATCAATCTGATCTACTACAATTATTGCAAAACTATATAAAATATCAAATTAAAATAGATTGCATTAGATAATCAAATACATAATAAATTTGAGTAACAAAAAACTTTTTTAAAGTTTATTCTAATTGGTTAAAGGCAAATTATTTAACATGTGTAATTCGTTTATAAAGCTTTAAATCGATTTATATATAGCGTAAAACTAACAAACCATATTTTTTGATAACTTTAAATCAAAAACCCAACATGATATAAAATTTTATCATTAAATGAATTCTTCTTTTTTTTATTTCTCCGCCGAGGTGAACTGTGATCTGTACAAGTGTAATTTTAGCTATTAAAGCCAAGATGAGATGTATTTCAGAAAAGCAAACCAAAAAACCGGTGCTAGGTCGTTTCTAAATTCCGCCACATCTATTTTATGAAGTAGTTTTAGACATCATAAATGTATTCATGCCGCACTAAATCAGTTAAGCTTTAAATGAACTTAATTTAAAATAATTGTACTTGGATTTGATAGACATAATTATTTTTTTTAAATCTAAAAACGATTTGTTAAAGGTTCCGGCATGTAAAAGGCATTATGACCCCGACGTGTAGAACTTGATACTTAAGATTTATAAGAATTCTTTATGCCGCTTGCTGTATACCTGCTGCCAGGAAGCAATACTTTGCCATGCGAAACTATAAGTTTGAAACAATAAAATTATTTATTAATTGGTAAATTCTCAAAAAGGAATATCACTTGTTAAGCCGCATTAATGAAAACAAAAAATATTACAGATTGAAATAAATATATCAAGACAAATAAATTAATTAAAATTTTTTGAATTGATTTTTTTATCGGCCTTTATACATAATCTTTTAAAATTTAATAATTAATATTTTATTTAGTTCTATGTTCAATTGGTTTCACAAAAAAGGCGATATACGTTATTTTTACAGTGTGCTTTGTGGTTCATTTATATTTACAATGATTTATTTTGTTTTTTTGGTTTTGGTTTTGGGTCCGGTCTCTAGTTTAATGTTATTTATTTAATTGGTTTTTATTCTTTTTTAATTTATAAAATTCAACAGCTGTATTCTTCTTCTTGTCGACTTTTGTGTCTCACTGATGGTCATTGGAATCTGAATATCACTGCGTGAATTTTTAGTTTTAAAATTAGTATATCACTTTTTTTTTGTCAAATTATTCATTTTTGTTATTTCTCTCTATGTTTCATATTTGTTTCAAATTGCCAGAAATCATAAATCAGAACCTTCAAGAATTCTAAAATTTGGCTTACGTCGATTGCGAGATCTACTCGAAGGCGCACTGGAGAAATGTAGTCGTTTGCTCGCTCATTGTGTAGAAGATATTGTTGTGAAGCAAGTAAATTTGAAGAGTTTTAAATTTTCCAACTTAAACCTGGCTCTTCTGTGCTCTCTTAAAATTTTATAATTTTATTTTAGAAAATTTATTATAACGATTTAAAGAATTATGACAATGCTTATGGTTAAGTTACTAATAATATTAATTTCTATATTTGTTTTTTTAATAAATTAATCATATTTTCACTAAATTATTTTCTAACTTTTGTAAAATTATTTTAATAATAATTTTATTTTTCTTATGTAACAAATTATTTTCTTTTTGTACTTTCTTATCTTTGTTTCTTAACTCAATAAAATAAGCTTTGTTGCGATACTTCCAGGTTGACGGCGTCCAAGTCAATAGAGTCTCGTTGCTCCAGTGTCAAACACGTCTTCTGTTACTTCATTGCAGCTTTTTCATTGTGCATTTTACCAAACAAGTGCGCTTTTTTAAATCAAATTAGGCGCATTGAATTAATGCGTTTACGCTTTATTTATTATTTATAAGAGTATATTTTTGTTTATTAAATTAAATTCAAATTTGAACTATAGAAATATTATATATTGAAGGAACTCAAGATGAGTTCAAAATAGAACCGTTTATCTTTTTCTTATTCTATTAGAACTTTAAGGTAAAATGGATTTGTTCAAATACATTAATAAATGGCATTAACAATAATAATATGATTTTTGTTGATAAATATTGTCACTGATTATTTATGTTATTTATATTTCTTAAAAGTCATTTTAATAACTTAGTATTTTATACATTATTTGTTAATTTATTTATTATAGATTGTTATACATTTTTAATCTATTTTTGGTCATTTGCTGCTGTTGCTAAAAGTTGTCAAAATTTTTTAACATTGTTAAAAAATAACTTTGTAGTCTGATGAGTTCACTTGTATGCCTTCAGTCATTTCATTTAACTGCCGAATAAAGTCATCGTAAACTTCGATTTATTTAATAAAAATATTTTTTGTTATTTTACTCTATTCACAATATGTGTAAACTTTTAATACTTTGTTTCTGCTATTTAAATAAATTAATCAATAACTTTTACTCTTTTGGTTAGTAGTCAATTAAACCATTATTTTGCATCTTTTTCTCACTTCTTACAAAACTTACGAGTTGAAATGGCAATTAAATCGAGCAGAAATTTTATTTACAATTAGTTGTTTTAGTTACTAATATATAATATTTTTTTATAATTTCGTTTTTTAATCAACAAGATTTATTTGGGCTTAACGGTAATTTTATTTAACATTTGGTGATAGTAATATAAAACATTTGACACATCTATAATTTGTTGGTATAAGCTTACTTATTATTTATTTAATACTTTGTGTAAATTATGGTTAGAGTAAGCCAGAATATTTTTGTCATTTAGATAAATAAATAAAGGATAAGTCTTATTTTTATTTTGTTTTTTGACTTAAACGAAAAGAAAAAGAATAGTTCAGATAATAGTTGATTACTGGTAAATTAATTTTAATGCAAATTTATTTTTCATTGAGTCATTTTCCATATAGTTAACGATTATTTTTATTTTAATTGGGGGTTAAACAGTGTTCAAAATTTTTTACTGTTTTGATAATAAAAAAATTTAAACTTTAAATTCTAATAACATAATAAAAACAACTAAGTAAATAAAATTAATGCAATAAAATGGTCATATCATTTAGATGAAATGTTATTTTCAATTGATTTGGCTCAAATTAACTTTGTAAATGTTTTTTAAATTCTTGTTTTTTGAAGTTTTAAATTGTTTTTTAAATTTTTATATATGTTGTTTACTTGTTGGTTATCAATTTACATTTCAATATATATCTTGTCTTGTAGTCGTGAAGTGCGCTGAGTGTCAAACGGATCTATAGCGTATTATATAATATGTATATATAATTTTTTTGGTTGAATAATCGGCCATAGCGTATATAATTATATTTTTATAAATATTTTTTGATTATTGAATTCCGCTGCTTCTCTTTACACAACATATATTTTTATTATTAATGGATAATCCGCTGCCCGTAATATATTGCTATTTTTATAAAGGTAAGATTTGGTGCGTGTTATATTTTGTTAAATTGTTATTGCTTTGGGCTAACAGGCGGCCACTGATTAAATTTGAATTGCTTTATTTATTAAATAGACTTTATATTATATTGATTATAACTGCATTTCATATTTTCCAATTACTTATGAAATGTTAAACAATTATAAAATCCTTAGTACGTAATTTTTATAAATGCAAGTTGACATATCTTTTTTGCATTAATTAGGGTTTGCTTTATTTTTACCAGTTATTTTAATTTTAAAGTATAATTCGTAACATTCCTTTAATTCTTTACAATTAATTGTATAAATACATTTTAATTTTTGAGAAAAGCCATAAATACATTTTTAATTACATAAATTTCTCGAGTAACTGCTTAATTTAGTGCCTTTTAATATTTTGATTAGTTTCAATCATAAAAATAATTAATTATCATTTGCGTTTTCATCGATGCATGTTATAAAATAAATTGAAGTTTTCTCTTTTGTTCAGGAGAAGATGGTTGCCATTTTTGTTATTATAACATTTTTATGTGTTTTTACTTGATATAAGAAATTGGAGAAATAAATTGTTTGTTGGGTCAAAAGAACACAGAATTATTATGATTTTGATCTTTATAACATTAATTTGAATTGAAGAAATTTGCAATTAGCATATATTTTTAATAAGATCTTAAAAAATAAAACTTAACTTTAAAAAAAATAAAATCAAAGAAAACCAAAATCACCAAAAAACTTTAATCAAACGGCATACTTCATTCTCTGGTAAAAAATATAAAGGTTTTAAAAACAAAAAATAAATAACGGCTTAAATAAAAATAAATTACAATTATCAAATTGAAGAAAACCAAAAGAATTAATGTTCAACTTCTTTAATTGTAATTCATAACCTGAATTAAAATGTAAATAACTAAGCGATGAGGGTAAAAATGCCTTTAGCCTAAATTAAATAATTTCAATATACAAAAATGAAGTGAAGATTTTTTTGAAATTTGAAAAATGTTAGTCTTTAAATTAAATATTTAAACTGCATGGCTTTTCAACTGCTAATTTATCTAATTAATTGTTGATTATTAAAAGCTTTCCTGGCACTGATTTGTTTTTAAATCAGGTAACCATCGTCTACCACGAAGATGATCTCGGTCACACGAGAGTCTGCGATTGTTTAAGGAAAACAACTATTTACAAATTTTAACCATTAAGTGAAAATTAACATAAAATATTTGTAAAATTGGAAAATCCTTTTATTTTATTATAAATATGTATATGGTTTGTAAGAATGACTAAAGTTTATACAATAATTAATAATTAGATATGTACAAATTTTAGACAAATAACATGAAAAGGCTTTTCCATCGATACTGTTCGGCAATCTCTCAAGATCCTTATGATATCGTCGTGACATAATGATTTAAATAAATTTGTCGCTGAGATTTATATTTAGCGAAATACGCCGTTAATTATACATAATGAGCGCTACATTGGCTCAGAGCGGTAATGACGTTCAAAATATATTTAAACCTACAATTTTTTAGTTACAAGGTTAAAAAGTACAAACTTCATTTAATAAAACAAAAATATATAAAATCAAATTATTAAAAAAAACTTTTAATTAATTTTATTGTAAATATTTATGTTTTTTAGAGAATATTATATAAAAAAATCTTTTGTCGAACACGAAGGTATCAGAGCTGTTCTTCTAAGGCTTCTCTAAGCCAAGCAACTTCCTTAAAATTATATAGATTCAATCAAAATAGGTTTCATATACATAAATAAAGATGTGCAAAACTATCAACTTAATATTTGATTAATAACTCATAAACAATATAATAACTATTTAATTGACATAAAAATAAATTTTATAGAATGTATATGAATATGTGTACCAAGTTGATGAAACTTTTGATTCGTAAAGTTTGTCTCCAACATGTGGATTCTATCGGCTTTTTATTAATCCGGCATTTTATTATTAGAGGTTTCTTAATTTATTTTAAAGATCCCGCCCATCTGTCGCTAAAACATGCGCAAGTTTAGTTTTCAATGAAATTTTTCATCAGCATGCTTGATGTACTCCCATTTGCGTCAGTGTACGGATGGATGCTGAAGGACAAGATGAATGTTTTCTTTTTTATCGCGTTTTTTTATATACTATTTTATTCCGCAATTGTCTTTTTATGCAATTATTCCTGATGGCTTTACTATTTTTTATTAATTTTATATTAAGTAATTTGAAAAATTAATAATTTTTTTAATGTTCAGTTAAAAAGCAATAATGATTGTTATATTCAACTATATATAAAGAATCATGTTTTGTAACTTTTTTAAAGCTTTGCATATTTCATCACATTTTTTTTACATTTATAGCATATTCTACTATTTAAGTTTTATTAAATTATAACAAATTATGATTAACCTTATTGACATTTTTTTTAATCGATCTGACGAGTTCTTTTTACATGTGATTGGGTAAAAATCAATCCAGATTCGTGTCAATAATAATATTTAATGTATTTTTATTTATTTGATAATTGGTTTAAATTTAATAACAAATATTTTTTTTTGATGATTTTGTTTGAAAACAAAATTAAAACATTTTATGCATTACCGCAAACATTAAAAATCAACCTAAAGCGAATATAAAATTTATAATATTACAAATTAACTGTAAATAACTAGTGTATGGGCTTGAGTTATCTGTCCAGAAATTTTTAAATAATAAAAAGAAGAATTATTTTTTTGTTAAAAATTTACACAAAAAATTCTAATGCCCACCGCTTCCGTCCCGATCGTAGCCACGGCTCAAAGTCCTGGTACCGCATATTTGTGAAATAAATATTCAAAATAAAAATGACTAAAGACCATTAAATTAATTAAAGACCTAAACACAATACAATTCATATAGGAATAATCAAATAAATGAATCGCTTTATTCGCTGTAAATACAAATTTATTACGATTAAATTTTCTATTTTTGAATAATTGTTTTCTTTAAATCGCTTAATATTTGTTTCTTAAAAATTGCAAAATTTAAATTAAAAAAACTATCTTTTAAATGTTTTCTTATGGAAAATAAATAGAATCATTACGAGGCTGCCAATTTTTAAAAAGTTACATAATACTTTTAAATAATGACAAAAACAACAAAGGCGCGCAAAAATAATTTTTTTAACAAAAATAAAAACATCGTATTTAAATGCATAGCATTGATATGAAAGTACTCTCGACAACATTGACAGATCAGAGTTTGACGCAACTTCGCAAGAAGCACAACAGATGACTTCCACTTCAAGGACGCGTTTTTGAGGTCGACAACAGAACTACTTTCAACAAAGTAAAAATGGGCGGTGTCTTTGGTTATTTTAAAAACATTTATCTGATTTATCAACTATATTAACGGCAAAACTTAATAAGAATAAAACAATTTTAATTATAATATGTATTGAAGTGTGAAAATAAAATAAAATGTTCTAATCCAATTTGTATGCAAACCTATCAAATCGACAGCGAGATAAATTAAACAAATATCGGCGAATGTATGAATGATTTACATAATTGAGGATTGTGGAAATTGGCTTAAATACTATAAATTAATTCATTTTGTGTAATATAAATTTTATATCTTATAATTTTTAAATAAAAGAGAATGACAAAAATATAAACTAAACATTAACACATCAAAGGTTGAGTTCAGAATTCTTTTAACCTAAATTCAATAAAATTAAACCTAACATAGATGTAAAATTAAACTCCCAAATACAAAAACATGACGTAAATAAAAAGCCAAAAGGAGTGTGTGACCAGAAACCAAGCTTGAACATACGGTCACAGAATGAATGGTTTTACTAAAATTGATATAATCAGAGATTTTAATTTTAATTAACTAGTTGAATTATTTTATCTGGTTGATTTTATTATTAAGTACAAAAAATCTTACTTCATAATTTAATTAATAATTTGAAATAAGCCCATTTTGTAACAACTAATTAAATCATACTAAATTAATGTCTCATTACATACAATATGATTGATTAAGGTTGATATTAAAATGCTAAATTATTTTATTATTAATATCGACGTGCAAACAATTTTCAAAGTTACATAAAAAATATAATTAGAATATAACTGCATATGTTGTTTTTCATTTTAAAAATCGCATCTAATTGAAAGACAAATTTTGACGATGTCATTCTTTTGTGAAATAATTTTAATTCAAAACAAAATAATAAAACAAGATTCATAATTCCAATTTTCACCGCTCTTACAAAGGAAGGTCCCCAGGTGTCCGTGGGGTTTCGGTATGAAATTTGGTGGGTAGATAGAACACCCCCGTGTTTTTAACTAAAATGTTGTTATTTTTTGCAAAATGCCCTCCGGGGAGGAGATATGAGGCTTTAAACTTTTTGCGCCATCACAGCATTATGATTTGATGTAAAGCATTCATCGGCTTCAGTGGCGCAGTGCCTCTGCGCGGCATTTGATTTTTGCCCTCCAGGGGTTCAACCCCCATTGGTGTAAATTGATTTTTTATGATTTAAAAACAATTTTTTTTTTTTGGTTTAGAAGAATCAAAATCTTTTTAAATTTATATATTAATTTTTTTTACGCTTTTTCTTTTTAATTACTATATTTTGGCAAACATTTTTTGCATTTTCACACAAATGGTAGTCTAGGGGGGAGGGACTACTATTCTAAATTTTTTTTTTCAAAAATTCAACCGATTAAAAAAACGCTTTTTTGGGGTTTCATCGCAAAAAATGTACTTGTGTATAAAAAGTAGTGTTTCTAACATAATATGAGGAAATTTTTTTTTGTAAACCAAAAGGTGTTTGCCAAAATATAGTAATTAAAAAGAAAAAGCGTAAAAAAAATTAATATATAAATTTAAAAAGATTTTGATTCTTCTAAACCAAAAAAAAAAATTGTTTTTAAATCATAAAAAATCAATTTACACCAATGGGGGTTGAACCCCTGGAGGGCAAAAATCAAATGCCGCGCAGAGGCACTGCGCCACTGAAGCCGATGAATGCTTTACATCAAATCATAATGCTGTGATGGCGCAAAAAGTTTAAAGCCTCATATCTCCTCCCCGGAGGGCATTTTGCAAAAAATAACAACATTTTAGTTAAAAACACGGGGGTGTTCTATCTACCCACCAAATTTCATACCGAAACCCCACGGACACCTGGGGACCTTCCTTTGTTAGCGACTTTCATTAATATTTTTTTTAAATATAAGTTTATAGTTGAAATTTAATATAGCCGCTCCCTGAGCTTCTGTAACGCCCAGACAAAACAAAGAACGATTGACACATGTCTGCATTTTTTGCTTCTTAACTTTTTGGCAATTTTCACTGCATTATTATCGCATTTTTCTTTGATAATTTTGCATTATTTTATTATTATAAAATTAATTAAAATTCTTAAAGATTTAAATGATTTTTAGATAGGATAATGATACCCAAATCATTTTAGTAAATATGTGACGATATCGGCTTATGCAGTACGCATTAGTTTGTTTGTTACGTCCGGCCTTTAGTTGTTTCTTACCACACATTTCTACTTGCGGTTTGAGTAGGCGGCCATGAGCAATCCATTGAAGTAAAGAAAACTTGATAAATGTTGAGATATAATTCTTATTGAATAATGTGTTCGTCTCTGATACAGTAAATTCAAATTTGTAAATCGTTTTTCGCAATCGATCAGCTAAATCTTGTTAATATTTTTTTAAAGTAAATCTTAATTCTAGCTTTAATTTTCTTATATTATTTATTTTGTATATGCTGTACATTTTTGCGTATTTTATTCTGTGTTTACCATTACAGATTTTGATTGTTAATTTCATTCACAGCAACAGAATAACTTTATTTTTTTAAAGGTTTATCCCTTTTTAGTGTTATTTTTAAACATGCTATTTACTTGTTTAAAAATAAACGGAGAGTTTATAAAAAGTGCGCCGTCAGTGGCTGTATGCTTTGTACGGGCGTTTCATTAAACATGTGCTCGTTTCATAGTCGTGAATTGGCAACCGACGTCCCACAAGTGACTCAATATAAAAGCCGATTTCCAAATTCAAATTTATTGAGACATATAATTTAATCATACTTTCTGGGTTTAATATGCAACTGTGCTGCGGTTAATTTAGACCTTGCTTTCATTAAATCAGCCTGTGCTAAGCAACATTCGTTACATTGTTTTCAATTTGCTCATCTATTATGTATTTTTGAATTTGCGTTTTTTTGCGCTTGCCTTTTGAAAAATATGTTTTTAATAGTGATCGGCCAGAAGGGTCGGTCGGTACTTTTCGGTAAAGTACCGAAAAAGTACCGGTACCGAAAAGTACCGAAAAAAAAATTGTCGGTACTTTTTCGGTTTTCGGTACCAAAATTTTTTATATTAACTTTTCAACAAAAAATCGTTTATTTTGGAAATCTTGGCTTTATTAATATTTATAATTGAGTATTGGGACATTGCGGCTCAAGAAAATTAGCATTTCGACGTGTTCCTGTCCTGCGGCAAGATTTTTAATAGTTTTTGGATCAGTTTGAAGAGTGAGGGGTCGCGGTGCCGATAGGCGCCGCGGAGAAAATTTTGAATTTTTGATGCAATTTTAAAGAAAAATGACCCAAAAAATGCATCGTGGAAGGGCAAAAAAATTAAAAAATCAAATAAGATTTCAAATTTTTCCGGACATTTTTAATCCACTTGAGACAATTTTAGGTTTAGAAAACTAGAAAAAATTAAAATTTTATCCGTTTTATTAGGGGTTTTTTAGGTGAACGGCGATGCCGATAGTCGTCGCTGAGAAGAAAAAATGAAAATTCTTACGATTTTATTAAGAAAACTTGTCCAATTTCGATAACTAAAATGGTGAAAAAAAAGTGATTCTTTATGTAAATCTTAGAAGTTTTGAATCGGCTAAAATTTTTGAAAATTAATTTGCTAGTAACTTTCTTTAAAAAATTGATAAATTCCAAAATTACCTTCAATTTTAAAAATCTTAAATACATATTTAAGCAAAAAATATTGTTTTTCTTTGCCATGAAGTTAATTGAAAGGCACAAAAAACTATTTACACAGTCGGGGGTTTGAACCCCAGGCAATTACATCACGCACCAGCAGGGCATTCAATAAAAAGAAAAAAAAAGAAATTTTGACTCGAGGACTAGAAACTCAGACAAAACGAACTTTTGGTTATCAGTTTAACCACTGACCCACGTGATTTTATGGATAAAGGTTGAAAAATTCAAATATATTACCAATTTTTCCATTCGGTACTTTTTTCGGTACTCAAATTTTGTTCGGTCGGTACCTTCGGTTCTCAGATTTTTTCGGTCGGTACTTTTCGGTAAAGTACCGAAAAAGTACCGGTACCGAATAGTACCGAAAAATCCAAAAAGGTTCGGTCCGTACTTTTCGGTAAAGTACCGAAGCCTGAGTACCGAAAAGTACCGAAAAAGCTTCGGTACTTTCTCGTACCGACCGAACACTAGTTTTTAAGGATAGGAGAGTCCGGCCGCTGAGAAAATTTTTGGAAACATTGATAAATTTTGTTATGTAAATTGGTCTAAAATTCCATAAACTTTTAGCTTCCGCGGCAGGGCTGCGAACTGCGATAAAATATGGCATTTTTATGGCAGTTTCATAAGGAATTTTCAAAAAAAAGACAATTTTTTTGAGAATTCTGCTTCACCTCTGGTAGAAGGGGTCGGCGGTGCCGATGGCGCCGCCGAGAAAATTTTGAATTTTTGACTCAGTTTGTTAAAAGATTTTCGGTACTTACGGTTTTGCGACCCCCTCATCTAATTTTAGGTATCTTTCCCGAAAAAATTTGGGGGTTTTTAGTCCCTTTTATATGTCCCTATTTTACGTTTTCTTGTCCCTAAAAATCCGATCCCTAGTAATAAAATGCAAAAATGAATCGCTGTGAGTCGGGTGAAGGAGAACGCTAACGAAGAGACATGAATGTTAGAGAAAAAGAGTGAGAGTACAAAAGGTTTCTTTCACAGTGGAGGCAACCATAGTGGGGGCAGACATCACCAAATTGGCATTATGATTGCAAAATATTTGAATTGGTAACGAATATCTTTGGACCGAACCGAAGCCTTTCGGTCCGACCGAACCGAACCGAAGAACCGAACCGAAAAAATCCCGGTTCTACGGTTCGGTTCGGTTCGGAACCGACAACCCTATTCTGGAATGTCTAGTTTAATTTTATTTGTTTTAATTATATCTATGAAATATAATTTCAACAGCAATAATTTTTAATGTGTAAACAATCTTTAGAATTTCTTGATTTCCTGTTGTTTTCTTTTGATAAATTATTTTAAAAATGTGAATAGATCTTAAATTAAGAATGTGTTTATTTTTCTTTAACAGACTCTGTAAAACTTTTCAGCTTCTCTTTTCGTAACACACGCAATAAAGACTATTTACAAAATATAAATGCAAACGGACTTGTAATGTTAGTCAGTTAATTTACAGGTTAGACTTTCTAAACCGGTTAACTAACAAACAATTTTATTTTCGCTCGTAAAATTTTTTTAAATGTATTTTTATACAATAATTTGAAATAAAATTTGCTTTTTTGATTATTTATAATTCATTAATTCGGCAGATTAAATTATTTTAATTATCAATACATTTTTATTCGCAATCTGGTAATTTGTTTTGTATTATTTTGTACACTTTTAAATAAACATTCATAAATAGTAATGGAAAATTTGTTATTATTAATCATTTATTTATTTATATCAAATTTTTTGCATCTTTTTTATTTCGTTTTAATTTTTATGCAAAGATATTAATTGTACCCCCGTTTATTTCTCCACGTACTACTACTATTCGCGTTGTTTCAAACCCATGGTCGTTCCAAGGCAGATGAGCAGCTGAAAAAAATTTCACTAAAATCCTGCCGCAGTAATTTATTAATTCTGTTCAAAAGTTGGTGCATTTGATCTATGATGTAAATATTTTATTATGAGTTTTTTTTAATTGTTTGAATTCAGCCAAGGAATCGTAAAGAAATATTTGATAAAAAATACATAAATATGATTAAAACATTTAGGTATTCTAAATGAATTAAATTGAAATCAAAGCGGCATTGATTTCTTCGAATATTTTTTAATAATTACAAATTATTTTATCAACGTTAAAACTGTCTGATTAAATTTCTCTCGGGGTCATTTCTCGGTTAGCATAAGTATTAATTTGTTTATATATTTTTTTTTTTTTTTGTTGCGTAAGTAATGAATCAGTAGCTGCTTGAATTCTTAATAATTTAATCTTTTTTTTATTATCAATGCTATTTGTAATAATTATTAAATCTGAAGTTCACGCATTTAACGAAATATAAATTTTAAACAACAAACTCAATTATCTTGCAGTAGAAAGTTTAACTAAAAGCGAAAAAAATCTAGTGTAAAATTAAAATGCGATTTTTAGTACTAAATTAAAAAAAATAATACTACAATTTGATATTTATACGAAAACACTAGTTAGATTTTCAGTTTTTTTAAATTTATGTCATGTTTTAAGATTTATACTGTATGTATTACATAATTATGATTTTCTTGAATTACATTCAGAATAAACGCGAATTCTTTAATATTCGTTTTAAAAAATCTTTACAATTATTTTAAGTTTAAGTTCATTTCAATTGAATTTTAATTGTAGTTTAATTAGTATTCTTGTAATCTATTAAATTAATTTACTTTTGTATACTTTGATTGGACTCAATTAGGTTTAATTTATAGTATATGAAATTTGATTTGTATATTGCATTGGTTAATTTATAAAAGTTTTTGAACAAAATTAAATACATTTGTACTTAAATCACTTTCTTATTGAAGTTTTGTTTATAGGCGGTGAATAAAAAAAATAATATCAGTATTTTTTAAAACAAATCTCATTGTGTTGTAAAATCAAATTAATTGTTAGCAATCGATTCTTGAGCAAGATTTTTGCAAGCGTCGCTTCAGATTATATTTTGGGTATGAATTAAATTGGTAAACAATTTCATTCACATTTCATTTTATATTTATGGAGATTTCAGTTACTTTCTATGTTTACAGTGTAGTACTGAGGATAAAATTTGAACTTTATCAATTTTTAACGCTAGCAATAGATAGTTAATTATCTTATTCTTAATAAATTATTCAATGGAAAAAATTCATATAATAAAACTAGTTTAAGCAAAAAACATAAGTGTTGAAATGTATAAACAGCATAGTGATCGCATGCTAGAATGTTACGGAGATGGGACCTTCGTTTTCGTTGGCCCCGCCTCTGTTTTATCAAATTTACATAATTCTCGCAAGGTCAATCCCTGAGAATTTTCGTGGGGAATATGAGCAATAACAACTTGTTCGAATAATGAAGGAATGCTTAAGAAAAAACTTTTTAAAATGCTATCAAAAATACAAAAATAAAACTCAAATTAAATAAGACAGTATTGGACACAATCAAAATGACCTTTTTGGTAAAGTAATAATTAACTCAAATAATGTAAAATATTATAAAAAAAGTAAAAATTTATAATAAATAAAAAAATCAACAATTTATAATTAATGACCCTTTTTCATCATTGTATCACTGCTTTAGTAATTTACAAATAATTCAGAAAATGGGAGATTTTTAAATAATGATTATAAATTAAATTCAGACGTTTATGTTTTGAAATTTTTATCTTTTTGGTAGCAAGTAATCAATATAATGTAAATAATTTTTTTAAACTGCGCTAATAATATTCATACTGTTATTAATTGCTTTAAAAATACAAGTATTTTTATTTTGCTATTTTTGTTACTAAACATTATTTACTCATTTTTATCAAATTTATTTACTAACAT
The DNA here is from genome assembly GCA_020449905.1 of Globodera pallida. Taxonomy (NCBI): domain Eukaryota; kingdom Metazoa; phylum Nematoda; class Chromadorea; order Rhabditida; family Heteroderidae; genus Globodera; species Globodera pallida. The sequence continues at coordinate 553,100 of JAIXHY010000020.1, read as the reverse complement.
TTCAATTATTGAAATTTAACTCCTTTTATCAATAGTTTTTTTGCGTATACTTAGATAATTTAATGCATCAACGGACAATTTAACAGTGTTGCTGCCATTAAAATCATTTCATGTCCTTCAAATTTTCAATTAGTTTAGAAAATTCTAATTTTAGTTATAAATGACATTATAATTTTTCTTTTCGATATTAAATATATTTTTATTCTTGGCGCCAACTTATTAATGTTTATCATTTGTTTATTTTAATTTGTAATAAAAATGAATAAATAATTTATATTAATTTACAATATAATTTAGATAAAATGTTTACCATTTCTTTGGACTATGTCGAATTTAATCAGTGTTTAAATGTTTCCGACCGTAGCTGTGTTTGTTGCCTTCCGCTCTGGGCGATCGAGCCGAAAAGAAATTGCTTCGTTAACCGGCTTGTATACCCAATGTGGACGACAATTTAATTAATTTTTTATGAATTTTGAGTATTATTTGGAATAAGGTGTTAAATCCCAAAAAGTTAATTTAAAATATTGTTTAATAATTATCACCTAATTTATGTATTGATGTTATTTTAGAATTATTTTATGTTTTGGTTGGTTGTGTCTTGTAATTTATTATTTTTCGCGGTATTTACAAAATTGTATTATCCTTCTTGGTAGTTTGATTGTAGTTTGCTAATGCTAGGTTTATTATGTCCTCTGCCCTTCAATTGTGTTTTGCCGGTGATTTGTTCGCTTGGAACAATTGTTGCCTGAGCAGACAAGTACTTAAAAGCAATTTTGGACAATTTCAATTAAAGCATTATTAAAATTTAAAAAATATATTGTCTTTTTGAATCCCGGCCATTGTCTTGGCAAGACTTTGAAATTTAAATACATTTGTTACCATATCATTTATGAATTATTATTATTTAAAATTATTATTTACAATGGAATATGTTGTTTTTGTTTGTTTCTCATAAAGTAATTAACCTTTTATAGGATAAAAATTATTTCAGTTGCAGAGTCACCTTTTGTACTACATTATCTTTTAGGTATGGGGATTGTCCTTTTCGTATATAACTTGGTTTTATGTTATTTTAATGACAAAATTATTTCTTGTAGCATTCAGACTTCAATTTTATCTAATAGTCCAAAAACACATGTTACTTGCGCAGAATTTAAGTGCACAAATTAGAAAGCAGATTTACATTTTGATTAATGTCGCTGTCCATTGCTTGTAATTTTTCGTCCACGAATCCTTTTTTTGGCCTGCTTAGTAGGGATGCTCGAGAGTCTCGGTCTCGGTTCTCGAGTCGAGAAATTTCTCGGTTTTTTTGGGTCTCGGTCTCGGTTCTCGGTCTCGGGTTTTTAGTCTCGGAAAACGAGACTTTTTTGCACTGGTAAAGATTGGGTTTTTTGGTGGAATTCATTACAGAATCTGAGCTTGATAGATTTAAAAAATACATAATGATAAATCAATTATTAAAAATCTTTAATGATATATCTTTTGCAAAACATGTTCTTCATTTGTCGTATGGCTCAGTGGTTAAATTCTAGCTCTTAATGTATTTATCGTGAGTTCTAATCCCTGACTGAAAATCCATTTTATTCTTTTAATTTAATTATTGATTCTTACAAAAACCTTATAAAAATGATGGTTTTTTTTTTTGGTTTGAGCGCGAAATGCAAGCAAACAAACGAAAATTCTGAACCGATGCATATTAAACATAAAAGAAGCATGTCTTTATAAAAAGAAAGTCCAATCTTGTAATTACAAAACAGCAAATGCATTTCCAAAATGATTATATCAAGTTGGCAATAAAAAGTTATGTAATTTAATTATATCAAATGTATAAAATATCATGCCAATTACGAACAATGTAAGGCAAAATCTCACGCCAGCGCGCCGAAGGCGCGCTGGAAGTTGTGGATTGCTTAAGCAACTTTTTGAGGTGCATCCAGGACAAATAGTCTCATGGGACTCAGTTGGACAACTGAGTCCCAGGAGCCGAGTTGCGGGTCCCATCGGCACTTACACAAAGGGAATTTTTGTTCTTTTTGCTCCAATCGCTTAGGGCTTGCTGGTAGGAAACTAAGATGGAATGTTTGGGATAAGTTTATTGTTGATCACTTTGTGATCAGAGCAAAACCCTTGTCTGGAAAAATCTCAACAAATTGCTGGGTCGAAATTTCGAAAATCGTTTTTTGTCCCTAACCTTTTTTGGTTTGCCCAAAGCACTTAGCGATTTTCTCCATTATTGTAGAGCTTTTCAAACTGCGTCTAATGGTGTTTAGTTGGTGCGAAAATTTTTTGAAATTTTCGAGCTAGGCCCCCTAGAAGGTTTTTCGGTTTTTTGTCATTAACTTTTTTCAACGTACATTTCAGGCGAAATAAAGATCGCTTTCAAAACCCAACTTTACAAGAGCTATCGATTGGTGTTTATTAGGTCTAAAAATTCCGAAAAACGCTTTTTGCCACCCAAGTGCACCGGTGGCGGAATGGTGAGTGGTGGGGGTGTGGAGGGGTCGGGTGGGGGTTCGAATCCGCTTGGCTTAAATCATTTTTTCCGACTTTCTTTTGATATGTACGGTAGTGGAAACAATTTCTAAAATTCTATTAAATTATTTCCGAGTTTTTCAAAATATTTTTGTAGGTTGTTTGGAAATTTTTTGAATTTTCATTTTTTTGGCACCAAAATTGGGGAAATGTTATGAAAATTCATAACTTTTCTTAAACAGGAGCATTTTGAATGAATTTGGTATCATAAAATGCAATAGTTTTGTGAAAGGCTTTGGATTGAAATAGTTATGGTAAATTTTTCGAAAAAAATGAAGTTTTCACAAAAAAAATCATAAAAATTTTTTGAATAAAGATTTTCAAAAATTCTCTCATTAGATAAATAGCTAATTTTTTTCTCTATTAGAAACTATTTTAGTTGGATTTAAAGCGTTGAGACGAAACCGAGTTATGATCAGAAAAGTGTGTTTTGGATTCAAACCCAAAGGGGGGACCCTTTTGGGATGACATCGAAATAATTAATGATTTTTCACGACTTTCTTTTTAGTTGAAATGTTGCAAAAAGTGTTTTAAATGATTATAATCGTTATTACCGATTTTTTCAAAATATTTTTGGTGGAAATTCCGAAATGTTTAAAATTTTCATTTTTTTGGGTGGGTGAATTCATTGATTGTTTCAAAAAATCATAACTTTGTTTAGTGTTGAGTGATCCTAATTATTTTAGTGTCATAAAATGCAGAAAAATCAGGCGAATTTTTCTGTCAAAAGCATATGATGAAAGGCTTTGGATTGAAAAAGTTATGGTAAATTTTTCGAAAAAAATGATTTTTCACAAAAAAAATCATAATAATTTTTGGAATAAAGATTTTCAAAAATTCTGAATTTAAATCACTATTTCCAATTTTTTAAATTATATTTTTGGTGGAAATTTTAAAATTTTTATTTTTTTGGGTGGGTGAATTCATTGAATGGAAGTGGGGGGAGGGTGTAAATGGCATGAGTGGGTTGAGGGTTGTACCTGGCCTCATTTTGGGCCTCTTTTTATCGTACTTGGCTCACTCATCGGTTCAAAACTGCCATCCTTGCGCCCAAACCGTTGTACCTGGCCTCTTTTTGGCTTAATCAACAGTTCAAAACTGCCCTCCCCGTACCCCGAACCGTTGTACCTGGCTTAATCAACAGTTCAAAACTGCCCTCCCCGTACCCCGAACCGTTGTACCTGGCTCAATCAACAGTTCAAAACTGCACACCCCGAACCCGGAACTAGGTAGCGAAGCTCTACAAGCGCGTTAGCGCTTTAAGAGCACACAAAATAGCGTTGTACATCACTCCACTAGTTGTATCATTATTTCATTTTTTAGTGTTATTTATTTTTAGTCTTAACAGCGTAAAGTCTTCTTTCGCAAATTTCTTGTCGTTGCTTAAAAAAATTAATTAAAGGCTATTGAATTACACATATTTTCAAATAATTTTTATGTGAATAAGTTAAATTGTCTTTTAAATTTTATTCTAATATTAATGGTTTATGCATTATTAAATATTTTAAAATTAGATAATTAACTTTTATATTATATAATTGATAATATTAAGAAATATTGTTATAGCATTGTTTTTAAAAATTGGATGTGTTTGTTTTTAATAAATACAATTTTTATAGTAATTAATATTTATTTACTTATGCTTAATACATTCTTCTTTTAATAACTTAAAATATATGCAAAGCTTATACCAAACAAATTTTCGAGAGTCAACAAAATATTAAATATGATCCAAATTGATACCAAAAACCCATTTTAGAGGCGTCAAATATTTAATTAACTTAAAATATGTAACAAAATTTTTTATTTTCATTAAATTATCTCTTATCAGATCTTCTTCAAGAATAAGTATTATTAATTTTCACTTTTTTATTTTTAATATTTTTAAATTTATTTTTAATGTAGATCGAATTCTCTATGTCGTACTCCAGCTTATGTGTAGGTAACATGGTTATTAACACATTTCTTATTGAGTAAAGCTAACTTAGCTTTTTAGTTACTACTTGAGTTTACGGTTTCAATATTTAATTTTGTTTTACGGCTTGTATCGCTCTGAAGATTTCAAAACATCAAATTTTATTATCAAATTCAAACAAAAAAGAGTTTTATTTAATAAAACTTATAGTTCAATTTGAACTAAAGATTATCAATTATAATTAAAGGCAAGTTTGAATTGGAAGACACTAATATTATTGCTAAATTGTTTTCATTAATTGACTCGAAATAGTTTGTTTTTTACTTAATTTTGAAAAAAAAATTAAATTTTATATTAACTTTATCATAACTTTGGTATAAATTAAACAAAAGAACCATTTGATTAAATATAATTAGTCTTACAAACTTTCTTTAATGACTGTTGACATTTTGAAAATATTTGATTATGCGTAACTGGCTTTTTAATATGGTTCCATAAATTGTAAAAAAAATTTAAAATTATTTTAAACCAAAAATTTATTAAAATCACTGACTTCACGAATTAAACACACAATCTAGCAGCCAATTGGTGATTTTTTTTTCTTAGAATTTATTTTGTTTTATTTATCGAGTTTCAATTTTAGATTAATTAATTTATATTATTTCAATTTTTGCCATACGATTATTATCTGATTAAAGTAATGTTCCAAATAATTTAATTTACATGTCTTGTAAAAATAAAAATTAATATAATCACATAATGTTGCTGCATGGTTTTATATTAATACTTTTTGCGTCTTTTTCTTACATACTTAAGTATTATTGTTATTAATTATTAATTTCTAATAAAATTGGAATATTTTTTATAATATTAATAAGCAAAATTTCAAATTATTTATCAGATAAATTGAATTAAATAAATTGCTATTAGTAAATTCAGCAATATAAAATTTTGTTTAATATTTGGCCATTATCTTTATAATTTGTAAGCTAATTAAGATAATTATGGCAAAATCATATTCCACTCATTCTAGTTAATTATGTAATTCATTGCTTGCGTTTAATTGCAGTAAATTTAGTTTTTAATTATTTAAAATTGATTAATAGCTTTAGAAAGATTCCAATTTTTTTTCTCGGCCCAGACTTTTTTGACTATTGATGTATATTTATTTACTAAGAATTTCTTTTTAAATGGAGCAATAAAAATTTGCTTTATACATTTCATCTGTAACGACCAGCCTTCCGACATTAAATAGATGAGATTTAACATGTTATGAGAGTTAATATATTATAAAAAAGCGAAGAGTTACTTAATCGATCTTTTTCTTAAGACTTCAGCACTGTACAATGTTAATTTACCAAGTATATAACAATTTAAAAACCTTAACATTTTGAACTTTTAATTTTAAATAAATAAATTTTTGTTAAATCAAAAAGCAAATTAATAAGTAAGATTTAAGAATTTATTTAAAAACCTTTAAGATTAGGGGACACCAAACCTTTATACTCACAAATAAAGTTTAAATTTTTATTTTACTGTTCAAATCTCTATGTTATTATTATTTAATTTGATTTAATACAAAATAAACATTAGAACGATGAATTTGTTGAATCCTTTTAAATTGTTATTAATGCCTTAATTAAAACATGTATACCGCTGTTTTTTGTGAAGATGTACTCTCTAATAATTGATATTTTCACACAAATTAATATTTAAGAATCTACCATTAAAGTCACGCTGAACATAGTTTACATAAATGTTTTTTAAGAGGTTTAGCTTTAAACAGATTTTTGTATAATTTTATATCAGGCATAAATTGTTTATTATTAAACGGATATACAAGAGGCGATGCTGTAAAAAATATTAATAATAATAGTAAATTAATAGTATTAAATACACCTTAATACAAACAAAATAGTTTCAAATATCAAATTAAAATATTTGATTAATCCATTGGAAAAATTTAAGCATATCTGATAGAAATAAAAATAACTATTCCAATTTTAGACGCCGGCGCGAAAAAAAAAAAATTACTGTTCATGTCAACATACCAATATTTGTTTAATACCGATAAACCTTATAATTAAAAATGTTTTCAAATATAAAAAACCTTTATAAATATGATTGACTAAACCCAACAATTATTTTAAAAATTAATAAGTTAAATTTAAATTTAAGGCTAGATTAATTATTGCAAAAAAACTAGCTTTATTACTCAATTAATGATAATTATTTTTAAAATATGAATCATATAAAACATAGTTTACATACATAAAATTGATAGTTCAAATATTGAACAATTAAAAATGCTTTTAATTCAATTAATTTATTTGAATAAAATACACAACGATTTAAAAGAGCGCAGAAGTGGATAAACCCACCGATTCGACTACCGATATTCTTAAAATTAAATAATCAAAAAATAAAAACTTAAGACAATAAATAATCTAAAAGCAATAGAAAAACAAATTAATGCCTCAGATAAAATAAATAAAGTTTATGCAATATAGCTAAGATATTCATACTTTGGATGTATCACTCACTCAACCTGCACGTTAAAAATTGAAGCAATCAACATGGTTTTTTTGGAAATTAGTTGTACACGAACAAAATATTTCAATGTTCTGATCTATTTTAATCGGTAAATTTTTTCGATCAGCAATTGTTGGCTCATCGTTGGATGAATTTTTGGAAACATCGCAAAAACCCCTTTCCATATTGCAAGCAAAGAATTTATATACAGTAAACTGATTCCGTAACAGTATTAATATTTATTTAAAGCAGTTAATAAACCAAACATTTAAAATGAATGCATTTGCAGGTGTTTAAAGGCAAACGTAAAATTTTAGTCTTGTCTCTAAAATTCGTTTATCGTCTTCGCCTAAGAAGTCAGAAGTCAGAAGAGGACAATGCGGTCTATTTTTGCTAATATATGTATTTTTATTAATAAATTTAGTATAGATATCGATATTAAAATTTTTGAATATCCTCACTCAAAACGATAGAAATTATGGCATTAAAATTAAACCAAAAGAAAACAATATTAAATCATTTTTTTACAAATTAATATATTAGCAAAATTTGCACACAAAAACAAAAACTAGTAAAATAAACGTATAAATTAGTAAATAATTAAGTGATTTAAATTAAAGTTTAATGCTCAAATAAAATTCATTACGATAAATTAATATTAAAAGCCAGGTATTTACAATCATAAATTGCATGTCAAGTTTTTAAAATTATGTATTCGTATAAACAACATTTGACAAAAAATTATATTGTAATTTACATAAGGATTCAAATCACGCTTTTGTAATTGTAATTAAAAAAAAATTTAAATTATAAATAAATAATAATTATTAATAAGCTTAAATAATTTTCAGTGTTAATAATTTAATGTAAATCAATTAAAAACGTTATATATTTTACAGTTGATCGGTCAGTGCTCAAAAATATCCGTAATTTTAATAGAAATAGATATTGTTGTTTACTAAAAGAATATAAAATTTGAACTTTATTTAAACTTAAAAATCCCGGATTAGACCTGCCCGTTTGGCAAATGGCGCAAACCGGATTTATGGTTGCACGATGAGATTTAACCCAAGAGTTACCCTAAAAAATATTTCCCACAAAAAATAACTTAATTAATTAATTATGCCTAAGTAATATATGCATTTTATTGTTTAAAAAATCAATGTTGTGATGGGTTGAAGTCTTCTACATTAAAAGCCTTGTTGGTACAGCAAATAACGGCATAATGCAGTGCAATTAAATTAATAATTTAAATAAATAAAAACCAATTCACCTCATCGTATCAATTAAAAAACAAAAACAAAAAAATATTTATAAAAGCTATATTAAAAATGAATATAAATTATAAAAACAAATACTATTAACTCTGTTGTCCGCACGATATTTATTTTCAACATAAAATTTGCATTTATGTTTTTTATGAATTTTTTTAAGCCCTATGAATTATGACAGCAAAATAAGGCTTAATATTTCTAATTTTATGGCTTATAGCTTTGATTTTAATATGCATTCAATTTGATTCTATTAATGATTGGAATCAACATAATCATTTTGTCTTAATAATTTTTTTTATTTGAATTAATTATAAGGTTAATTTATTTATTAATAGTCCTCATACATTTTCTTCACCTTTTTAAGAGAATTAGTTTTCTGCGAAATCTAGTTTTTATGGAATTTTGCTAAAAATTGAAATGTATTAAAAGCGTTATTCAAAATTGGGGGTTCCAATTATTTTTAATGACATACAAATAGGTACTACGCCAAAATATTGCCGCTTGTCATATAAATTTTTCTGTCCCTTTCAGCCATAGATTTCCGTTCAATTAGGACAATATGAGTAAATTAAAAGCGGAGGAGAAAAGGATTATCCATTTAATAGTATTTAATAATTAATGTTTTATAAGTTAATTAATTTTTTATTTACTATTGATTTCTGTTAAGCATTTATTAATTTTGATTTCAATCTTTATATATTCATTTTAATAATCAATTTTTATTTTATCATAATTTTTTCCATTGCTAAATGAAAAGTTTAATTAATCGCATAAAAAAATTTTACAAGCAGATTTAATATTGTTTTAGATTTTTCAACAAACAAGAATAACAAAAGCGTTGTTTTTTAACGATGCTTTTTAGGGAGGTTCTAAGACTTTTTGGTGAATTTTTTGGTGTTATTGAATTAGTTGCGTTTATTATTTTTATTATTATGAAAACACATTTAACCTACGTCAATGATTTCTAACGGAATGTTGAAGCATTAATTTCCTGAGTATTACATTTTTTATTTAAATTTTTATTATCGTTTTTACAATTGTATTTAATCATAACAATAATTGTTAATATGTTCAATGGGAATGATTTTAAAATCTAGGGTTGGACAAAAGCGGATATTATCCGGGTCCCCCGGATAGCGATTCCACCGGTTCCTTGACACCCGGAGGGTATCCCGGATCCTGGACACCCGGATACCGGTACCGGATAATTTGTCCAAAACACCCGGATACCGGTCCCGGTTCCGGTTCACGTTTTAAATTGGCTAAACACAAATAATGAATATGTATGAAAATTTAAAAAATATAATAATTAATAAATATAATATAAAAATACAAACAAATGTTATTTTCCATTAAATTATCTCATTAAAAATAAATATTTTAATTGCGTTGTCGTCTGATGATTTTACATTACATATGAATTCAGTTTATAAGCCCTGGATATAATGCCTTCAATATCCAGTATCCTCATGCATTCTTGAATCGGTGTTGACGTCAATCCACCTTATTTGTTTGATTCCCTCACAATACAAACCATCATGGTGTAACTGGTTTGTCTCTTTTTGAAAAACATATTAAGAATAATTTTGTGTTAAAAAAATCTGAAACACTTATATTTTGTCAATTTCAAGGATAAAATGAAATATGAATGCAAACTTAACAAAACATTCATTAAACTTAAAACTTAATTTCAAAACATTAAAAAAATAGGCATTCAACTTTGCAACAACTTAAAATTGTACTTTTAAAAAATACTCAAAATCAAGGATTAAACAATTTTTCAAAATTGTACATTTTGATGCTGATAATTTGATAATAACTTCACAATTAAACAGCAAATATGATTGATATAAATGAACTACGCATAAAATATAACAAATAAATTACAAATAATAGATAAAATTCTAATTAAAAACCCGTAAATGCCTCTTATTTTAACAATTGTTTGAAGAATCGATGTTTTATTTTGGCACAGCCTGTGCTCAAACAAGCGATGGCAAATACCGTTTAAGCTGTGCAATTTAACACACATTTTTTCAAGTTTTTTTTTTCGCTTATGGCCTGCGAATCTCTAAAAATATATAATATAAAAAATAATATTGAAAATATCTAAATTTTAAAGTAGTTTTAAAAATGTAAATAAAAATTTAAAAGCAGAGAATTTTAAGAAATTAATAAATAAATATATTCGAATATTTTTCTCTAAAAATTGGTCGTTGTAATTTATACCTATTTAACGAAATATCCATTATTTATTATACTTTCTAATTCAAATCTTAGCACAAATAAACAAATAGTAATTATTATCAAAAAATGCTTAAACACGATAATGTTTAAAGTAAATGACGAATGTATCTTGATGTTATATTTTAAAATAGATTACAATTAAAATATATGAATTGGCTAGAAAAGATAGGAACTAAAACGCAATTTACATAATAAAAAGACTATTAATTAAGATCGAATAAAAAAATTAAGGAAGATAAAAAATGATTTTGTCATCATTCAATTAATTCAAATATTATGTGAACAAAATTAAAATGCAAATAAAAAAAATATAAATGAATGTTTCTGCTAAAATGTAACCTCGGCAACTGTTTCATTTAAGTAAAATGACCAATAAAAAAATATATTTTTTAAATTATTCACCAGAATTGCGTACTTTTTGTGATAATCAAATAGCTGATCCCGTGGTTTCAATCAAACACACACTGCACTACGACTAACAACTTGTACTTTTATTAAATTTAAAATGTTTATCAGCCGTTGACAATCAATTGATCTTATACAAATGATTTATTATAAAATATAGGCATTGCAAGATAATAACAAGAATGCCATTTAGATTTCAAATAAAGCTTTAGTAGAAAAGAACAACATAACCATAATTAAATCATAACAATTTAAAAAAATGAATTAACGCAAAAGTAACAAAAAAATAATCAAGTACCTAAAATTAAAAATATATATTATTCCATTAAAATCTTTGACCACGGCCCGTAGAAAACAAACCCGAGTTTCAACCCATTAACTTGAGAAAATTTTACAATCACTTACAGAGAATATTTAATAAATAAATGCATTATATTTTAACGGATAGAATTTCTAAAAATATAATTCTTAATGGTAAAACATTTATAATTATAATGTTAGATAAAAGCAAGAATATAGAAAAATTATTGTTTTCTCCGAGGGCACCCAGAGAGAAAGATTGCAATCTTAAAAAAACGAAGCGCTACCGGCCCACAAGACAAAGCCAATAAGATACAATATACATAAAAGTAAAAAGAATGAATAAAACGATAATAGGTCAGAAAATCGGCAGCAACTGCAGATAAAATATAAAATAAATAACTTTTAAATTATTATTGCTCACAAATAAGAAATAAATCTCTTCAACTGCACGAATGCCCAACCTTAAATAACTTAAATTTGTTCATTATTTTCTTGTGTGCCTTTTGTTTAATTTGTCAAATACCAATTAACTATCAAAACAATATAAAAAAACTATTAGAAAATCAAATAAATTAAATACTATTGATTAAATAAATTCTAATTTAATATTGCTATTTTTTATTAAAAACCATCGAAACCTTAAAAAAAATTAAAATTTTGAATATGACTTCAGCGGCGTTTCCTGCCACGCACAAGTAGTCCGGGCTTTTATTGACGGTTGATTATCAATATGGCTTCACTAACTTTTTTATTCCCTTGTTTAATTTTTGGTTTAGGTATTTTCAATGCTATTTACGTTAAAACGATGAATTTTGTATCAAAATAATTACTTAATTTAAATGGGAAAGTATCAATAATATTTTACAAATTTGGCATATCAAGATTTTTAAGTATTTGCTTGCTGTAAGCTCAATTTATTAAAAAAACACATGTGATTTTAATAATGAAAAATCACGACTATGCACTTCAATGACCATACATTTTTTAACAGTAATTTTACGGTGTTGAAGTTTCTTACAAATAATATCTATCAGTAATTTAAATAAATATAATCCAGACGAAATAATATATAATTAATTTTTCAAAAAGCTTAAGTATATAAATTATAATTGATAATGCAATTGCAATACAAATTTAAATTATATAATGAACTTTGTGAATATGGATATTATATAAATGGTAAATATTATTAAGAAAATATTTACCATTTCACTTAATTATAAACTTTAAAATTTAAAGAATACATTTATTTAACCAAAAAAAAGCTGACAAAGAATGTTCAAAAAGCATATCTTTTACTAAATTAAAAATTAAAACAAAAAAAGTAATTGTAATTTAAAATACAATTTAATTTGTTATGAAATAGATTAAATATAAAAAGCCATCAGAACCGGATTTCCAAGTCAAACGCCAGGTTTCGCGCTTCCGCATTTCAAAGTGATGCTCTCTTGGCATTTATGCTTATGAAACTAAAAATATCATTGGCATATAAAATGGTAAAAAGATTACACAAAATGGCAAACACACTATAAATTAATCTTTGAACTGATTATATAAATAAGAATACAGCAATGTAAAATAAACATTTGGAAATCATTTCAAATATCTATTTAATGTTTATCCAAATAAAGCCTCAATATTTATAAAAACAAAATATACAAACTTTCTGTTTAATATTTTATGGACAAAATTAAAGAAAACTGGCAGGAGAATTAATTTAAAAAAATTACGCGTATTCCAGTATAAAGATTTCTTAGAAAGTGTATTTTTGCGCTAATACCTAGCTATAAATGGATACAATTTGAAATCTTATCATAAATACTTAATTTCTTTTTCACACTTGTTCAAAAATTACCAAATTTGTTAATTTAGAAAAAAAAAGTAAAGTCATAAATGACTAAAAATTATTTAAAATATTATACTTATTCAACGCTGCCCAATTTTTTTAATAAATTTCAAACTCGAATGAAATATTAACAATAAACTTAAATCTAAATAAACAATTTTGTGATAGATTAAAATAGACTTGCGCTAATACCTAGCTAAATGGATACAATTTTGAAATCTGATCATAAATACTTAATTCTTCTTCACACTTGTTCAAAAATTACAAAATTTGTTTAGTTTAATAATTATTTAAATCATTTTTTATCTTACAGGTTTTTTGCCAGCATAGGAGACCAGACAGAATCTGCACGTATATTTGATCCAGAAGTCGTGTAGTTAATTAAACAAATTAAACCCCAAATATATACTAATTAATTAAAAAGTTTATAGGAAAATAACTAAAACGCCGATGAATGCCATTTGATATCGGCCAAAATTTTTAATACCATTCTATTTTTAAGTCTTAAAAGAATCAATGTAAATAATTAAAAATTAAACCATTAAATTTAATAAAATACTTTAAGACGACGTCAAACCATTTTTTCATTCACCATAATCTTTTTATATGTGCTAATATAAATTTATAAAGCGAAATTGGCATCTAAAGAAAACGATTAATTAAACATGGATGCTTTAAAAAATTTTAGCACATATTTTGGCATTTTTAATACATATTTTAGCATTTTAAGCACAAAAAACATACATATTTTGGGGTTTTTAGCACATATAAATCCTACCCCTAATGATAAATAATAGACTTTTTTTCAATAGGTGAATCTTTATTTGGCAATATTACATTCAGTCAATGACGTCCGTCCAAAACATTGCATTAAAATTCACAAACAAAATCTTATTTTCAATGAAATATTGGCAAATATGTTTGTTTTTAAATTAATAATTTGTAATGATTTCACGAATTTTATTTTTATAGGTTTTGTTTTATAAATATTATGCGAGGTAATGAATGCACTTATATTTATTTTTTAAAATTAATAACAAAAAAAACCTTTTTTCAGTGAAGTATAAATTCGCTTGAACTTCGATTTCGGTTTTCCACGCTTCATTGCTGTCAAGGCCAAAAACATTTTAAATTTTGAAATACATATTTATATGTATTTTTATCTATTGTCAGAAAAATATTAATTTATTACTCCAAATTTTATTTTTGGAATAAAGTTTTTAAGCGGTAGATGCGTCCGCTTTAATTTTTCAATTGCATGCAGAAGGGAACAAATTGGCGGATTGCTTTTCTCGAATGATCGTTGTTTTCAAGACCAACATATTCAGTACAAACAAAACAATTTTTCAATATGCAAATAAATAAAATCCTTAAAAAGACTACAATGAAATAAATATTTAACACAAAATTAAATTTCGATGTTAAATCCGATGTAAAAATTTTTTTTGTTTAAACATATAAATGTAAGATAATAGCGACCGACAGCCCGGCGCGCCGCTCAGAAAGCAAGAGCATAACGTTGCTGAAATATATAATTAATGTTTTTCATTATATTTTTATTCACATAGAAATTTTAAAGATAGAGCAAGCAATAAAACAAAATTTACCAATAGTTGGTTGAAGAAAGAGTCGGGCAAACGACACGTTAGCGCAACGCAAGGTATTTGGCCGGACTCATACAGCAGGTTACCGGGCCATTCGAGAAATTCCGCCGTGTATAATAATAAATTATTATTGGGACAGAAAAATTGAATAAAAACAGAGACTAATGTCAGTACAATAAAACTAATCAAATTTGTAAAAAAATAGAAATTGTGGCAGAATAATATTTTTAATTATGCTTAATAAAAGAAAAAATGCACATTTATCGATAATTAATAAATATATAATAGCACTAAACAAATTCGTAATACAAAATATTAAATCTGAAAGCTTTCTTGGAGACGAGGTGGAGCCACAAGTAGAAAGAATCACCGTTAGCTTTTAAAAAAATAATAATAAATTAAAAAACTTGCTGTATTTTGAATGGTTAAAAGAAAACAATAACAAAAACCTATTAAATTATTGAAAATCTATCAAAACAAATATAACAATAAAATGCAGTTTAGTCTTGCTTTCAAAAAATTTAAATAGGACACTAAAAAAGTAGAAAGATTATAACGAATGAGTAAAAAGATACTATTTCTAAATGTATAAATTTCATAATAAAAATAATAACAATGCTAAAGTCATTTAAAACAAAATATTGATGACTTAAAAAGACTTTTGACCAAAAATTCATCAGCCATAAAAACACCAAAACAAGAGCATAAATCATCTTAAAAATAAATTGTTAATCGTGCTTTAAATATTAAAAAAAATGTGACAAAATGTAAAATTTAAGATAAAAATGGTTACAGCTATAAAATATATATTATTTAATGTAAACGCTTCGATTGGTCCTAGTACACAAGGACGACTTCGGTCGGCGTTTACGTTGTTAGACAGACGGCACGACTAAATAAAAAAATGTTATTATTGACAATTTTAAAGTTTTTAAAAATTCCCTCAGAAAGGTTTAAAACTGATAAAAAAATTATTAAAAAAACATCCTGATAAAAAGTGAGATTCATTTGATGTATTAATTATGTTGCGCAGTTCAATTTAACTTCTTTTGGCAAATAAAATATAATGAATGAAAAAAATAGCAGCAGCAATATTCTCTGTGATAAAGTAAATCTTTAATAAATATGGGTTAACTTTTACATCAATTTAAAAATTGGAATGATAATTAAAGAACAACCAAATAAAATTAATAACGTCAAGCTTAATCAGTCTTTACGCTTGTGAATTTTGTCATCAATACAAAAAATCCGACAGTAATCGGCCAGAGAACGCCAAAGATTCGGGGGGGGGGAAGACTGTTTTATAAACACTCTTGTGTAAAAAACATAACTATAAATAAAACAATGAGAACAAAAGCAGCCTAATGTCAAACAAATTATGAAAAAAGGAGAAAGTCAACATTCACTACTCCGCCAGGGCGTTTCCTAAATCCGCCACATACCCTTTATGAAGTAGTTTTAGACATTCATAATTTAATGTTTGATTCATATTTGTATTAAAAAGGAATCGCAGAGCTCTACGAGAAATCCTTATAATTGTCAAAAAAATGCACGCTTTAAAATAAGTCAGTAGTATGTAATTATGTGGACTTCATAATAATTTTTGCTTATTTTTATTCTTATTGTGTTGGTCAAATGCGAACTCCAACAGCACGGCACTTACGTTCTTCTTATGTGATAGTATATTATGGGATTTAATGGATCTCAGTTTTTATATTTATATTAAGTGTATAAACTTTTTTGTAAATATTTAAGAACAAAGTTAAAATGTTCTTTAGGAGTAGTTGCACATATAAAATTACATTTTCATAAAGTCTATAATAATAGTTATAAACTGCACTCTGTGATATCGAGATATGTATCAAGACACGATTTAATTATTTATATTTTTTTAACGGGTTTTATTGTTCGAGAATTAAAAATACTTTGTAACTGCGAGGAAAACAAAGAAATTTTTTTGTTCTGCGGTTGAAAAATTTTGTTCAGTTTTGGTCAAAAAATATTTAACATGACTGTTATTCTTTTACTCGATTTATCAGTACCCTCCGTATTAACGCCAATACTTTGTGCTGTCAACTTTATCTATCGTCATGGAGCCAGCCACCACTGGGCTTGTACAACTTTCGCCGCCGGGCCATTTCAACGGTCGTGCGAATAAATTAATTTTTAATAGTTTTAAAAAATATTAATTTTTATCATAACAACCGTTGCCGTCATATCAATAAGTTATTAAATTTGTAGGTCAACTAATTAACAAATTATATAGAAGAAAAAAATTAAAGAATAATTCAGAGTTTTTTTAGTAAAGAAAACTATTAGATATAAAGTTTTTAATAAGTATATTTTATCTCGTTAGTATGCAAAATTTTTAACTAGCTAAATTCTTAGCGAAAAAATTCTTTGTGTGGGTTTCGGTGGCGATATGCATAAACTTATTTATGAGGCTTTGCTCAAAAGCTAAAGAAAATGCTGCCAACCAATAGCCACAGCTCAAAAGAACCACTATAAACGCGGCGATCTCAAGTGGATGGATGGATGTACCTGCAGACAATTTAATGGACACGTCACAGTTAACTTACTCGGTTTTTTCTCGTTTGTAGGCCGCAAGTAATAAAAGCCCTACCAACCACAAGTATAAATGAATTTAAAAAAATTCTTTGTTTAAAATTTGTTACGAAATAATTATTATCAAAGTAATTGCAATTAGTACCAAAAATTAACAAAATCGTACCGTATAATAATTTTGAAAAATAAATTTGCATTGGAATAATGCTGTTAACAAATATTGCAAATTAAATTAAAAAACAACCGATTGTTTTAAAAAATTTAATTAAACTGCGTGATATAATTTCCAGTCATTAATATATAATATTAGCAATCTTTTAAACAAAAACAATCCTATGCCGCTAGTGAGGGGCTTAAATTTGAGATCAAATAAATAGACTGCTAATCTACAGCTCTAAAATTGGTAACAAATATTTTATGTTGAAATTTATAATTTTATTTAAAATTAAATGCTAACCAGCCAAAAATGATATTATTGTAAATATTTTATGCTTTGATGTTCTTGAATGTATTGTTTAGATAATTTTTTTTAAACCGTAAGACGAATGCCACATTCATCTTGACTTAAAATTTACATTTACAATTTTGCTTCATTCGTATTTAATTTTTTTAATATAATTTCTAAAGGATTTAAGTTTTGCAATGGTAAATAAATAGACAGAAGACGAAATGATTTTTTCAGCGATTGTTTTGAAATATTCTTACTTAAAAACTCTGTTAAGATAAATGTGATTTTTGTCTACTGCAATAACATAATTATTTATATATTTCCTGCATGAATGCTTTTTTTGAAAGCCAATACTTTTATCATTAGTAAGACATAGTTAATTTAAAATTTTTTATTCTATGATTAGCAGTATACTTTTTTATTTTTGATCATTGTGTATAAAATATATTTGTTTTATAATAAGCAATTATTCTGCTAACTGTCTCTCGTATCTTTTGTTTTAATCATTACTT
The DNA here is from genome assembly GCA_020449905.1 of Globodera pallida. Taxonomy (NCBI): domain Eukaryota; kingdom Metazoa; phylum Nematoda; class Chromadorea; order Rhabditida; family Heteroderidae; genus Globodera; species Globodera pallida. The sequence goes on along the minus strand of JAIXHY010000020.1, from coordinate 534,917 downwards.
CTTAAAAGATAAATGTTTATCTTCCTAATCTCCTTTTTGCAAACAAAAATTAAAACCTAAAATTTTTGTTTGGAATTTCTGTATTGCTTTTCACTTAAGTTAAGTAAGCTAAAAGACTTTATTATTGCTGCAAAAATAATTTTTAATATTTAACATAAAAAACTAAAAATTATTAAAATTTAAATATCTGTTATCTTCTTATTTTTAAAAATATGCTTTAATTTTTTTAATGAGATTATTTCAAAGTGGGCTCCATGGGGAGGGCGCGTCTAAATAAATCTTACTTTGGGCAGGTATAGAAAATTTTAACGCAAAATGTTAAATGAATTTACACAGACAATCGGCTCCATTTCTTGGATGATAAAGCAAAATGATCAATCTATTCGAACGACAAACTTTATTTAAATCCCCGGATGCAGCTGCGCCGTTAGCTTTCATCGGTGCAAAAGTACGAAAACGAACATGCACATGTGGTACAATTAAGGTTATATTTCACCACGGATTATTTTAATGTTTAATTGAAAAATAGCATTTTGATTAGAAGACTTGAGGAGCTGAGCATTATGGAGGCGGCTCGTCCGCAGCCTGAAAACGTCGACTTTGAGAGCATGTACGACGTCTCAACACGCGCATTACCACATCGGATACCTGTTGATGGTCTGGAGAGACGGGATGGTTATCAGGTTGGTCTATTTTCAACTTTCAAAATTTTGGATCTTTCAAATTTTTTGGCATGATTTTCAGCGAGTTAGTAGCGGTTGTCGACGTTTCAACTCTGCATCCTCGTCAACGACAACATTTTCCTTTTAAAATCATCTCAACTTTTTTAAAATTTAAAATTTAGAAAAACTTTTGAAATAATAACAAAACACTTATTTCATCGATTTAAAAAAATAAATGGAACAAAAAAAACTAAAATAAATTAAATACCTATGCTATATACGTAAAATTTAATAAATCGTTTTATTAATATTGAACAGTAAAATATTAGCTAAATTTCAAAAGTTAAATAGAATATAATATTGAAGTTTATTTAGAGGTTTGAAATGCATTTGGAGTTATTTAAAATAAAATCGCAAGTGCTAGTGGTAACGTAAAAAAGTTAAAAGAATTTTAATTTAATATTAAAATACATATATCGACATCACCGCTGATGCGATGAGTGTGTAGGAGTTGTAACAACAATTGACATCAGGAAATGATTCAAACTTTGGAATTGTTTTTAAACATTTAATTGAAAAGGAATTACGTCCAATCAACGACGCAGATTTAGGTTTATTAAATAATTTAGATCAATGAAATACTCTTTTGAATACTTTTTTATTTAAAATTTAATAATTTTAAAGATGCATTTTGTTATTTAAAATTATTTATTTGCATGTTTAATGTGCTCCATTTTCATGGGCTGCTCATGAATTCCGGCTTAACTATTTTAATAAATATACTTATGTTTTTTTTGTATTATAGGCAAAGTTTTCTAAAATTAATATTAAAAAGTTAAATTTTTTTATATATATTTGCTTTATATTCGTTTGTTTTTTGTAAAAATAAAATAATAAAGAAAAACTAAAAAGATATAACAGAAAAACACAAACTATTGTAAAAAAAATCTCTATTAATATTCTTATCGCCTAAAAATAAATACACATACATAAATAATATTAAGATATATTCGACAAAACACGCTAAGAATAAATCTTCAACTCCAAATCAGCCCATTTATAGTGATTAACATTTGCTTAGCTGTATTTTGTGTAATAATTAATTTATAATAAATAAAAACAAATTAATAAAAAAGGCAATTCCTCCGATTTATCCTAATCTTGTATAAATATTTCAACTAATATTTTCATTTTTTATTTTTTGCTTTAATAATTGGTGTTTTATTAATTTTTTGTAACATTTTAAATTTTAAACTAAAAATTTAAGATTTAAATATATTTCTAATTTGATCTAATAGTTTGGTGTCGTTCGCTTAGGGAAATGAATCAATATGTCGTCTTCTCCCTTCCGCGTGGTGCATTGGTTGCGTGAAATTGCCGGACTGTCTTTAATATCAACTTTTATTATTCTTCCTAGCGCAATACTTAAATTCTTTTAATTTTATTGCAATTTATATAATATTTGGTTCTCTTGTATTTATTTCAAATTATGCGTTTTTTTTTGCTTTAACAATTAATTTAATTAGTGATAATTTTTAATTTTTAAATGCCCTTTTGTTTTATTCCTTGCTTCTTGCTCCAAATGGGGTAGTTAATTTCAATTAGTTTTTTAAGTTATCAAGAATTTTTGTTGTTCTTAATGAGTTTATATAGAAAATTTTAAATAACTTGAAATTCAACCGCCAGACTTGCATACATTCGCGCCGTTCTACCAGCTTTTCTTATAGATGACTATTAATTTTAGCGTATTTTATATGGCTATTTTACAAAATCTATTTTAATAGGAATTCACTGTACAATGTATATTTTATTTTAGACAACAATAACTTTTTGAATAATAAAGACACATTATTTTTAAATTTTGGTTGCCATTTTGAAAGTAGTTTGAATTCTTTCAGAGTCTTTTAAGCAAATTTGTGTACCTTGCGCATAATTAACTTTTGTTTAATGAATTGGGTTTGCTATATGCAAATGTTAATTCTTTTGAAATAATTTGAACTTTATATATTTCTTGATTTTAAGTATATTTATTCGATTATTCATTGCTTGATTTGTATTGCCAAATACATTATTGCAGATTTCACGGCCTTTTTGGAAATTTTTATCCCACCTCGTATTCCCCAGCTTCAAATGGCATTATTTTCGATCCAAAGTTGCGAGTTGCAATTATAAATTATAAATATTAGAGGGTTTTAAATTGGGTATGACTTTTACCTTTTTATTCGTTAATCTCTAATTTTAAACCTTTTTGTAAGTTATCAATTTAAGGTAGCATAATTAGAATTTTTAATAAAATTTAGTTTTTTAACTAAAAGAAATGCCACTTTACCCGCTTGCCAAGTGGATTTCCATGAAGCTTCTGATTGGGACTCGTACCTAGGCTGTTGATCAAATTGTAGTTGCGCACATTTTATTTATATTTTAAATTTTAGTTACAATTTTATTTATGCAATATTATTATAATTGATGGTTTCTGTTTGATCCGTACTTATCCTCATTTCAATAAGTTTAAATAAGTTTTGTTTTTCTTTCTATTTAGGTAAAACAATAATGTTTATGAAAATTATGGTTCTTTTAAATTTATTTAAACATTACTTTTATTCCTTTTTTTTCTTACGCATTAAATGTTTTTTTATTTTTTGAATTGTGAAAATTTAATTGATTATTTTTATATGATTTACTGTTTATTTGGTTAAAACAACTTTTTTTTTCAAATTTCTCTATTAAACATTTTGGGCTAAAATTTTGAATTTTTATTAATGTTTATAACATTTTTTAATGAGCCATTATTTATATCGCGTTTTACCTTCATTTTTATTGTCGAGAAAAAGCAAATTTTTTAAATTATTATTTTCATGTATTTATCGTTGCAAAAACCTTTAATCGAAAGATGAACACTGAAAGATATTTAATATTAAATAAACAAATTTTAATCGCAAATTAATTTTAAAAGGGTTATAGTTTATTTTTGTTAGTTATATTACACGTATTTTTATTTTATTTTTTTTGTTTTTTGTAAAATAATTTAATTCAATGTTTAACTTTAAACAATTTTTTCTAAAAAAATGGCAGATTTTGATATTTTTTTAATAAAAATAAACACTAAGCTGCACTAATATGGAGCGCCATCTTAAACAAAAGATTTTTTTAACACTAATTATGCGAGTCTCATAAACTGTGTCGATGTGGTCGTTTAGTTATTATATATATGTGAAAATTCTTGTAAAATATTTTTTAATTACATTTTTTCACGCAACGCGCGTGACACTGCATACTGGTCATCTACGTTGTCACGACCCTTAGAATACAATAGGGTTCAAACCGGATCATATTTATTACTTCAACATGCTCAAACGGTTCAGAAGATCATAAACCTCTTTGCACGCCTTACGATTGCAACTTTTTGTTTTGTATCAAAATTACAATCAGATAAATCGCTTAAATTAAGGATCGTTAATTTATTTGAACAATTTTGTATTTATAACTTTATTCAGAATGTTTATTAAATAATTTTTTTATAGATCAACACTATTTTTCCAACAGTTCTTTTATTAAATTTCAGTTTTGATGCAACTATAATGATTATTTTTAATTACTATTTAATAGCTCGAACATTTTATTACTTTTGCATTCTATTCGCCATGCAATTGGAAAATTGAATTGGTATTTGAATTAGTTGTTCTGCTTTCGCATTTTTTGTATTACAAGTTGATCACTTTTTTACATTTATTTTGCCTTTTTCAAACTTTTAATTCTGGTTTTATTATTTTTGGAATGTCTTCAATTTAAAATTATATTCTTATTTTTATATTTTAGAAATTTTTGTTTGCACAACTTTTTCTCTGTTCGCGCGTTCCGCAAGTCCATTGGCCTGGGGATCATACCCCGCGTTACCGATCTGCTTATTAACAATATTTTTGATATTTCTTCTAAAGTTGAGTTCACAAACTCTTTTCAACGATCCGAATGAATCGTTTTGGGGTGCCAAAACCCAGAATAAAGTCTTCAACTAGTATTTTAGCCACCTGATTCCCTGTTGCTTATTATTTCGTCCTTATCAGAAATTGATAAAATTAAAAAATCGAACGCTGTGCGATTTGTAAAAAAGGCACGCATTCTTCAGCTGAAAGTTTTTCCAGTATATAAAATTTTCATGAAAATAAAACCACGATTACTTTTTGTCGTCAAATGTCTAAACGGTTTAATTTAATGTTATTGTAGCATTATTAATATAACTATAAATTTTTAAAAATCATTTGTCCTTAAGATTATTTGATTTTCTAACTTCTAAAAATTGATATGGAACCACAAAATAAATTACATTAAAATCTTAAATAAAATACAAAATTTGATTAATTATTCGCATCAAGAAATTATATATATGCCAGACCAAAAAATAACGTTAAATCATTTTTATAACAATTATCTAAAACAAAATAAAAGACGATCAAATAGTATCAAACCGATAAATAATTTTTAAAGCAATAATAGTCAACTAAAATCAACAGTTTAAATCAACTTATCCATGATATATGTGTAATATTTAAAGTGAAAATCAGCAATTAATGTATCAGACAAATCATCAATCTCGTGACTATGCACGCCGTGAACGCATGTGGTTTACAATTTTTATTTAATTGCAACGCAGCTTATGGCAGTTTGGGGAGGGATTACCGACCCATTGATTTTTGTGGAAAATGCGGTCAAAATCACTAAAAACTAATACGAGGAAAAAATCCTCAAATGCATCGTGAAGCCTTGGACAATTGATTTTCGAACAAGACTCTGCTCCGGCCCACAGGGAAAAAGAAACCCAGAACTGCTGCAGGGCCAATTTTCCCGGTTTTATCGGTGCTTAGGAATGACCCCTTTACTATCCTGACCTAACCCCATAAATTATTCTGTGTGGTCAATTTTGGAGTCAAGCGCCTGTGCCAAGCCCCACAAAATTTGGAGGAGCTTCGACTTCCCCTTCTCCGGGAATGGGACAAAATATCCGTCCAGAAGCTGCGTGACTTTTGTGTACATTTTCATTGGTTTTTATCTTAAACAACAAAGTTTAAATATCTAAAATTAATCAAAAAAATTAAAAACCAATAAAAAAAATTGCAAAATTTTAATTTGAATGTATATAATAATAATATCAGAAATTTGAAAAATACTACCAGGCCAGGTCTCTCCATGAGATCGGGCATTGTTTCGATGTTTGGCTGCATATTAATAAGAAAAACTAAATGTACAAATACGAGAAATAGACTCGTAAAAAATGACTCTATTTTTTGTATATTCTCTCCAATATCGAGAATAAGATTAACATCTCTTAAATGTTGTTAAAGTCTAAATAATCTTATCAAAAAAATTAAATTAATTTAAATAAATATTATTTAATCGATCCAAATTTATTTATTTAATTGAAAATTGCTTTTTATTATAAATCATTTTTTAATATTTAAATATAAACAAACAAAATTTTAAAAAAATTATCATTTTTTATACTTAGTGTTTTCTATTACAGTACAATAATTAATTATTAATGATAGAATAATAAAACGCATAAGGAACAAATATTTAAATTTTTTAAAGTCTAAAGTTTTTTTAATAATTTAAAAAAATTTAAACAAATTTCTTTATATTAATATCCTATTGAAAAAACACAAAACCTGATATTAAAAATAAAGACTAAGGAATTTGAGAATTAATAATAATTGTAAATTAAATAATAAATATTCAAATACAATAAGTTGCACTGGAGGCGATGTTAAAAAAGAGGCGATTTAGTGAAATGTAAAACTAAACGATAGAGCGTATAAGACATATTTTCATCTCATTTTTTCCCACAATGACAGTTTTCAAAAATACTAAGAATCTCAATATCATTTATTGTTAATAACATTTTTGGGCCAGCATAATGCTGGCTTCAAATATGTTTTAAATTTCTTTAAAAAAAATGAAGCATTCATTTTATTGGTTTAAAAGGTAGCGAGCGCGCTTGTTTTTAAAATTTTTTTTTGTATAGCCTTATACAATTTGTTTTCATTTGGTTTTTAATTTTAATTCCAATAGACATAGACAAAAATAAATGTACACTTCTGATTTGAGCACAAAATCCGACGATCTGTTCAAAGCAATGCGGAAAACTTTCAATACTTCTACACATCAGTTCTATGCCGTATGATGACAAAAAATAACTCTTGGTAGAATAAAAAAAGAAGGCATCATTATTAATAAGGAATTCAATAAAATGCTATCATTTGGGTGCACTTTAAAAATAATTATTAAAAATTGTTAACATTTCAACCCTCCAGAGTTGCCTCTTATCTGTGAATCTTCGTTGTTTTCATCCTATAAATTTTTTAAAGAGTAAAAGAAATTATTGCCTTAATAAGCTTGCAAAATAAATTTATTTTTTGATTAATTTAAAGATTAAAAATTGTTTACAAAAAATATTTTTTGATTTTTGTCCACAGACATTTAAATGGAGCTGAGCTATGAGCCAAAAATCAAATCTGTTTTTTTTTTGATTTGAGGTTTATTGCTCCACCCATTAACTTTTTATGAAACTTCGAAGTTTACTCCAGCAGAAATTTTTGGCCAAAAATCACCCTTTTTTAGTGACGATTTAGCAATACAATTCAAAATACCGTATTGCCCATGTGAGTGGGCCCATCGTATTTATAATTTGTTAAATTAATGTTTTTTTATTTAATATTTGTTGTTCGCCTTGGAACAGCATTGTAAGCCTTACATTTTTTATTATTGGGTTTTATTTTAATATGTTTATAAGTTTTTGCGCAGCAGTTGCAAATTCACCACCATACGTATTGTTCACCGATATTATTAACAAAGTTTTAGCAATTGCAAGTGCATGATTGTGTATTGCAATTATTTGTTAGTTCTCAATAACGTATTCATTATTTCATCCAAATGTAAATTGTCTTTATTTTTCATATTTTTACTTATTAAAACAAATTTTAGGTTTGAGATTCTTGTTTAGCTTGTGCAATTAAAAAAATGTATTTGTTTTCGTTTAATAATCACAACTAATTGATATTTTTATTGCATCTTTTCTAATTATACGGAAATTTGCGTTTTAGGTGCCGGGGGGAAATCATTGATCTCGGATTTTTTGAAGAATTTGCTTTGAGAGAAATTTTGATTATCGGTCAATTGTTTATTTGGGCACGAACAGACTCTTAAATAATTTTAAATATTTACATAAAACATAAAGCTAAAATGCATTTAATAAAAATAAACTTAAATTATAAATTTTATTTATATAACAATTCCAACTATAAAATATATCTTTATACAAAAGTCATTTGTTGTTGTAAAATGCGTAGGTGCTGACCTACAAATACCTTAACAAACGTATGCGAGTTGTCATTGTAAAAAGACTCGGTAAAACCAAAATGAATGTAAAATAAAAGTAAGAAATGTTAAGAAATGATTTATGCTACAATATGTTGTGAAATTTGAATGATGGTTATTTGAAATTATTCAACTTGATAATTGAAAAAATGCAAATATTTATTGATTTAGACTAGCAATTAAAATAAAATCAATTTGAATATAATTTTATCTATAAAACGACATGACGTCGCTCTGGACTAAATTTATTTAAATAATGCTGTCTTTGGGCTTCTCTCATCATAACTTTGCAAAAAAACATACAAACCGGGATTAATTATATGTAATGAAATTTTTATGAATATTAAATTAAAAGATATATTTTTTTTTGCATATTATAATATTTAAGGTAAAATTGTAAATAAAATCTAAATCTTATCGAAGGAATTCCAGGAATTCTCAAAATGGGCCCACAACGTAAAATTAAAAAGGAAACCTAAAAAGGAGACAAAAATACTTTAAAGGTCAAATTTAAAAATTGTGTAAATGAGAACTATAATTATTAACTTTTTAAACAAAAAATGAAAAAGAAAACAATAATGATTTGATTTTTAATTACAAAAGTAATAGAATGCAAACAGAATGTAATAAAAATACTAGAAAAGTAACTACTTAATTAAAAAAGTTAATTTGTTATAAAGATAACTTTCTTTTTAAGTGACCTTTTATTTTAGTTTTTTTAATATAACATTTTACTTTATGTGAATAAAATTTCATAAGAATTTGGGGCGTACGAATTCTATTGTATCATTTAGTTATCTTATTAGCATGATTATTAAGCCATTTTTGAATTGATGATGTAAAATGGTCCCTTGCTGACAGACATTGTGCAATGTCAGGTACTTCAGCCAACAATCATTTTTGCATATTTACCATTTAATCATTTAAATATGTCAATTTAGTCCGATAATTTTAGTATAAGGAATAAAAATGAAAATGTGTTTATAATGATTAGTTCAAACACGTATTTATAATGTTTCTCACGTTCCATGATTCGAAGATCCAATTTTTTGATATAATTAAATTAATTATCGAGTTAAAAATTTTGTTGAAAATAACAGCTTTTTTGGTTTTTTAAATTTTCATAAGAATTTAGGGCGTACGAATTCTATTTTACCGTTTAATTATTTTATTAGCATAATTATTAAGCCATTTTTGAATAATGATGTAAAATGGTCCCTTGACATCCGTTGCACAATATCGTTCACTTTCGCCATCACATTACTGTGCATATACTCCTTATATTATTTTTTAAGTTAACACTTTATGTGGTTTGACAGCGTTATGTTTTCACAATTTTTTCGCCTATTGTTTTCGGATTTATGCAGTTTTTGTTTTATAGGAAAAATATCAACAATAAATTATTCTTAATTATAGCAATCATTTTATGATCTTGGCAAAATTTAAACCGTGTCCGGAATATTTTGAATATTCATTTGTGTTCAACTGTTCCCATAATCAGGAATTTAGAATGTATTTAGCAATTTTTCACGGAGTTTTCCTATCTATCTTTAAAAAGAAATGGTTATTACAAAATTTATTTGTTACAACTTCATAGGCTCACGTACAATGAAATTTTTGCTCAAAATTAAAATTCTATAGTTTAAATTCACTTTTTCATTAGGCATATGCTGAAGGTGGGTACTAGCACTCCTTGTACGGCATTGCGTTTTTTATATCGTTGTAGAAATAAATTATTTTATGATTTGATTACTAGCACGAGTTGAGCCAAACTGTTCAGCATTTTTTAAATACAATTTTTGTGCAAATTTTAAATAATTTTTTTTATATGCAATTTATAATTTGTTTCGTCGTGATCTACATATTTAAATAATTAGAATTTCAGAGTGGAAATAAATCATTTAAACTATATTAATTGTAATATTTTAAATAAAAAATAGTAGTTTTGTCACTTGTACCTATGTTAAATGGTGATATCCTGGTACTTAATTCTGAAAGAAAGTTTTTCTAATTTTTTTTGTATAAAGATTGGTTTTATTATTAGATTTCTCATAACTTCACTATTAGATTTTAAATTTAATTTTAGGTAGCCTGAATTGAATCAATTAAAATTTTTGAACGTTTTATTTTCAGGATGCTTTTGAATTTAGAAATTATACCTTGTGGCAACTTTTTGGTTTAAATGGAGATTATATTTTATTTTTTTTATATTCAAGAGTAAATTACATTGATTAATTTTTGGTGAATTTCGAATTTTAACGTAAATTTATAGCAATCAAGTTTATGAATTGAAGACTGGAAAATCAAAAAGGTGATTTTATCTAAGTAAAAATTAATAATTTTTTTAATATAAAAATTTTCTACTGCGTATCATAAGGCGGAATATATCTTTTTAAAATATTATTTTTTTGAAAGTTTTACGTAATAGTTCTTAGGTAAAATACTTATCATTTGTTTATTTCAATTTAGGAATCTCGTCAGACTTGTGGGAATTATGTCGAAATGTGTTGAACAGGTGCGCAAAAATTGCAAACTCCAGAATCTGGCCCTTGGGTTGAATGTTGGAGTCAGCAATACGTTCCGTTAATTTTTAATTTCAATCCATTTACGAGTCAAATATAAATTTTGTTCACCCAATTCAAGCAGCTCGATGCATCAACACCGACTCGGAACAGTTTTGTCCAGTCGTTGCGTTGTTTATCTGTCACGCCCAGTTTGTCTTCTGGTTAAAGTTGGAATTCTACCCATTTGAGCTGGACACTACCTGAGCGGAACACCATTTAGGCGTGACGGCACAGCACATACTATGGCACTAACTTTTCGTGTTGATCTGTTGGGATGAAAGAAGTGAGGGGGAGAGGTGACATTTTTAAATTTAAATAAAATAGCAGAAATTACTAGTCTTAGCAGCTCTTTTCTCAATAAAGTATCGGCGATAGGTATCGCATTGATATTAATTAACATTAAAATAAACGTTTGGGGTTAGTCTTTTTTAATAAAAAAGTAACTTAATCAGGAATATTTTATTTTTCCGTCCAATTGCTTATCTATGTGGTCAAATAATAAACAATATTTAATAATATATATAATATATATTTAAAGATTTATTTATTATTTGTATTTAATTACTAAAATCTTTTTTTAACAAAACAAAGTAAAATATTTTTTAATATGATTACCAAACTTTTTTACATTTTTTGCGTTATTTAAAGTATTTGGTTTTTAGCAATAAGTCTATAAAATTAAAGGTATCGATCCGTGGTTGCGCGTTATTCTATAAATAATCCAAATTCACTTTATCTTTAATTATTTTCAAACGACTTCTTAACGATCGTACATCAAATCCCAAAGAAACTATTTTCTTGTTATATTAAATTTTTCATAAACATTTTTAATGTTTTTTAGGTTATTGATTTTAATTAATTTAAAAAAAAGCGTTGGTACAAACGCATGTAGACCCCGGTTTTTTTTCGTGGCGGAATTTGGGTAATGCTGTTGTTTATCTCGACCAGTGCCGCTTGACACTCCTCAATCTGTAATTTATTATGTTTACATAGATTTTTAAAGTTTTTTAAATAAAAATTTATAAAAGAATGTTTGGCATTTCGTACTATTTTTTTATTGCCAAATTGAGTGTACCGTACCGATAAAGAGGCTTTTTTTTACGCTGGAACTCTAGCGCAATGCATTGGAAACTTTAATTACTAATGTTTAGAGAATTAATTCAAAACATTCAGATTTGATTTTTTCATTTACTTTTCACTCAATTTATTTAGTAAAATATTTCATAATTTAAGATCTACTGCAATTTTTTTATTTAAATGATTGTTATGGTTGAGCCTTTTTATTTTTCACTTACATTCCAAATTTTTAAATCTTTTGAAACGAGACAGCGAGCTAAATTTTAAGTTCATTTATTAGGGTTCCAAAATAGCTTGATAAATTTATATTACATCTCATCGGTATTAATTTCATTTAAGATTAGCTTGTAATTCATTAATCATAGTTTAGCGTTGCTTATCTATAAATTAAGATTTCGGGCAGGACTTTACTGTTTCTTCGTGTTCAGTTCTTTTATTTTCATGTGCCGAGCTCATTCATTAGCTGCAGCCTCTCGGCTTACAGCATGACACTCCTGTCAAGGTAAAGAGCATGGCTTTAATATAATATTTCAGATAACCACTTTGACACCCAATGTACGTAAAAATTTAAACATTTAAATGTTTTTATTAATAAAATATGTTTTTTAGAAACTGTATTTTTGTTTAAATAATAGCGATTTATCTTTTTTGAATGAAGAAAGACAATAGTAATTTGATTTTTTTTGGACGAAAAATTTTTTTATTTTTGAATACTGTCATCATTTTTTTGATCGTTTAATACAATATTTAGAAGCTTTACAAGTTAATTCTTCCTAGTTTGTATTCATATTTAGCTTTGAAAACTTTTTTTCTGCTCACGAATAAGTGTAATGTACTTTTATTTTAAAAAATTGTTAAATAAGTATATTATAACTGGCGAATGAACACCGTATTAAATACGCAAACTTGCTTTAGTCACTGGACGAGCGTAGTAGATCCAGTGGACTTGTTTAGTCCTCTCAGTACCTTTTTCATTGATGCAAGGTTTTATATAAATATGCTTTTCGATTGGCCTTTAAATGGTAATTGAAATTATATTTAGTTTTAGCAAAATTAACTTGTTTTTGTTATAAATTGTATTTTGCTAAAGGGCGTTTATAATTCGTGTTTTTTGCTCTTTATAAGAATTAGTATTATATATCTGGTTTCATGCACATTTTTCATATTTTTCATTGTGTGTAGTTTATTCAACGCCACGGTTGAACTTTATTGTAGGTAAAACGAATTTTACAGTTGGCTTTTGAGTGAGAGTATATAGACTTTAATTGTTTGGATTTAGTTTTATAAATTTTACATTTTTGAAGTAATAATTGATTTGCTCTATTTTCGAATTAAGGTGTTTAATTATTATTAAATTTAGCAATTCCCACTTTATTTGTAAACTTCTTGATTTTCTAATTTGGGTTCATTTTTTATTATAAAAATTAAATCTTATAATTCGAATATTCAATGAATGCAAAGATTTTCCTTTCAATGTTTTTGAGTGCGAACCAATGACTGTTGTACCCAATTTTTAAGCTTAGACTTAATATTTCACAATTACAAAAGGCAAACAGTTTTTTAAAGAATATTATAGTTGTTCGCGACGCAAAGTCATAATTACTTCTAGAATTGTTTTATATAAATTAAATTGTTTGTAAATTAATTGTATATTTATTTATTGTTGTATGAAAAATTATACATACTTTAATTTACAGTAACATGCTATTCTCAGCTTCCCACAGCCAAAGATTATTTAGTTTATTATGCATTTTTTACTGTTAGCTCCGTTGGATATATTTGCATTTTTTGAAAGGAATTGCGTCCGGCACAAAAAAACGAATTTAAGAATAACAATTCGATAAAATCATACTTAACAAAGCAAAAATCTTAAATAATTAACAATCAAAATAATGATCTATATATAAATAAAAGCCATGATATGTATCAAAAAATAAGAATGCGAATTTTGTCAAATTTTTGTTGTTTTTCATCATAAAAGTATTTATAATTTGTTTTACGAAGACGAAGAGGACCCTTTCATGCTGATGTGAGCGTGCAGTTTTTTTAATTTAGACGGCACAAATTTATTCAACAAAATAATGAAATTTATGCGATTTATCCTGGAAGAAACACATATCAACAATCTAATAAACAAAAGTGTGGCAGATTTACAAAAATTATTAAAGATAGAAAAATAAAAAAGTAAAATACTTTTGTTAATTAAAATAAATACGTTATGAGACGGCTTATATACTAAAAAAAATTATATTTTTAAAGCTGACTTAAAAAAAATTTGTTGCTACTTGCAAAATCAAATGTTATGATAAATAGAATTTAAACAATTGATTTAAAACTAAATTATTAAAAGTAATTATTATTAGTAATGGCCAAAAATAAAGTGTAAATTTTATTGTGAAAATAAACGATGAATGCCGGAACTAATCAATGTTTAAATTATTTAAGGTTAAAGAAAGAAATAATCCAAACGGCAAAAAGACTTTTTAAATTGTGCTTTTGACACTCAGAACCCGTGTTTCATGCTTTTCTGGTCACAGTTGTTTATTCTTATTGAGCAACATTTTCTCAAAATAATCTGTTCTCTGTAATAAAATCTCAAAATATAAAGTTTTGTGTATTAGCTCTAATCGTTTGAATGAAAAATTATGAAACTATTTTTGTCGGTATCTTCATTATACAATTAACAGGCTGTCAGAATAAAATTATTTTGTTGTTGTTTAATTTAATAAGAATTAATATCTAATGTTTATTATAAAAAAACTTTTAATGGATTATTTTTTTATATTAATTATCTCAACTTTTTGGTCATGACTGAAATTTTGATAGCCCCTTAGAACCAACATACAAATGTTCGCGAGCGTAATCAGGCATAGCTTTGGGCATCTGAATCCGAAAATTTCGGATGCCGGTTAGTCAAACATTCTATTTAAATAAAGGGCATTAATTCATTAAATATTTTAATTTACAACTTCTGTTTATTTTCCTTTAATTTTTTTTTTGATTTTTTTTCAAATTTATTTTTTTTTAAATTAATATTTTTTGTTTTAATCATTTTTTATTTTTGTTTAATCATCGAATTTGTTGCACAGCGTTTAAATCAATCTTTGTCGTTTTAATTGTAGGAGTTTGCGCTGAAATTGTTGATGTTTTACACAATTGTTTTTATTTAACGCGTTATTTAAACATTAATACTGTTTTAATAATTATAATTAATGTTCTGGCAGGTGAGTCATTTTTTTTATTGGATTTTCATGTTATAGATTACAAGAATTTTTGATATTAAAATTTTAACATCATATTTTTTTAATTGTGATTTTTATTTGAAACACAAATTTTGTTTTATTTGATTTTTAAGGATTTTTGTAAACCTGCATATTGCAAAAAAAAAACGAAAAGTCATTTTAACTTTAGTTTTTTCAAATTTTGTAATATTAATATTTAATCCAATCACATAATATGAATAAATAAATGAGTTAAGTTTAATAAATGAACGTAAAATTAATAAAAACAAAAAAAAATAAACTATTTTATTATCTTTACTTCTGTGTTTTATCTTTTTAATAAATCATTATGCGAAGATTTTGAGCAATATCAGATTGGCGACAAGTATGATAGTATTTTTTATTATATTTTTCTATCAAATGAATTCTAATTTTTATGTTCAACAATCTAAATATTATTGCTTGTTTTATAGTTAACTTTGTTTCTCCACATAATTAGTACCTTTTTGCGTCCAATTTTCTGATATTTAAATTAATAAAGTATCTTAAAATGAGTTGGTAAATAATTTGTCAAAACTAAAAAAAAGTCTAAAAATATATTTTAAACAACTTTGGTGTGGAATGATCATTAAAATGAGACATAAAATAATTTGCATTTCTGCAAAATTTTCTTCAAATGGCACGAATTGGTTTCGGTTTCCTTCTGGTAGAACTAACGTAGTTTTCCTTGCATTCTTCGCCACCAGCACCGTCTTATCTAATTAAAATTAGGAATAATTTTCTTTTTAATTATGTACTATTTTTGTCAAAACAAAAATTTTAAATTGTGTCAAATACATTTTTTTGATAATTATTCTTGTATTTAGTTGATACTTGAATGCTTGGTGTTAGATTTTCAAATATTTTGATTCTGTTTTTGGAATAGAATCTCTATTTTTTATAAATAACCAATCCATAATATATCGCCATTTACTTTAAAAAATCATTGTCATTTAAGTGTAAGTTTCAGCAACAAAAAAAAACGCTAATATTTTTTAAATTTTTTTGTTTTAAAATTAAGGTTTAAAAACGTTATTAATTAATCTCCAATTGATTTCTCTGTTTATGCATTATTATTGAATAAAAATTGTATTTAAAAACATAGCCGGAAACGAGTTGTATTTGTTTTTAGGATTATCACTACACCGGCCCCAATCTTTTGTTATATACTTTTACTTTTTTGGAATTTAGAAGGTAATCATTAATGTTTAATATGTCACTACAAATTACCAAAAAAAAAGGGTTAGAAAAAGTTTTTTTCTTTTTTCCTTTTTAATTTCAAATTTTTTATTTTAAATAGTATACGATACAAAATATCCCCCTAAGTGATTATTTATATCGATTGTTAAAAACAAATTGTTGAAAATTATTTAGCAACATTTTTGCATATTTTCATTTTTACTAGTTTACTTCTTTTCAAATTCCAAATAAAATTTATGTTGTGTTTCAAAAAATATTGAAGCTGTATTAATTAAAATATGATTATCAATTGTTACAATTCGTTCTGACGTATGATTCGCCCAAAGAATTTAGCGATACCAACAAAAGATTAATTTTTATTCATTACAATATCTTTTATTTTTAAGACAATCATGCGAGATGAACGAGATTGTACTTCGACTGTAACAGAGGTTCCATTTAAACCAAACGCCATCCACGAGCTTTACGCGCCAGCCAGCAACAAGTCAAGCAGCGACCTGAAACATCACCAACTGATCTTCCACCCATGGCAATTTGACAACGACACCGACTCAACACGCTTTACGCCCACAAGCGAATGTGCGGCTCTAAAAAGCTTCAAGGAAACACGGAAGCAGCACTCATCTGCGCGAACCAAGGCCCATGGAACCCTCACCGGAGACGAAGACGGACAGACGTGCCCGATCAAAAAGAAAAGAAGGATGAGCCCCCTCTACGGAAGAGCCCTTCGCCGTCGGGAATGTCGGATTTACTCGTAAAATCCGAAAAATCGAAAGTTTCGATTTAACCACAATTTTGGCCCAATTTCCATTGATTGCACAAAGGTGCACATTTTTGATAAGGGGAAGGGCAAAGCCAACTACCCCCCCCCATCTAAGTTTTTAATATTATGTTTAGCAATCTTTAGAAATAAACTTATTAAATTTTGTATTGAATTTATTATTATTCAAATAAAAAGCAATGATTCTTTTTAAAAAGCCAAATTTTCTTACAAAATACAATGATTAAATACCGTAATATCTTCTAATAGTTTTGGCACCTGAAAAGAATCTCCAAGAACCATTTCGACCGTTTTACATATACAGAATTTTTTTAATAATTTTAAACAAACAAAATAACAATTCTAAATAAATAATTAAATTTAAATAAAATCAATTTTTTTAAGTTCTAGTTTAACAAATGGTTTTAGGCTTCTACAATCTGATCTTGGCACTGTCTTGACCAGGGGTGGACGAAATTTCGTTTCGGTTTCGTGTTTTTCGTGTTTTCGTGAGTTTTTGGGTTTCGTTTTCGTCCTAGAATTTTTTTCGTTTTCTTAAATGAAAAATATTTTTTTCGTTTCGGTTTCGTTTTCGAAAATGAAAAATATTACGAAAAACCCGAAAAAATTTATACCCCTAAAGAATGTACTTTTTGGATAATCTAGTGTTTGACACTCCAATACATGGTAGTGTAGTGGTTAGTGTTGAGATCTTTAATTTTATCATTTGTAAGGTTCGATTTCCCCGACCTTCGGTTCTTTTTTATGAATGTTTTGTGCAGAAACAAATGAGATAAGATATTTGAGATTTTTTTATACAATAAAACAAAAAATTAAAATGAAAAATAACATTAAAATCTCTTAGAAACCCACCAGCAGTTTATAAAAATAATAAATTTGATAAAAACCCAAAAAAACAAGATAACATATTTGAGATTTTCATTTAGTATAAAACAAAAAATCAAAATAAAATATAACATCGCTTTAAATTGCTTACAACCCGTCAGCAAAATAAATATTATAAAGCCAGACAAATGAGATAAGATATTTGAGATTTTTTTATACAATAAAACAAAAAATTAAAATGAAAAATAACATTAAAATCTCTTAGAAACCCACCAGCAGTTTATAAAAATAATAAATTTTATAAAAACCCAAAAAAACAAGATAACAACATATTTGAGATTTTCATTTACAAATGAGTAAGATATTTGAGATTTTTTTATACAATAAAACAAAAAATTAAAATGAAAAATAACATTAAAATCTCTTAGAAACCCACCAGCAGTGTATAAAAATAATAAATTTGATAAAAACCCAAAAAAACAAGAACAACATATTTGAGATTTTCATTTAGTATAAAACAAAAAATCAAAATAAAATATAAGTTCGCTTTAAATCGCTTACAACCCGGCAGCAATCTAAAAAAATAAAAAATATTATAAAGCCAGACAAATGAGATAAGATATTTGAGATTTTTTTATACAATAAAACAAAAAATTAAAATGAAAAATAACATTAAAATCTCTTAGAAACCCACCCAAATCTGGTAATTTATCAATCATAACAAACATTATGAATTAAATGAATATTTATTTAATCTAAAATTATATTTGCAGTCTGAAAAGCAAAAAATTGGGCGTCCACGACGCGAAAACAGCGTCTACAACTACCCAATTGCTGTGGTTCTTGTTCTGGTGGGTGCAGATGTTAGGACCACCCAGCTGACAAAACAAAAACACTTAGAAATTTATATAGATAACATGTTAATTTTACGCTGCAATATTCATGTTAGCATTGGCAGACAACAAAGTTAT
This sequence comes from Globodera pallida, assembly GCA_020449905.1. Classification (NCBI taxonomy): domain Eukaryota; kingdom Metazoa; phylum Nematoda; class Chromadorea; order Rhabditida; family Heteroderidae; genus Globodera; species Globodera pallida. The sequence goes on along the minus strand of JAIXHY010000020.1, from coordinate 516,209 downwards.
AAAAAATAAATATATTTTAACGCATAGAATGCAATTCTTTAATTAAAAATTAAAAATCTAAGAGTATTCTTCTAAAAAATTAAACAAATAAAGATCAAATTTATAAAAAGAAATTAATGCATTTTAATGTTAAAATTGAAAATTGCTGCGTGTGATCGCAATAAAATTTTATATGATACATTTGATGGCTAAAATGTGAAATCGAGTCCTTTTTATTAATATAGTAATAAAACACTCTAAAGTTCCTCTTGGAACTTATAAATATATTTTCATTAGAATTTTTTAAATATTTGGTTGTTTTTCTTAAAAGATAAACATTGTTTTGTAAAAAATAAAAGTTAAAAACTTTTTGTATAGATATAAATTTTCGATAAATAACTTTTATGTTTTTTATATATATTTTTGCTTTTCGAATAAAATGTTCTTTAAATATGCCACGCCCCGCAAAACATTGATAGGATTCAAAAGCGGACGCATTCAATTAACGCATTAATATTTTATTAATTAAAATGTTTTTTTTAGGGTTGAATGATATAGCGAATTTGTTTTGGAGAACGAGGTGGAATAATTTAAACCATAACTAAATTAATAAATAAAATCTAAAACGGCTCGACAACATATTATTTAATTAAAATAAAGAATTCAATTAACTCATTTATTGCCACAGGAATATTATTATTTTTAACTTAATTTCAACCCTGTTTAAAATTACAAGCAGTTAGATTTTATATTAGATGAAATGCTAATAATCGTACAAAAATATAAACCTTTATAAAAAAAAAACACAGTAAAAACTATCAATAAAAATTTTGAAATACTTTTCTTTGGGAAATATTTATATGATTTAATTATACCGGTACAAGTAAGCCGGCGCAAAAGATCTGCTCACCGGGTTTCCCAGCTAAACAAATCAAAATCTGGCCTTCAGCCTTTATTCGCCTCCTCTTTTCCGGTTGGGGTCAAGGCGAGAAGAAAGCGTTGCAAATTAATATCAAACTTTTATTTTTTTATACAGAATAAAATATTACAATTAATATAATTTAAAAGATTTATTTCCACTCTGAAATTCTAATTATTTAAATTTGTAGATCACGACGAAACAAATTATAAATTGCATATAAAAAAAATTATTTAAAATTTGCAAAAAAATTGTATTTAAAAAATGCTGAACAGTTTGGCTCATCTCGTGCTAGTAATAAAATCATAAAACTATTATCAATGCCATGATTACATTTTCTGACTATGTGTCATAAATAATTTTTATTTATGTGCCAGATGAATACGCACCGTGTTATAAATATTAAAAAAAGTCTTAATAATAAATAAAAAATAAATGATTATATAGTTATAATTAATAAGCCTACATGCAAAAATCGAGTATATAACTAAATAATATTCGCTGTGTTCACTAAGCTCCGCAAGAAGCTTTGTTGAAACAGACAACATCACTGTTGGAATATAAAACAATTTAAAAAAATACTAATATATGGGAAATTTTTGATAATCTTCCAGAACCTGCACATTGCGATTCTATTAACCAAAAAGAAGACACATAATCTGTTTCCGACAAAAGTGTAGCAAACGATTAATCGCGGTTTAACATTTCAACAATGATCATTTTGCCAAATCGCCGATTTTAAATAAATTACAATTGTACATTTATTATTTACAGACTAAAAACAACAAAAAAAAATTTTTCGATTCCGCCGTCACTTTTTGCAGCAGAACAATATTGCCTGCAAACCATTTCAAGTAAATGTAAACAAAACTATTACATATAAATATTTTAAATGACGGAGCGAAAAAGTCGCATAAAATACATCAAAAAATTAAGTTGAAATCAAATTAAAGCCAAATTCTATTTACTTACAATTTTATCAGTTGATGGAAATAATTAATGTTATAAAACATCAAAAGTTAACTATAAAAAATTTAACAAATAAATTTATGCCATTGGGGCTGAACTTAATTTGAAGGGCAAAATCAATAAATTATTAAAACCAAAAATTACGAATTTTTTTTCTCAGTACATATGTTATTGTTGATTTTCACCTTCGACATCAATGTTACAGCATGAGATTGAAATTGCGGGTACGGGTAGTGCATTTTTCAAGAAACCTTTAATTTTTCTGGGAAAGAAGGCCCGACGGTACCAGCAGGCGCCGTCGGAAAAACTTTAGGATTTTTGTTAAGAAAATTTATCAAAAATTTCGAATTTGCCGATTTGCGAATTTTTCAAAAATGCAAATTTTTTTTGTGAACTTCAGGGGCGGGGCGGGGGGGGGGGGGGTCGGCGGTGTGCCGATAGGCGCCGCCGAGAAAATTTTGAAATTTTGAATCAATTTGTTAAGAGATTCAACCAAAATTTTAAAAATGCTGTGATAAATTTTTTTTAAAAATTCTTTTTTTTGCACTCAGTTTAATTAAAAAATATTCGAAAATTTATTAAAAAATTGTTATTAATGGGGGAAGCGTTTTTGTGACTCGAGGTAAAACAATATTTAAGTACTTGTTAAGAATGTAGACGATTCCAAGCGATTGCAATGTCATCTTCATTTTAGTTCGCTATCTTAGCTAGACATGCAAACCAGGGATGGGCGGAATTCCGATTTCCGACTTTTTTTGGGGTCGGAATTCCGATTTCCGAAAAATTTTGAGACCTCGGAATTCCGATTTCCGAAATTTTTTTAGGCCTCGGAATTCCGATTTCCGAGTTCCGAAATTTTCTGCGGTCGTCGGCGCCCATCCCTGATGCAAACGATTTTAATTGTAACTTATTTTAACATCAAGGTACATTTATAAAAATTTATGTTACGGTATCCGAAGTGTGTTTAGGCCGGCGCTACGCATCCGGAGGCGTTTAGCTACTAATTTTGAACTATCTTTTCAACATTAATTATTGTATATTTTACACTTATATTTTTAAATTAAAAAGCACATTTATTAATTTTTAGTTTAATAAATTTGCATATTCTCACTTTTCAAATCCGATGGCGATCAACAATTTGAAAATAATGATGTATGCAATTTAGTTTGTTTGCATTTTTTAAATTAAATCTAAAGTAGCTTTTGGGAAACGCCGGCTGCTTTGGCAGAATCTGACGCTTGATCCGGAATTGCGCTGCCAGCGAAAGACCCTGATGCATTCCAAAAATGGCTCGCTTCTCAAAAGGCCATCGTGTACGAGTTTTTTTGCAAATTTATTTATACACTACAATGAAAGCAAATTCTAGAATAAAACAATTTTATTTAAGCATGCCACCTCTACCAATTTTTGTTACCTAATGATTAGTGTCACGAGTTCAGCAATAATAAAAATATTTTTGAAATTTAAATTCAAATAAGAAAAAAGCATTCAACATTGATTAAACAATAAAATAATGTTAAACTTATCAAAAAATTACTAGACGTTATTAATCCTTACAAGATTATTAAGTAGCTCCCGCCCGTGCGTCCTTTGATGCCCCTTTTTAGTGTCAGCATGACTCAAAAATGTAGAGGTATCAATTTATACTTAATAAGAACATACGCTAAATAAAAAATCGTTTAAATAAAATTCGTTCGTTGAATTCATTGTTATATTCAGCCAAAAATGATGCTTATAAAAACCGCAATCTAGTGCAAGCTGATTAATAATTATATATAATTTGAATTATCATATCATAGCGAACGGAAGCAAGAGTTGAGAAATTTTAAATTAATATTGCCTGAAATGAAAATATGGTACGGCTAGAAGACAGAAAATTTCAGTAACAAAGCCGCTTGATAATTTAATATGAAATTGGTACTGGGTTTTTTTGCTTAGAATATTAAAATTGTTTATAATTTAATTTTCAAGCTTCAACTTTTTTACATAATAGAATTCATTTTTAATTTCATTAACATTTATTCGTTAAAGAAACAATCGGCGTCACACTATTGTTAAATGGGTTTAGAAATAAATTATTTTAATGTAAAAGCATTCTTTTTAAATGCACGATTCGCTTGTTGCACGCCAAACTTAGTAAGTAAATTTTAAATTAATATCATCCCAATATAAATATTTGTTTATTTTTTTTCTTTAATAAATTAAATATTAGCGTATTATTATTTTAATTTGGTTTGTTTTATGTAATTTATTTTAAGCATTCTTCTATAAAGTTGTCGTTTTCAATAATTTAACTCGCACAGACGCGAACTTGAACATTGTTTTTGTTTCTAACTCAACATTTTATGGACTTTTCTTTGTTGAATAAATCTTAATTGTAATTTTACAAAACGATATTAGTAGTTTTTAATTAGGGATTTAGAAATTATTTTGTATATAAAGTTCAAAACAAATGAAAAATTTATGTAATTTTAAACGTTTTATCATCGGTAGCGGTATTTAGTACGTAATTATATTTTAGGCTTTTGTCATATTTTTATTTTTTTAAATATTATTTAAAGTTATGTGCAACGTTACCATGTAAATTTCAAAAATCTTTATTTGAAACAATAACAAAAAATTAGATCAATTAGCTATATGATTGATTACAATACCAACAAATCACCAAGAAATGAATTTTAAAAATTAGAATTTAAGTAAATGCGTTACAATTTCAGCTCTAAATATGTCATTAAGGATTTAGCACTTAAATATTAGCCATTTTCGATGTTTTTTAAACAAAAATGAATAAAGAAAAAATATTAATAATTCCAAATTTTAGCGTCTAAAACCCCAACTCAATTTGTCACTAAAAAACGCAAAATTGATTAGTTGAACAAAAATGATAAAAATAGCCTGCCTATCAATCAATAGAAGATTTTGAATATTTTTCAAGTTTTCCATTATAGTACAAAAAAATAAATGCACTATTTAAATTAAATAAAAACAAAAATATAATACATAGACATTTAATAAACAAAGGATCAAAAATAACCTTTGAAATCACGCTGAATAATCACCTGCAGATACTGTTATTATTATTATTAACATTATTATTGCAACATTTTTATAATTTGTTAATTTAACATTATCATATTAATTGAAACGAGAGGTGCTCGCGGAATGGTAATTACACACATCCCAGTAAAAAAATTTTGAAAATTTAATTAAAAGTTAAAATCAGCGAAAAAAAATGCGGTGATTAATAAATAATTACAGCCATAAAAAATTCACTATAATTTTAATTAAATTAAGAAATAATTAAAACGATTCAGAACAATCAAAATATAAAATATTTAGAATCATATAGCAAAAATATGACATCTAAAAATCTTTGTTTTCTTTATTTAGTTTTTTAATGTTAACGATCTATTTAGTTTTTTTTGTTAAAAGGAATTTTCAATCTAGTGTTCCCATTTTACTGCAAAATATTTTTTTTTGATCATGAAATTTATCGTCTCATAATTAGCACTCAAACATCTGAGTGGCCAGGGTGCTCCATTTCGATGTAAGATGAAGTGGAAAAGTCGTTACCATACATTTGTTTTTTAGTTATCTGCTTTATAAATGTATAAATTAATTTTTTTAAACATATTTTATTTAATTGTTTATTTGGTATATTGCATTTATTCACTTTGGCAATTAATGCAATTCCTGACCCCTTGTGTCACGCCTCACTGCCTCGTTGACACCCTCCCGAATTGCGGCCACCTGCTCAGCGGCCTCGTCTTCACGCCGCTCGGCCGCATTCTGACGAATGACTCTGCCTGAATTATGAGAAATCCGCTGCAAAAGATTCAAAACAAAATTGGCGCGCAATTTTTTATAAGTGCACTATACGAATCCTTTTCAAAAATTTGGACAAAACAATTAATTTTGTAATTAAAACTTGCAAAAGTTCTTTTTTTATTTTTTGAGATTTATTTTTACGTTTATAAATTTTATTATTTACTCTGGGCCTTTTTAAATTATTATTCTTATTTTTAAAATATTTATTCAAAAGAAATAAATGAGAAAAAAGCGTTAAAAGGCCTTTTGGGGGAAATTTTTGGCTTATAGCAGAAATATATTCTCTTCCTCGCAATGAAGCTGTGGCCAAGTGGTTAGTGTGCGAGGTTCGACGACGATGTGCGAAAGTTCAAATCCCGCGTGATGAAAATAAATTTATTTGATTAAAAAATAATTTTAAGAATATTTAAAATCTCGCGCAGTCAAAAATTCAAAAATTTAAATTTAAATATTTAAAAAAAAGTCGCGCAGGGTGCGCGAGTGACTTGCGCAGTGAAAAAAAAATAAAATATTAAATAAATAATATAAATAATAAATAAGGTCGCGCAGGTGCGCGAGTGGGTCGCGCAGGGCCAAAATTTGCATAAAGTCGCGCAGGGTGCGCGAGTGGGTCGCGCAGGCCAAAATTTGCATAAAGTCGCGCAGGACCCCTGCCAATAGGTTTTGGCTTTAGGACTCACTCGGCTGGCCTCAGATGGCCCGCGCTCACTTGGCTGGCTGGCGCTCAACTGGCAGCCACACCCCCTATAGGTATGGGCTGGCTACCGTAATCCGGCGGAATGGAGGGTAGTAACTACTACTTCGGAAATTTTTGTGTTGTAAAACGAAATTATATTAAGATTAAAAAATAAAAGCTTTTAAATAAAACAATAAATTGTTATAACAAAAAACTAAAAGATAATCAAAACAATATTGATTAATATAAAAATCTTTAATTGGAAAAGGATGCAATTAAATAATACTATATTTATAATTTAAGTAACAATGCAAAAACAATCGTTTAAAATTTTTAAGCAAAATTTAATTCAAATTTAAAGAAAGAACCGGCTCAATGTAATAATTTTATAAAATTAATCATCTAAAAAGTAATTAAAAGAAGCATTTTCTGAATTGTCATAAATCCTTTTAAAAATATATAAATCATGCCACAGCGGAATTTAGTATTATCTTTTGATATTTCATTCACTGGACTGCAAATTTGCATCTGATGACTTCCACTAATCAATCCGTCGTGATAATAAATAAATTATTGAATTTACACTTGCCCATAAATTATCAATTGACATATGATTCTACAATTTTTGCAACGATAACTAACTCGTATCTGTCCTTGACTTCGCTCCCAGATATGAAGGAACTAAATGTTTGTCAAAAAAATAATATTTAAAAAAATCTGCGATTTATATTGCTGCATTTATTATTATTGTTTAAAATAAAATAGCCAATTTAAATTTTAATATTATTAATATTACTTTTGTTGAAATGTAAAATAGTATCTGACAAATAAAACCAATATTTATTTTATTTATTTATATAAATACATTAAATGAATTGCAAGAATTTAAAATGTTGTTTTAGCATTGAATTATAATAAGCTTATTTCCTTTCAAATTGATAGAATAATATTTTTTGATCCTAAAGGCTCAAATTTTTTAAATATCAATTTAGCTAATCACTTATTGTTAAAACAAGGTTACATATTTTTTAAATCCAAAATTTTATTATCTTTCAACGTTTGTGTATATCTAAAATTATTTTAATATCAAAAAAATGTAATGATTTAAAACTTAAGACTAAATGCACAGAGCTAACCTTATAAAAATTTAACCTCGTTTAACAAAGTAATATATGTATAACCACTTATTAAAATAATCGTCATAAAACTATATAAAATACTTAGGTCATCTCATTCATTCATTCATTCAATCACTTTGCATATATTTTAACTTGAATGTTTTTTTAATTTAAAAAAAACAATTATTTAAGGTTTTGTACGCAATATAGCATAAAATTAACAAAAATTATATTTGATTAAAAATTGAAACAACATCTTATTGTGGCTACTAAAAAGAAATTGAATTATAAAAAATTTTCAAATTATTGTTAATTGAAATATATTTTATAATAGATATTTAAACAACTAAAACATCAAATTAGTTTTCCAAATAATTAGAAAAAATGAACGCATGCTGAACTAAGATCTGTCAACATAATAATAATCCATAAAAAGAGTATATTATTATAAAACATAAAAATTTCAAAATGCACTAATGGCGATTTTAAAGATTACAAGTTTTAATATGTGTAAAATAATTTTGTTTTTGTTTCCGACGTTTTTATTTCATTTATCTGACACGGATGGTTATTTTTAGCTTTAATTTGTAACTTTTATTGTGTAATTTGATCAATTTTCGTTTGTTTATTTTTTTCAATGTTTAATATTTAATCAATTTTATTTTATGAACTTGCAACGAATGAAAATTGCCCTTTCTGATATTCATGCTTTAAAAAACAATATAATTACAAGCGTATATTTTATTTTATTAATGTTCAATAAAAATTATAAAATATTTGTTTTTAAGAATATTTTGAGGATTTATACGAAAAAAGTGTACCACATTATAATTTATGTTTTGATGTTATTTTGGATTTATTTACTTTATGCGTTTTGTAATTATTTTTTGAGCTTTTGCAAAATTGTATTTTATCCTTCTTGGTTTTAAATTTAGGAGCTTTTTAGTAGGAAGCATCACCAACAGCACATTAGCAGACTTATGCTTTCCGATGAAACTTTAAATTTCAAGTTTAATGAATATTGTTTTGATCTTATTTTGCTGCTGTTTATAATATTTATATTATTATTTAAAGAAGCTTTGGCCTGTTCATGATTTTTTTTTTGTAATCAGGAAATGCAAAGAATTTTTCAACAAAACTTGGACTGTCGAGCACAAGAGTATTTTATATTAAACTAAAATAAGACCTGAGAAAGAATGGGGGAAAAAATTATGAAAAACAAAAGTAAATGCTGCCACGTTATTAAAAAAATAAATAAAATTTTCATCAAAATTCTTTTTACATAAAGTTGAGCAGCAATGCCAATCGAAGTTTGCTAAATCCAAAAGAATTGCATGTTTATAATCTAAACAACGATTTATTTAAAAACTTCAAAAACATGCATAATATGTAAATAAAATTTTATAACCAATTACAACATTGTTATATAAAATCGTTAAATCAAACATTTGATTTTTCAGAATCAGCGACTTTTTTCGAATAATCTTAAAATTATAAGTTCAGCCATATTTAAAGACATCACATTTTGTAAACTGTTTGAGATTCAAGTTTGTTATTCGTGGCTCTTTTCCATTCCAAATTTAAAATGTAATGTTATACTTAATTTAAAAAAATTAAATTTATTTATTATGATTAAACTTAATACATAATTATTTTTCTTGCCCTTTTTTTGTTGGTTTATTAACTGTTTATAATGCTTAGTTTACTTTTTATTGAGCTCGACTAAATTTTTAATTAAAACAAAATTTAAACTGTACTTTTTTAAATTATGACATTCGCTCGTTTTATTATTTAGATAAAACTTGATTATAGTTTTTAAATTCAATAATTTAAACATTTGTCGATATGTATTTTGCACTTTTTTGCGATTCCCTTTAATTTTATTTTTAAAAAATACAATTTTTTATGCCTAGCATATAAAATGTTATTGAAAATCTGTTTATTTATAGGGCATACTTATTGTCTTTTGTAGTTTTTATTGTCTTAAGGCTGCATAATTTCATATAATTTTTTCTTAATTTTTTTATAGAATTGAATGAAATAAATTAAGTCAATAATTTATTATTAATAAAATTATTTTGTTTATTTTTGTTTTTTAAATAATATTTTAGTCTCACGGCCCATTGCAAATGAGTGCATTACCTTGGAGGTCAATTCATTCACAAATCGATTAGTTATGTGAAACCATTAGAATATTGAGTTTTTTCTCTGATTGATAAAATGTCGTTGGCTTCTTGCGACATTTATCAATATTTTAAGTTTGTAATACTTAAAAATTATGAATAATTTTTTGTAACAAATATTTTTTTTTATAACGTAAGCCTTAAACTTTTTTGTTTGTTTTGTTTTATAGCTGTATTATTTATTTGATACCGATAAATTCTTTTCTTAGAGATCGTCCTAATATATAATCCAATTATAAAAGAAAAAATAAATAGCATTTTGAAATATTTAATTCATAAGAGTTAAGCATTCAATGAAAATATGATATAAAAGTCTTTTAATCTAATTATATAAAATTATTGAAATTAAACCCAAATATTATGTATCAAATTTGATATTAGAATAAAATTGAAAACAACATTTAATTATTCACATATAATAAAGACTAGTAAATAAATAAATTTCAAAATAAATAAAATATAATACTTGTTAAAAAAGAAAAACATCGCAGGGATCGCAACCTTTTACGAAAACGCTCTGTCCTCCTCATTTGCCACACTATATGGACTGTTAGAACATTTTTGTTGAAAATTTGACATAAAAGTGATAATAAAAGATAAAATGAAAAACAACAACTTACCAAAGAAACATAAGTAAAATTCCAAACAAATTAAAAATTTATGTACAAACCAGGGATGGGCGGAATTCCGTTTTCCGTTTTTCCGTTGTTTTTGGGCCTTTTTTTCCGTTTTCCGTTTTCCGTTAAAATGCCCTTTTTAACGGAAAAAACGGGAAAAATATACACCCCTAAGAATGGGATTTTTGGAGGATTGGAATGAGGCTGGGTTGTGGTGTAATGGTGAGTGTTGTGGGCAGATAAGTGTTGATGGGGTAGGGGTTCAGATCCTCTACTATGTTAGTGAATTTATTCGGACTTTGGCTAAACATTTAAGTTGGTTAAACAATTTTAAAAATTCTTTTTAACTTTTTCCAATTTAGAAACAAATATTAGATGACAATTGACAAACTTTTCATTTATTTTTTGTTGGACGAAATCAAAAAACCTAGGGGGATGCCCTTTTGTTGTGCTACATTCGTAATTTTGGACCCATTTTCTTAACAAATCTAATGAAATCTTCAAGAAAATTTTCCCGGCGGCGCCTATCGGCGCCGCCGGACCTTTACCATACCATTCCTAAAAAACTTCAAAAAAAAGTGCCGATTTTTAAATTTTTGTTGAAAATCTCTTAACAAATTAAGTCAAAATTCTAAATTTTCTCCGGCGGCGCCTATCGGCACCGCCGACCCCCTCCCCCCTAAAAGCTTAAAATAGAATTAGAAGGCCGCTGAAAAAAAATCCTTCAAAATTTTTAAAAATAATTACTGTTAATATTTCAAAAAATATTTATTAAAATAAATTATTTTAAAAAAAAAAATTATTTTATTTTATTTAAAAATTTTTCCGTTTTCCGTTTTTCCGTTGTTTTTGGCCCTTTTTTTCCGTTTTCCGTTTTTCCGTTGTTTTTGGCCCTTTTTTTCCGTTTTCCGTTTTCCGTTAAAAAAAATATTTCCGTTTTTCCGTTTTCCGTTTTTTTAAAATAAATTTCCGCCCATCCCTGGTACAAACTAGTTTGGAGGTTATTTTCAATTCACACAAATATTTTAAAAGTGTTAAGCATGAAATAAAAAATATTTCCAAAAATCAAACTCAAAAAATATTTTGAAAAAATAAATAGATTGGCTTTTAATTTATCTTCTATCATCGTTGCGCGAGAAAAATCTAATTTGAGCCACCCGTAGGCTATCGACCTTCCGTTACTTTCTAATAAAGTTGTTAAATAAAATATGGACAACCGATTATTAAAAATAAATCATTAAATAGTTTTTTTTAATTGACAAGAAATAATATGTGATAAAAAAAATTCTTTTTATCGATGGTTTATTATTATAAAAGCTTCAGTCAAATTTTAATAAAAATAGCCAAAAACTATTTATTAATTTGTTATTCTATGAAATAATATTTATCATACAATGATAGATAGCCAAAAATGATTTATAATTATTTAGGTGTTATAAATATATTAAATAAGAAATTAAAGTGTACGATTTGATCAAAATCTGATCTTCGTGCTTTGCGCGATGGCACTTTTTATTGTATTTTAAAATTAATTAAAATACTATAAATAAACTTAACAGCAACATCATTTCTCACTAGTGTCATCATCATGGTTTTCACCATTATCTTTTTCGTAACTGGAAAATTTTTTTACCAAATTTATTATGCTTAAAAATAAATTGATAGAAGTTACGAATTAAAATTTAAATTAATTCTGTAATAAATTTAAATCAATTGTTATATTAATTTAATATTTTAAATAACTGCATCAGAACATCAAACATTCCAAGCGTTTATGAATTAAAGAACTTTTTTTTGTACAGCGGAAGAAGTTTTTAAAATATAACGGTGACTATAAAACTATTCGGTATTAAAAACTTCACACCAGAAAAATTCATTTAAAACCTTTTCAAAAATGACTTAATAATTATGATAACACCAAAAATACCTGAAATAGATGTGTCTACACAAAATTATCTGCTTCGTAGTTAATCTTAGTTATTGAAATATGGGTAAATTGTTTTAAAATATTGCCAAATTTCAGAACAAATCCCTCAAATCCCAAACCCCCCCCCCCCCTTTATTTCAGAACAAAAAATTTTCCCAATGTCCCCCCACCCCGCCCCCCTCCTGCCCCCTGCCCCCCACTCTCCTACCCAAAAATTGCTTTAAAAAACACAGTACCTTATTAAAAATATTCAAGTATCAGAAATAGTTTATCTTAGTTATTAAAATATGGGTAAATTGTTTAAAAATATTGCCAAATTTCAGAACAAATCCCCAACCCCCCAAAAAATACGTTACATTATTAAAAATATTTAAATATCAGAAATAGTTAATCTTAGTTATTGAAATATGGATAAATTGTTTAAAAAATATGTCAAATTTCAGAACAAATCCCAAACCCTCCCCCTTTATTTCAGAACAAAAAATTTCCCCAATGTCCCCCCACCCCGCCCCCCTCCTGCCCCCTGCCCCCCACTCTCCTACCCAAAAATTGCTTAAAAAATACAGTACCTTATTAAAAATATTCAAATATCAGAAATAGTTAATCTTAGTTATTGAAATATGGGTAAATTGTTTTAAAATATTGCCAAATTTCAGAACAAATCCCTCAAATCCCAAACCCCCCCCCCCCTTTATTTCAGAACAAAAAATTTTCCCAATGTCCCCCAACCCCGCCCGCCTCCTGCCCCCTGCCCCCTGCCCCCCACTCTCTTACCCAAAAATTGCTTAAAAAATACAGTACCTTATTAAAAATATTCAAATATCAGAAATAGTTAATCTTAGTTATTAAAATATGGGTAAATTGTTTAAAAATATTGCCAAATTTCAGAACAAATCCCCAACCCCCCAAAAAATACGTTACATTATTAAAAATATTTAAATATCAGAAATAGTTAATCTTAGTTATCGAAATATGGATAAATTGTTTAAAAAAGATGTCAAATTTCAGAACAAATCCCAAACCCTCCCCCTTTATTTCAGAACAAAAAATTTCCCCAATGTCCCCCCACCCCGCCCCCCCTCCTGCCCCCTGCCCCCCACTCTCCTACCCAAAAATTGCTTAAAAAATACAGTACCTTATTAAAAATATTCAAATATCAGAAATAGTTAATCTTAGTTATTGAAATATGGGTAAATTGTTTTAAAATATTGCCAAATTTCAGAACAAATCCCCAACCTCCCAAAAAATACGTTACATTATTAAAAATATTTAAATATCAGAAATAGTTAATCTTAGTTATTGAAATATGGATAAATTGTTTAAAAAAGATGTCAAATTTCAGAACAAATCCCAAACCCTCCCCCTTTATTTCAGAACAAAAAATTTCCCCAATGTCCCCCCACCCCGCCCCCCTCCTGCCCCCTGCCCCCCACTCTCCTACCCAAAAATTGCTTAAAAAATACAGTACCTTATTAAAAATATTCAAATATCAGAAATAGTTAATCTTAGTTATTGAAATATGGGTAAATTGTTTTAAAATATTGCCAAATTTCAGAACAAATCCCTCAAATCCCAAACCCCCCCCCCCTTTATTTCAGAACAAAAAATTTTCCCAATGTCCCCCAACCCCGCCCCCCTCCTGCCCCCTGCCCCCTGCCCCCCACTCTCTTACCCAAAAATTGCTTAAAAAATACAGTACCTTATTAAAAATATTCAAATATCAGAAATAGTTAATCTTAGTTATTGAAATATGGGTAAATTGTTTTAAAATATTGCCAAATTTCAGAACAAATCCCTCAAATCCCAAACCCCCTCCCCCTTTATTTCAGAACAAAAAATTTCCCCAATGTCCCCCCACCCCGCCCCCCTCCTGCCCCCTGCCCCCCACTCTCCTACCCAAAAATTGCTTAAAAAATACAGTACCTTATTAAAAATATTCAAATATCAGAAATAGTTAATCTTAGTTATTAAAATATGGGTAAATTGTTTAAAAATATTGCCAAATTTCAGAACAAATCCCCAACCCCCCAAAAAATACGTTACATTATTAAAAATATTTAAATATCAGAAATAGTTAATCTTAGTTATCGAAATATGGATAAATTGTTTAAAAAAGATGTCAAATTTCAGAACAAATCCCAAACCCTCCCCCTTTATTTCAGAACAAAAAATTTCCCCAATGTCCCCCCACCCCGCCCTCCCTCCTGCCCCCTGCCCCCCACTCTCCTACCCAAAAATTGCTTAAAAAATACAGTACCTTATTAAAAATATTCAAATATCAGAAATAGTTAATCTTAGTTATTGAAATATGGGTAAATTGTTTTAAAATATTGCCAAATTTCAGAACAAATCCCTCAAATCCCAAACCCTCCCCCTTTATTTCAGAACAAAAAATTTCCCCAATGTCCCCCCACCCCGCCCCCCCTCCTGCCCCCTGCCCCCCACTCTCCTACCCAAAAATTGCTTAAAAAATACAGTACCTTATTAAAAATATTCAAATATCAGAAATAGTTAATCTTAGTTATTGAAATATGGGTAAATTGTTTTAAAATATTGCCAAATTTCAGAACAAATCCCTCAAATCCCAAACCCCCCCCCCTTTATTTCTGAACAAAAAATTTTCCCAATGTCCCCCAACCCCGCCCCCCTCCTGCCCCCTGCCCCCCACTCTCTTACCCAAAAATTGCTTAAAAAATACAGTACCTTATTAAAAATATTCAAGTATCAGAAATACTTTATCTTAGTTATTAAAATATGGGTAAATTGTTTAAAAATATTGCCAAATTTCAGAACAAATCCCCAACCGCCCAAAAAATACGTTACATTATTAAAAATATTTAAATATCAGAAATAGTTAATCTTAGTTATTGAAATATGGATAAATTGTTTAAAAAAGATGTCAAATTTCAGAACAAATCCCAAACCCTCCCCCTTTATTTCAGAACAAAAAATTTCCCCAATGTCCCCCCACCCCGCCCCCCTCCTGCCCCCTGACCCCCACTCTCCTACCCAAAAATTGCTTAAAAAATACAGTACCTTATTAAAAATATTCAAATATCAGAAATAGTTAATCTTAGTTATTGAAATATGGGTAAATTGTTTTAAAATATTGCCAAATTTCAGAACAAATCCCTCAAATCCCAAACCCCCCCCCCCTTTATTTCAGAACAAAAAATTTTCCCAATGTCCCCCAACCCCGCCCCCCTCCTGCCCCCTGCCCCCTGCCCCCCACTCTCTTACCCAAAAATTGCTTAAAAAATACAGTACCTTATTAAAAATATTCAAATATCAGAAATAGTTAATCTTAGTTATTAAAATATGGGTAAATTGTTTAAAAATATTGCCAAATTTCAGAACAAATCCCCAACCCCCCAAAAAATACGTTACATTATTAAAAATATTTAAATATCAGAAATAGTTAATCTTAGTTATCGAAATATGGATAAATTGTTTAAAAAAGATGTCAAATTTCAGAACAAATCCCAAACCCTCCCCCTTTATTTCAGAACAAAAAATTTCCCCAATGTCCCCCCACCCCGCCCCCCCTCCTGCCCCCTGCCCCCCACTCTCCTACCCAAAAATTGCTTAAAAAATACAGTACCTTATTAAAAATATTCAAATATCAGAAATAGTTAATCTTAGTTATTGAAATATGGGTAAATTGTTTTAAAATATTGCCAAATTTCAGAACAAATCCCCAACCTCCCAAAAAATACGTTACATTATTAAAAATATTTAAATATCAGAAATAGTTAATCTTAGTTATTGAAATATGGATAAATTGTTTAAAAAAGATGTCAAATTTCAGAACAAATCCCAAACCCTCCCCCTTTATTTCAGAACAAAAAATTTCCCCAATGTCCCCCCACCCCGCCCCCCTCCTGCCCCCTGCCCCCCACTCTCCTACCCAAAAATTGCTTAAAAAATACAGTACCTTATTAAAAATATTCAAATATCAGAAATGGTTAATCTTAGTTATTGAAATATGGGTAAATTGTTTTAAAATATTGCCAAATTTCAGAACAAATCCCTCAAATCCCAAACCCCCTCCCCCTTTATTTCAGAACAAAAAATTTCCCCAATGTCCCCCCACCCCGCCCCCCTCCTGCCCCCTGCCCCCCACTCTCCTACCCAAAAAATTGCTTAAAAAATACAGTACCTTATTAAAAATATTCAAATATCAGAAATAGTTAATCTTAGTTATTAAAATATGGGTAAATTGTTTAAAAATATTGCCAAATTTCAGAACAAATCCCCAACCCCCCAAAAAATACGTTACATTATTAAAATATTTAAATATCAGAAATAGTTAATCTTAGTTATCGAAATATGGATAAATTGTTTAAAAAAGATGTCAAATTTCAGAACAAATCCCAAACCCTCCCCCTTTATTTCAGAACAAAAAATTTCCCCAATGTCCCCCCACCCCGCCCTCCCTCCTGCCCCCTGCCCCCCACTCTCCTACCCAAAAATTGCTTAAAAAATACAGTACCTTATTAAAAATATTCAAATATCAGAAATAGTTAATCTTAGTTATTGAAATATGGGTAAATTGTTTTAAAATATTGCCAAATTTCAGAACAAATCCCTCAAATCCCAAACCCTCCCCCTTTATTTCAGAACAAAAAATTTCCCCAATGTCCCCCCACCCCGCCCCCCCTCCTGCCCCCTGCCCCCCACTCTCCTACCCAAAAATTGCTTAAAAAATACAGTACCTTATTAAAAATATTCAAATATCAGAAATAGTTAATCTTAGTTATTGAAATATGGGTAAATTGTTTTAAAATATTGCCAAATTTCAGAACAAATCCCTCAAATCCCAAACCCCCCCCCCTTTATTTCTGAACAAAAAATTTTCCCAATGTCCCCCAACCCCGCCCCCCTCCTGCCCCCTGCCCCCCACTCTCTTACCCAAAAATTGCTTAAAAAATACAGTACCTTATTAAAAATATTCAAGTATCAGAAATACTTTATCTTAGTTATTAAAATATGGGTAAATTGTTTAAAAATATTGCCAAATTTCAGAACAAATCCCCAACCGCCCAAAAAATACGTTACATTATTAAAAATATTTAAATATCAGAAATAGTTAATCTTAGTTATTGAAATATGGATAAATTGTTTAAAAAAGATGTCAAATTTCAGAACAAATCCCAAACCCTCCCCCTTTATTTCAGAACAAAAAATTTCCCCAATGTCCCCCCACCCCGCCCCCCTCCTGCCCCCTGACCCCCACTCTCCTACCCAAAAATTGCTTAAAAAATACAGTACCTTATTAAAAATATTCAAATATCAGAAATAGTTAATCTTAGTTATTGAAATATGGGTAAATTGTTTTAAAATATTGCCAAATTTCAGAACAAATCCCTCAAATCCCAAACCCCCCCCCCTTTATTTCAGAACAAAAAATTTTCCCAATGTCCCCCAACCCCGCCCCCCTCCTGCCCCCTGCCCCCTGCCCCCCACTCTCTTACCCAAAAATTGCTTAAAAAATACAGTACCTTATTAAAAATATTCAAATATCAGAAATAGTTAATCTTAGTTATTAAAATATGGGTAAATTGTTTAAAAATATTGCCAAATTTCAGAACAAATCCCCAACCCCCCAAAAAATACGTTACATTATTAAAAATATTTAAATATCAGAAATAGTTAATCTTAGTTATCGAAATATGGATAAATTGTTTAAAAAAGATGCCAAATTTCAGAACAAATCCCAAACCCTCCCCCTTTATTTCAGAACAAAAAATTTCCCCAATGTCCCCCCACCCCGCCCCCCCTCCTGCCCCCACTCTCCTACCCAAAAATTGCTTAAAAAATACAGTACCTTATTAAAAATATTCAAATATCAGAAATAGTTAATCTTAGTTATTGAAATATGGGTAAATTGTTTTAAAATATTGCCAAATTTCAGAACAAATCCCCAACCGCCCAAAAAATACGTTACATTATTAAAAATATTTAAATATCAGAAATAGTTAATCTTAGTTATTGAAATATGGGTAAATTGTTTAAAAATATTGCCAAATTTCAGAACAAATCCCTCAAATCCCAAACCCCCCCCCCCCCTTTATTTCTGAACAAAAAATTTTCCCAATGTCCCCCAACCCCGCCCCCCTCCTGCCCCCTGCCCCCCACTCTCTTACCCAAAAATTGCTTAAAAAATACAGTACCTTATTAAAAATATTCAAGTATCAGAAATACTTTATCTTAGTTATTAAAATATGGGTAAATTGTTTAAAAATATTGCCAAATTTCAGAACAAATCCCCAACCGCCCAAAAAATACGTTACATTATTAAAAATATTTAAATATCAGAAATAGTTAATCTTAGTTATTGAAATATGGGTAAATTGTTTAAAAATATTGCCAAATTTCAGAACAAATCCCTCAAATCCCAAATCCCCCCCCCTTTATTTCTGAACAAAAAATTTTCCCAATGTCCCCCAACCCCGCCCCCCTCCTGCCCCCTGCCCCCCACTCTCCTACCCAAAAATTGCTTAAAAAATACAGTACCTTATTAAAAATATTCAAGTATCAGAAATACTTTATCTTAGTTATTAAAATATGGGTAAATTGTTTAAAAATATTGCCAAATTTCAGAACAAATCCCCAACCGCCCAAAAAATACGTTACATTATTAAAAATATTTAAATATCAGAAATAGTTAATCTTAGTTATTGAAATATGGGTAAATTGTTTAAAAATATTGCCAAATTTCAGAACAAATCCCTCAAATCCCAAACCCCCCCCCCCTTTATTTCAGAACAAAAAATTTTCCCAATGTCCCCCAACCCCGCCCCCCTCCTGCCCCCTGCCCCCCACTCTCCTACCCAAAAATTGCTTAAAAAATACAGTACCTTTAAAAATATTCAAATATCAGAAATAGTTAATCTTAGTTATTAAAATATGGGTAAATTGTTTAAAAATATTGCCAAATTTCAGAACAAATCCCCAACCCCCCAAAAAATACGTTACATTATTAAAAATATTTAAATATCAGAAATAGTTAATCTTAGTTATCGAAATATGGATAAATTGTTTAAAAAAGATGTCAAATTTCAGAACAAATCCCAAACCCCCCCCCCCTTTATTTCTGAACAAAAAATTTTCCCAATGTCCCCCAACCCCGCCCCCCTCCTGCCCCCTGCCCCCCACTCTCTTACCCAAAAATTGCTTAAAAAATACAGTACCTTATTAAAAATATTCAAGTATCAGAAATACTTTATCTTAGTTATTAAAATATGGGTAAATTGTTTAAAAATATTGCCAAATTTCAGAACAAATCCCCAACCGCCCAAAAAATACGTTACATTATTAAAAATATTTAAATATCAGAAATAGTTAATCTTAGTTATTGAAATATGGGTAAATTGTTTAAAAATATTGCCAAATTTCAGAACAAATCCCAAACCCTCCCCCTTTATTTCAGAACAAAAAATTTCCCCAATGTCCCCCCACCCCGCCCCCCCTCCTGCCCCCTGCCCCCACTCTCCTACCCAAAAATTGCTTAAAAAATACAGTACCTTATTAAAAATATTCAAATATCAGAAATAGTTAATCTTAGTTATTGAAATATGGGTAAATTGTTTTAAAATATTGCCAAATTTCAGAACAAATCCCTCAAATCCCCAACCGCCCAAAAAATACGTTACATTATTAAAAATATTTAAATATCAGAAATAGTTAATCTTAGTTATTGAAATATGGGTAAATTGTTTAAAAATATTGCCAAATTTCAGAACAAATCCCTCAAATCCCAAACCCCCCCCCCTTTATTTCTGAACAAAAAATTTTCCCAATGTCCCCCAACCCCGCCCCCCTCCTGCCCCCTGCCCCCCACTCTCCTACCCAAAAATTGCTTAAAAAATACAGTACCTTATTAAAAATATTAAGTATCAGAAATACTTTATCTTAGTTATTAAAATATGGGTAAATTGTTTTAAAATATTGCCAAATTTCAGAACAAATCCCTCAAATCCCAAACCCCCCCCCCTTTATTTCTGAACAAAAAATTTTCCCAATGTCCCCCAACCCCGCCCCCCTCCTGCCCCCTGCCCCCCACTCTCTTACCCAAAAATTGCTTAAAAAATACAGTACCTTATTAAAATATTCAAGTATCAGAAATACTTTATCTTAGTTATTAAAATATGGGTAAATTGTTTAAAAATATTGCCAAATTTCAGAACAAATCCCCAACCGCCCAAAAAATACGTTACATTATTAAAAATATTTAAATATCAGAAATAGTTAATCTTAGTTATTGAAATATGGGTAAATTGTTTAAAAATATTGCCAAATTTCAGAACAAATCCCAAACCCTCCCCCTTTATTTCAGAACAAAAAATTTCCCCAATGTCCCCCCCACCCCGCCCCCCCTCCTGCCCCCTGCCCCCACTCTCCTACCCAAAAATTGCTTAAAAAATACAGTACCTTATTAAAAATATTCAAATATCAGAAATAGTTAATCTTAGTTATTGAAATATGGGTAAATTGTTTTAAAATATTGCCAAATTTCAGAACAAATCCCTCAAATCCCAAACCCCCCCCCTTTATTTCTGAACAAAAAATTTTCCCAATGTCCCCCAACCCCGCCCCCCTCCTGCCCCCTGCCCCCCACTCTCTTACCCAAAAATTGCTTAAAAAATACAGTACCTTATTAAAAATATTCAAGTATCAGAAATACTTTATCTTAGTTATTAAAATATGGGTAAATTGTTTAAAAAAGATGTCAAATTTCAGAACAAATCCCAAACCCCCCCCCCCCCCTTTATTTCTGAACAAAAAATTTTCCCAATGTCCCCCAACCCCGCCCCCCTCCTGCCCCCTGCCCCCCACTCTCTTACCCAAAAATTGCTTAAAAAATACAGTACCTTATTAAAAATATTCAAGTATCAGAAATACTTTATCTTAGTTATTAAAATATGGGTAAATTGTTTAAAAATATTGCCAAATTTCAGAACAAATCCCCAACCGCCCAAAAAATACGTTACATTATTAAAAATATTTAAATATCAGAAATAGTTAATCTTAGTTATTGAAATATGGGTAAATTGTTTAAAAATATTGCCAAATTTCAGAACAAATCCCAAACCCTCCCCCTTTATTTCAGAACAAAAAATTTCCCCAATGTCCCCCCACCCCCGCCCCCCCTCCTGCCCCCTGCCCCCACTCTCCTACCCAAAAATTGCTTAAAAAATACAGTACCTTATTAAAAATATTCAAATATCAGAAATAGTTAATCTTAGTTATTGAAATATGGGTAAATTGTTTTAAAATATTGCCAAATTTCAGAACAAATCCCTCAAATCCCAAACCCCCCCCCTTTATTTCTGAACAAAAAATTTTCCCAATGTCCCCCAACCCCGCCCCCCTCCTGCCCCCTGCCCCCCACTCTCTTACCCAAAAATTGCTTAAAAAATACAGTACCTTATTAAAAATATTCAAGTATCAGAAATACTTTATCTTAGTTATTAAAATATGGGTAAATTGTTTAAAAATATTGCCAAATTTCAGAACAAATCCCCAACCGCCCAAAAAATACGTTACATTATTAAAAATATTTAAATATTTAAATATCAGAAATAGTTAATCTTAGTTATTGAAATATGGGTAAATTGTTTAAAAATATTGCCAAATTTCAGAACAAATCCCTCAAATCCCAAACCCCCCCCCCCCCTTTATTTCTGAACAAAAAATGTTCCCAATGTCCCCCAACCCCGCCCCCCTCCTGCCCCCTGCCCCCCACTCTCCTACCCAAAAATTGCTTAAAAAATACAGTACCTTATTAAAAATATTAAGTATCAGAAATACTTTATCTTAGTTATTAAAATATGGGTAAATTGTTTTAAAATATTGCCAAATTTCAGAACAAATCCCTCAAATCCCAAACCCCCCCCCCTTTATTTCTGAACAAAAAATTTTCCCAATGTCCCCCAACCCCGCCCCCCTCCTGCCCCCTGCCCCCCACTCTCTTACCCAAAAATTGCTTAAAAAATACAGTACCTTATTAAAAATATTCAAGTATCAGAAATACTTTATCTTAGTTATTAAAATATGGGTAAATTGTTTAAAAATATTGCCAAATTTCAGAACAAATCCCCAACCGCCCAAAAAATACGTTACATTATTAAAAATATTTAAATATCAGAAATAGTTAATCTTAGTTATTGAAATATGGGTAAATTGTTTAAAAATATTGCCAAATTTCAGAACAAATCCCAAACCCTCCCCCTTTATTTCAGAACAAAAAATTTCCCCAATGTCCCCCCCACCCCGCCCCCCCTCCTGCCCCCTGCCACCACTCTCCTACCCAAAAATTGCTTAAAAAATACAGTACCTTATTAAAAATATTCAAATATCAGAAATAGTTAATCTTAGTTATTGAAATATGGGTAAATTGTTTTAAAATATTGCCAAATTTCAGAACAAATCCCTCAAATCCCAAACCCCCCCCCTTTATTTCAGAACAAAAAATTTCCCCAATGTCCCCCCACCCCGCCCCCCCTCCTGCCCCCTGCCCCCACTCTCCTACCCAAAAATTGCTTAAAAAATACAGTACCTTATTAAAAATATTCAAATATCAGAAATAGTTAATCTTAGTTATTGAAATATGGGTAAATTGTTTTAAAATATTGCCAAATTTCAGAACAAATCCCTCAAATCCCAAACCCCCCCCCTTTATTTCTGAACAAAAAATTTTCCCAATGTCCCCCAACCCCGCCCCCCTCCTGCCCCCTGCCCCCCACTCTCTTACCCAAAAATTGCTTAAAAAATACAGTACCTTATTAAAAATATTCAAGTATCAGAAATACTTTATCTTAGTTATTAAAATATGGGTAAATTGTTTAAAAATATTGCCAAATTTCAGAACAAATCCCCAACCGCCCAAAAAATACGTTACATTATTAAAAATATTTAAATATCAGAAATAGTTAATCTTAGTTATTGAAATATGGGTAAATTGTTTAAAAATATTGCCAAATTTCAGAACAAATCCCTCAAATCCCAAATCCCCCCCCCCCCTTTATTTCTGAACAAAAAATTTTCCCAATGTCCCCCAACCCCGCCCCCCCTCCTGCCCCCTGCCCCCCACTCTCCTACCCAAAAATTGCTTAAAAAATACAGTACCTTATTAAAAATATTCAAGTATCAGAAATACTTTATCTTAGTTATTAAAATATGGGTAAATTGTTTTAAAATATTGCCAAATTTCAGAACAAATCCCTCAAATCCCAAACCCCCCCCCCTTTATTTCTGAACAAAAAATGTTCCCAATGTCCCCCAACCCCGCCCCCCTCCTGCCCCCTGCCCCCCACTCTCCTACCCAAAAATTGCTTAAAAAATACAGTACCTTTAAAAATATTCAAATATCAGAAATAGTTAATCTTAGTTATTAAAATATGGGTAAATTGTTTAAAAATATTGCCAAATTTCAGAACAAATCCCCAACCTCCCAAAAAATACGTTACATTATTAAAAATATTTAAATATCAGAAATAGTTAATCTTAGTTATTGAAATATGGATAAATTGTTTAAAAAAGATGTCAAATTTCAGAACAAATCCCAAACCCTCCCCCTTTATTTCAGAACAAAAAATTTCCCCAATGTCCCCCCACCCCGCCCCCCTCCTGCCCCCTGCCCCCCACTCTCCTACCCAAAAATTGCTTAAAAAATACGTACCTTATTAAAAATATTCAAATATCAGAAATAGTTAATCTTAGTTATTAAAATATGGGTAAATTGTTTAAAAATATTGCCAAATTTCAGAACAAATCCCCAACCCCCCAAAAAATACGTTACATTATTAAAAATATTTAAATATCAGAAATAGTTAATCTTAGTTATCGAAATATGGATAAATTGTTTAAAAAAGATGTCAAATTTCAGAACAAATCCCAAACCCTCCCCCTTTATTTCAGAACAAAAAATTTCCCCAATGTCCCCCCACCCCGCCCCCCCTCCTGCCCCCTGCCCCCACTCTCCTACCCAAAAATTGCTTAAAAAATACAGTACCTTATTAAAAATATTCAAATATCAGAAATAGTTAATCTTAGTTATTGAAATATGGGTAAATTGTTTTAAAATATTGCCAAATTTCAGAACAAATCCCTCAAATCCCAAACCCCCCCCCCTTTATTTCTGAACAAAAAATTTTCCCAATGTCCCCCAACCCCGCCCCCCTCCTGCCCCCTGCCCCCTGCCCCCCACTCTCTTACCCAAAAATTGCTTAAAAAATACAGTACCTTATTAAAAATATTCAAATATCAGAAATAGTTAATCTTAGTTATTAAAATATGGGTAAATTGTTTAAAAATATTGCCAAATTTCAGAACAAATCCCCAACCCCCCAAAAAATACGTTACATTATTAAAAATATTTAAATATCAGAAATAGTTAATCTTAGTTATCGAAATATGGATAAATTGGTTTAAAAAAGATGTCAAATTTCAGAACAAATCCCAAACCCTCCCCCTTTATTTCAGAACAAAAAATTTCCCCAATGTCCCCCCACCCCGCCCCCCCTCCTGCCCCCTGCCCCCACTCTCCTACCCAAAAATTGCTTAAAAAATACAGTACCTTATTAAAAATATTCAAATATCAGAAATAGTTAATCTTAGTTATTGAAATATGGGTAAATTGTTTTAAAATATTGCCAAATTTCAGAACAAATCCCTCAAATCCCAAACCCCCCCCCTTTATTTCTGAACAAAAAATTTTCCCAATGTCCCCCAACCCCGCCCCCCCTCCTGCCCCCTGCCCCCCACTCTCTTACCCAAAAATTGCTTAAAAAATACAGTACCTTATTAAAAATATTCAAATATCAGAAATAGTTAATCTTAGTTATTAAAATATGGGTAAATTGTTTTAAAATATTGCCAAATTTCAGAACAAATCCCAAACCCTCCCCCTTTATTTCAGAACAAAAAATTTCCCCAATGTCCCCCCACCCCGCCCCCCCTCCTGCCCCCTGCCCCCACTCTCCTACCCAAAAATTGCTTAAAAAATACAGTACCTTATTAAAAATATTCAAATATCAGAAATAGTTAATCTTAGTTATTAAAATATGGGTAAATTGTTTAAAAATATTGCCAAATTTCAGAACAAATCCCAAACCCTCCCCCTTTATTTCAGAACAAAAAATTTCCCCAATGTCCCCCCACCCCGCCCCCCCTCCTGCCCCCTGCCCCCACTCTCCTACCCAAAAATTGCTTAAAAAATACAGTACCTTATTAAAAATATTCAAATATCAGAAATAGTTAATCTTAGTTATTGAAATATGGGTAAATTGTTTTAAAATATTGCCAAATTTCAGAACAAATCCCTCAAATCCCAAACCCCCCCCCCTTTATTTCTGAACAAAAAATTTTCCCAATGTCCCCCAACCCCGCCCCCCTCCTGCCCCCTGCCCCCCACTCTCTTACCCAAAAATTGCTTAAAAAATACAGTACCTTATTAAAAATATTCAAATATCAGAAATAGTTAATCTTAGTTATTAAAATATGGGTAAATTGTTTAAAAATATTGCCAAATTTCAGAACAAATCCCAAACCCTCCCCCTTTATTTCAGAACAAAAAATTTCCCCAATGTCCCCCCACCCCGCCCCCCCTCCTGCCCCCTGCCCCCACTCTCCTACCCAAAAATTGCTTAAAAAATACAGTACCTTATTAAAAATATTCAAATATCAGAAATAGTTAATCTTAGTTATTGAAATATGGGTAAATTGTTTTAAAATATTGCCAAATTTCAGAACAAATCCCTCAAATCCCAAACCCCCCCCCCTTTATTTCTGAACAAAAAATTTTCCCAATGTCCCCCAACCCCGCCCCCCTCCTGCCCCCTGCCCCCCACTCTCTTACCCAAAAATTGCTTAAAAAATACAGTACCTTATTAAAAATATTCAAGTATCAGAAATACTTTATCTTAGTTATTAAAATATGGGTAAATTGTTTAAAAATATTGCCAAATTTCAGAACAAATCCCCAACCGCCCAAAAAATACGTTACATTATTAAAAATATTTAAATATCAGAAATAGTTAATCTTAGTTATTGAAATATGGGTAAATTGTTTAAAAATATTGCCAAATTTCAGAACAAATCCCTCAAATCCCAAACCCCCCCCCCCCCCCCTTTATTTCTGAACAAAAAATGTTCCCAATGTCCCCCAACCCCGCCCCCCTCCTGCCCCCTGCCCCCCACTCTCCTACCCAAAAATTGCTTAAAAAATACAGTACCTTATTAAAAATATTAAGTATCAGAAATACTTTATCTTAGTTATTAAAATATGGGTAAATTGTTTTAAAATATTGCCAAATTTCAGAACAAATCCCTCAAATCCCAAACCCCCCCCCCTTTATTTCTGAACAAAAAATTTTCCCAATGTCCCCCAACCCCGCCCCCCTCCTGCCCCCTGCCCCCCACTCTCTTACCCAAAAATTGCTTAAAAAATACAGTACCTTATTAAAAATATTCAAGTATCAGAAATACTTTATCTTAGTTATTAAAATATGGGTAAATTGTTTAAAAATATTGCCAAATTTCAGAACAAATCCCCAACCGCCCAAAAAATACGTTACATTATTAAAAATATTTAAATATCAGAAATAGTTAATCTTAGTTATTGAAATATGGGTAAATTGTTTAAAAATATTGCCAAATTTCAGAACAAATCCCAAACCCTCCCCCTTTATTTCAGAACAAAAAATTTCCCCAATGTCCCCCCACCCCGCCCCCCCTCCTGCCCCCTGCCACCACTCTCCTACCCAAAAATTGCTTAAAAAATACAGTACCTTATTAAAAATATTCAAATATCAGAAATAGTTAATCTTAGTTATTGAAATATGGGTAAATTGTTTTAAAATATTGCCAAATTTCAGAACAAATCCCTCAAATCCCAAACCCCCCCCCTTTATTTCAGAACAAAAAATTTCCCCAATGTCCCCCCACCCCGCCCCCCCTCCTGCCCCCTGCCCCCACTCTCCTACCCAAAAATTGCTTAAAAAATACAGTACCTTATTAAAAATATTCAAATATCAGAAATAGTTAATCTTAGTTATTGAAATATGGGTAAATTGTTTTAAAATATTGCCAAATTTCAGAACAAATCCCTCAAATCCCAAACCCCCCCCCTTTATTTCTGAACAAAAAATTTTCCCAATGTCCCCCAACCCCGCCCCCCTCCTGCCCCCTGCCCCCCACTCTCTTACCCAAAAATTGCTTAAAAAATACAGTACCTTATTAAAAATATTCAAGTATCAGAAATACTTTATCTTAGTTATTAAAATATGGGTAAATTGTTTAAAAATATTGCCAAATTTCAGAACAAATCCCCAACCGCCCAAAAAATACGTTACATTATTAAAAATATTTAAATATCAGAAATAGTTAATCTTAGTTATTGAAATATGGGTAAATTGTTTAAAAATATTGCCAAATTTCAGAACAAATCCCTCAAATCCCAAATCCCCCCCCCCCCTTTATTTCTGAACAAAAAATTTTCCCAATGTCCCCCAACCCCGCCCCCCTCCTGCCCCCTGCCCCCCACTCTCCTACCCAAAAATTGCTTAAAAAATACAGTACCTTATTAAAAATATTCAAGTATCAGAAATACTTTATCTTAGTTATTAAAATATGGGTAAATTGTTTTAAAATATTGCCAAATTTCAGAACAAATCCCTCAAATCCCAAACCCCCCCCCCTTTATTTCTGAACAAAAAATGTTCCCAATGTCCCCCAACCCCGCCCCCCTCCTGCCCCCTGCCCCCCACTCTCCTACCCAAAAATTGCTTAAAAAATACAGTACCTTTAAAAATATTCAAATATCAGAAATAGTTAATCTTAGTTATTAAAATATGGGTAAATTGTTTAAAAATATTGCCAAATTTCAGAACAAATCCCCAACCTCCCAAAAAATACGTTACATTATTAAAAATATTTAAATATCAGAAATAGTTAATCTTAGTTATTGAAATATGGATAAATTGTTTAAAAAAGATGTCAAATTTCAGAACAAATCCCAAACCCTCCCCCTTTATTTCAGAACAAAAAATTTCCCCAATGTCCCCCCACCCCGCCCCCCTCCTGCCCCCTGCCCCCCACTCTCCTACCCAAAAATTGCTTAAAAAATACGTACCTTATTAAAAATATTCAAATATCAGAAATAGTTAATCTTAGTTATTAAAATATGGGTAAATTGTTTAAAAATATTGCCAAATTTCAGAACAAATCCCCAACCCCCCAAAAAATACGTTACATTATTAAAAATATTTAAATATCAGAAATAGTTAATCTTAGTTATCGAAATATGGATAAATTGTTTAAAAAAGATGTCAAATTTCAGAACAAATCCCAAACCCTCCCCCTTTATTTCAGAACAAAAAATTTCCCCAATGTCCCCCCACCCCGCCCCCCCTCCTGCCCCCTGCCCCCACTCTCCTACCCAAAAATTGCTTAAAAAATACAGTACCTTATTAAAAATATTCAAATATCAGAAATAGTTAATCTTAGTTATTGAAATATGGGTAAATTGTTTTAAAATATTGCCAAATTTCAGAACAAATCCCTCAAATCCCAAACCCCCCCCCCTTTATTTCTGAACAAAAAATTTTCCCAATGTCCCCCAACCCCGCCCCCCTCCTGCCCCCTGCCCCCTGCCCCCCACTCTCTTACCCAAAAATTGCTTAAAAAATACAGTACCTTATTAAAAATATTCAAATATCAGAAATAGTTAATCTTAGTTATTAAAATATGGGTAAATTGTTTAAAAATATTGCCAAATTTCAGAACAAATCCCCAACCCCCCAAAAAATACGTTACATTATTAAAAATATTTAAATATCAGAAATAGTTAATCTTAGTTATCGAAATATGGATAAATTGGTTTAAAAAAGATGTCAAATTTCAGAACAAATCCCAAACCCTCCCCCTTTATTTCAGAACAAAAAATTTCCCCAATGTCCCCCCACCCCGCCCCCCCTCCTGCCCCCTGCCCCCACTCTCCTACCCAAAAATTGCTTAAAAAATACAGTACCTTATTAAAAATATTCAAATATCAGAAATAGTTAATCTTAGTTATTGAAATATGGGTAAATTGTTTTAAAATATTGCCAAATTTCAGAACAAATCCCTCAAATCCCAAACCCCCCCCCTTTATTTCTGAACAAAAAATTTTCCCAATGTCCCCCAACCCCGCCCCCCCTCCTGCCCCCTGCCCCCCACTCTCTTACCCAAAAATTGCTTAAAAAATACAGTACCTTATTAAAAATATTCAAATATCAGAAATAGTTAATCTTAGTTATTAAAATATGGGTAAATTGTTTTAAAATATTGCCAAATTTCAGAACAAATCCCAAACCCTCCCCCTTTATTTCAGAACAAAAAATTTCCCCAATGTCCCCCCACCCCGCCCCCCCTCCTGCCCCCTGCCCCCACTCTCCTACCCAAAAATTGCTTAAAAAATACAGTACCTTATTAAAAATATTCAAATATCAGAAATAGTTAATCTTAGTTATTAAAATATGGGTAAATTGTTTAAAAATATTGCCAAATTTCAGAACAAATCCCAAACCCTCCCCCTTTATTTCAGAACAAAAAATTTCCCCAATGTCCCCCCACCCCGCCCCCCCTCCTGCCCCCTGCCCCCACTCTCCTACCCAAAAATTGCTTAAAAAATACAGTACCTTATTAAAAATATTCAAATATCAGAAATAGTTAATCTTAGTTATTGAAATATGGGTAAATTGTTTTAAAATATTGCCAAATTTCAGAACAAATCCCTCAAATCCCAAACCCCCCCCCCTTTATTTCTGAACAAAAAATTTTCCCAATGTCCCCCAACCCCGCCCCCCTCCTGCCCCCTGCCCCCCACTCTCTTACCCAAAAATTGCTTAAAAAATACAGTACCTTATTAAAAATATTCAAATATCAGAAATAGTTAATCTTAGTTATTAAAATATGGGTAAATTGTTTAAAAATATTGCCAAATTTCAGAACAAATCCCAAACCCTCCCCCTTTATTTCAGAACAAAAAATTTCCCCAATGTCCCCCCACCCCGCCCCCCCTCCTGCCCCCTGCCCCCACTCTCCTACCCAAAAATTGCTTAAAAAATACAGTACCTTATTAAAAATATTCAAATATCAGAAATAGTTAATCTTAGTTATTGAAATATGGGTAAATTGTTTTAAAATATTGCCAAATTTCAGAACAAATCCCTCAAATCCCAAACCCCCCCCCCCTTTATTTCTGAACAAAAAATTTTCCCAATGTCCCCCAACCCCGCCCCCCTCCTGCCCCCTGCCCCCCACTCTCCTACCCAAAAATTGCTTAAAAAATACAGTACCTTATTAAAAATATTCAAATATCAGAAATAGTTAATCTTAGTTATTGAAATATGGGTAAATTGTTTTAAAATATTGCCAAATTTCAGAACAAATCCCCAACCCCCCAAAAAATACGTTACATTATTAAAAATATTTAAATATCAGAAATAGTTAATCTTAGTTATCGAAATATGGATAAATTGGTTTAAAAAAGATGTCAAATTTCAGAACAAATCCCAAACCCTCCCCCTTTATTTCAGAACAAAAAATTTCCCCAATGTCCCCCCACCCCGCCCCCCCCTCCTGCCCCCTGCCCCCACTCTCCTACCCAAAAATTGCTTAAAAAATACAGTACCTTATTAAAAATATTCAAATATCAGAAATAGTTAATCTTAGTTATAGAAATATGGGTAAATTGTTTTAAAATATTGCCAAATTTCAGAACAAATCCCTCAAATCCCAAACCCCCCCCCCCTTTATTTCTGAACAAAAAATTTTCCCAATGTCCCCCAACCCCGCCCCCCTCCTGCCCCCTGCCCCCCACTCTCTTACCCAAAAATTGCTTAAAAAATACTGGACCTTATTAAAAATATTCAAGTATCAGAAATACTTTATCTTAGTTATTAAAATATGGGTAAATTGTTTAAAAATATTGCCAAATTTCAGAACAAATCCCCAACCGCCCAAAAAATACGTTACATTATTAAAAATATTTAAATATCAGAAATAGTTAATCTGTAAAATATAATGATTTAAATAAATTCCAGAGAAAAAATAATCAAAAAGTTACTATAAATGTGAAAATTTAGAATTATTATTAATATTGATGCAAAAAAAAAAAAGAAGATATTTTTACATAGACAAAATAAGAAAAAACAAACTTTAATTAAACTATAATAATTGGGTCAACCAAATCCTATAATATTAATTAAATTTTGTCAATGAAATAATGACTCGAATTAATATAATCTGTCATTAAATATAAAGATTTTATGAACCTACTAGAAGAAACAAGCACTTGCGGAGAGATACATGTCTTTATTATTACGGTCTAGAGCATAATTTGTAAACCTGATGATAAAATGCAATATCTGTTAATTAATATTTTAATAAAATTGTTGAAAAAAAGATTAAATATATATAACAAATAATTTTACTAAAATGAAAGAAGCTAAATAACTCTAAAAATATTATTGCCCCTCATACATCCATGCTCATTATATGGTACCTAAAAATTCCCAAGTTACATAAGCAAATATTTAATAGAAATTAATTTCACTGTCAGAACTAAATTACCTCTTTTCTTTTAACTTTACAAGAGTAAATTGCACCGCCCCTTGATTATGCGGAAATTCATTTGCTTAAATAATAAATGTTTTATGGTACATGTTTTAATTAATTTTTAAAAATATAATTATTGGTTAAAAATCATTGATAAATGAAATTAATATGTAAATATCAACAAAAAATGCTGTTGAAAAAATATTGTTTAAAAATTAAATTTGAAAAAATTAATACAGATATGTTCAATAAAAATTCTAAAAAATGATGAATGACCGAGGCCTTGGACTTCGTTTCATCATCATCTTGTCAGATGAAAATGAACTTCCAAAATGCGATGATTATTGCACACCGCCGGTGACACGTGGAGAGTTTGAGTTTTTTTGACAATAAAAAATTGTTTTGATTTATTTTTTAGCAACTTTGATTCAATAAAATAAAATTTTCATTACCTATAATTAAACATTAAGTTTTGTATTCTTTTTGCTTTAATGTTGTGGTTTGCCATTTTGTGTTAGTCACTTTAATAACTATAAAATGTATTTGCAACGGTATGACAGCACAGATCAAAACTTTTAAAAAATGATAATTGTAAGTATAATAACAAACTCTTATAAATAAAGATTCGAAATTTAGTTCCCAATCAAACATAAGGTAAAAAAAGAAAATTGGTGAGTTATCGTAATCAAAAAGTAATAATAATAAAAATCAAAATTTTATCTGACTACACCGAATAAATAAATACATTGTATTGTATTTGACAAAATAACATATAAATTTGCAGCACAATATATATAAACTCACCTGTAAAAAAGCATATTAAAACACAAAACAAATAATGGACAAAATTTTAAAAACAGGTATTTAAATGCTAAAAATTGCAAATTTTAAAATCAGCACCCAAACCAGTCAACAAGGTGATTAGCTGTACCGGGAAAATTTAATAATAAAATTAATAAATAATTGAATACATATACATACGTTAATGTGCGTTCCACCGGAAGACGCCGAATTCACGGCCTTCGGGCGCAGCGGTGATGGTGGTAACGATTTTTGAGATTTTATTCATACATTGTTAAATAAGTTTAAATGGTTCTACTTATTTGTTTTACTGATTTACGGTATAATAAAAACAACCAAAATTAAAATTCAAAAATTTTTTAAATAAAAAAATGCATTTATAACGCAGGTTTCGGAGAAAAAAGATGACAAACTGACAATTAATTTGCAATTTTGATTTTTATGCAAGTCTTAATTTCTATGAAGAAATAACTAATTTCCACAAGTACTACTAATCAATATTTACAGTTGAATTCGTCCGGTGGGCCATTATTTTTATTATCGATAAATTGTTGTCACAACCAAAAAATTAAACCATCACTCTCAAAACGCTGTAATCATTTTGACAAATAATACTAATGGCGTATGGTCGCGGCATTTAAATTATTGCAGTTCTTTATAAAAAAATTTAAGAATATATTATACAACACCATAAGAGAATAAAAATCATAATAAGTAAACCTATAAAAAAGATTCAGATTTTCAAAAACATTAAATATGCTGGGCATAAAAACAAAAAACAATTAAATCAAAACTCTGCTGAATTATATGCCAATGAAAAAGGTCTATTCCGACAACTTTACTACGAACCAGAATTGGGTGCAGTCGACCTGGCAACGTGAGAGATATAAAAAAAAATATATTTTTAAATAGAAAAGTTCCCAAAATATTTTTTTGTTTCAAAATAATAATCTTTAATAAAAGATTTGTAATCGTTGCAGTGCGTGCTGAGTCGTTTCGTAAAAAAGGCAAGCGTGGGCGTTTCGTAAAAAAGGCAAATGGAGCGCTTTTTAAAAGTTTTTTTGTTATAACTTTTTTTAAAGCTAACCAAATCAAGCAATTTTAGTATTATTTGAAAGCTTAGGAGGAGGAGAAGCTATTAGCAAGCAAAAGCTAAGCTATTGGCCAAATCTTAAAAAGCTATGGCCAGAAAACGATTTTTTGCTCACAACTTTTTTGAGAATTGTCCTATGGCTTAGCTTTTGTGTTTAAGTGCTTCTACCCATTGCATGCTTTCGAATGATATCAAACATTGCTTGATTTGGTTAGCATTAAAAGTTATAACAAAAAAACTTTTAAAAAGCGCCCCATTTGCCTTTTTTACGGAATGCCCACGCTTGCCTTTTTTACGAAACGACCTAGCACCGTTGCAGTGTAAGTTTAATAGAAATAAAAATAATTGTTACGAAACATTAATTTTCAACGATAAATTTTAATAAATCTGAGTTACAAAAAAAAATTAAAACTATTAGTTAGCCAAAATGAGTAAAACACTAGGAGATATCGTCTACAATATGAAACTTACGCCATTATGGATTTGGATTAAATAAATTAGCAATTTATTTCATTTGTTAGGGTTCACCTCATTTATTTAAATTATTAAAATTTTTAATATGCGTCTGAAAACTCAAATATCATTTCTCACGCCATTTGTTTGCGTCTTTTTTGCGCTAACATCATTTAGGTAATTTTAACTAAATACATTGTGTTTTATGTTAAGTTTTAGCCAGTTTTTTATTATAATTACAATGTTTAAAAGCTTTGTTTATTTGTTTACTATTTTGAAATTTATATATAGATTAATTTACAAGACATTCTTCAGCTGGTACAATTAAATGCCTAAACAATCTATTCATGGGGTACAGAATTGTCATTGCATTCTTAATAAATTAAAGATATATATGTATTAAACAATTTGATAAATTTATAAACAATTTAAAATAATTCTATGTCCTAAAGTTACAGAAACTTAATAAATATCAGATCTTAAAAATAAAAATAATTTCTGTTCGGAAACAAATAAACGACTGGTAAAATGTTAAATATGGCGACGTAAATTAGAGGATTAGCAAACAATATCTCTGCATTATAACAAAATAAAATAAAGTACGTCCAACTTGGCCGATTTAAAAAAAAACAATTAAAATCAGAATGCAATTATTTTATTCTATTGTCCAAATGCATTAAAATTTTCAGACGAATGCAGCGAAGACTCCTGCCCAATTGAGTGCGCTTGAAATAGCGCGTGCTGAATTGCATCGATTTTATAATTTAATTTGCATTATCTTTAGCTTACCATATAATTTCAAAGTTAAGTACAATAAAAATACATCTTAAAAAATTGGTTGATTATATTGACTGAAAAAGATGATAACATTCTACGCCTGCTTTATTGATGACTAAAATTAGTGCTGCCTCGTTGTGAAGTAGTTGAGGTTGATCCGAGTTTCATGGCACCTTACAGACAGCTGCTGGTAAAGCATTTGGAGTCGCAATCCATTCTGCGCTGCGCGTGTCAATTGGTCTTGCGTCAAAAATTTAATATTTTGAAACTATAATTATTTATTTTTTATTTTTTAATCTTGATGGTCTCCAAAAATGCGCTTGCTTTATTATTTGTATATTCTGTGTTGTATGGTTTTTTGATAATTTCTAAAGTTATTTAAGGGTTTAAACTTTTTTTGGCTGTCCGCTGGTTAATATTTTTCAATCTAGTAATTTTATTTTATAAAATTCGTTTTTATTTAAATCTAATTTAATAATTCTTGTAAATCCTTGCTGGGCTCATTAATATCTGGGAGGTTTTGTGTTCCAACAGTTGCTCTAATTGGTCCATTGATAATGCAAAAATAGCTAAATGAAATAAACGCTCATGTCTTGTCTCAGGAGCTCTATTATTAAATCAACACAAAATAAGCAGATTATTCACACATTATTTGGTTGCTATGGAGGCAGTTTTATTTTGAATTTTTATGACGTAATTATTTAATTAAATTCAAATATTTATTTTACTGCATTTTTAAATAATAACCAAATTTTTTTAGTAGTTTATGGCGTAATTTAAAATTAAGCTATATTAAAATTGCAGCCATCTAGACAAAAGTCGTTCAGACTTATTGCCTTTTTATAGCTACAATAATTGGTTTTTTAATTTTTAACAAAAAGTACGGTAATTCAAAGAACTTAAGTAATTGTGATAAATATATAAAATAAATGCAAATGAATGGAGAACATTCTGTATTTAAATATTTTATACCATCAGTTTTTTCTTCTCTTTTATCTCCGTTAACTATTATTTATTTAATATTGTATCTAAAAAAATATGATCATAAATTTTAATTGCTTTGCTTTTAGAATATAATAAAATGTTCCTCAAATTTAAAATTTACTCATTTGATATTATTTATTACTTCACTGGCAATTTAGTGAAGTGATTATGTGGGCAGGCGATTAAATATACCGACAAACGCCCAAGACGTGCCCAGCGAAATGGCGAGTCACTCGGCTGGATGAATAATAATATAAGTAAAAAATAATAATAATATTAAACAAACAAATAAAATTCCACCAAATTATATACTAATTTATAATAAAAGTTTATAGGAAAATAACTAAAAAACACTTCAAAAATTTAATGTTAAAAAGAAAAGAGTGTATGCAACTTTGTCGGATATTTAAAGAAGTAAATATGCGCTGTGAGAGAATATTGGATAGGGCCAAATCAAATTAATTGACAAAACATCATGGGAATGTGGAGTAATTACCGAAGAGAATGTTTACCAAATGATATGCTTGCCTTTGGTTACAAAGAATGCAAGAGAAAAAAGAATTAATTTTTCAAAGTAAAAATACAAAAATATAGAAAATATAAAAACTGATGTGATAAGTTCAAAAATAATATTTTAACCATAGTGACAAAATTTAAGAGATAATTATTTAAGACGTGAAAATATTTTATTTTAACATGGAATAAAGTTTATGCTTAAAACTCATTATTTAAAAAAATGATGTAAAATTACAAATGAAAATGTCTAATCACAGGTCCATTAAAAATACACATCGGTTCGCCAAGTGGTCTTGTAAATATTAATAAAAAAATAAAAATATTTTAATAAAAAGTTGAATAGGCCCCATGGCTGTACTTTGAGGAGGACGCTTTGGATTGGCTAGTGCGAATGCCGGGAATAAAAATATTCCAAAAGTCCAAAAGTTTTTCATCTTTTTCAGATTTGTTCGAATTGTAAGTATTTTAAAAAGTTTTAAAAAATTGAGTTTTATAAATTTGATCTTACACATCAAAAATCACAATTAAAAATTAGTGTTATAAAGGAGTAAAGCTGCTCCATGGATTGAAAACCATTTTAAATTTATAAATTCATTCATATCGTCTTAAAAAAATAATTTGAATGGAAAAATAAATAAGTGTGAAAACATGGAATCTATGGTTAAAAAATTTAAAAATAATTAACAAACTGCTATGAATATTGAAACTAAGAAAATATTGACTTTCAAAAAGTTTTATGCACAATAATTAATTTAAACATATAAATGTGGAAATTTATCATAGTTGCAAATTCAAACAAATCACTGAAGGAATTTTAGCTTAATATTAAAAAGAAAAATGCTAACTTAACTATTACAATAGAGAATAAAAATTACAAATTACATATAACTAACTCTAGGAATATATTCAAACATGAATGCCAATTTGTCAATAATAAACTATAAATGCAAAAAATCGATTCAATACAACAAA
This sequence comes from Globodera pallida, assembly GCA_020449905.1. Lineage (NCBI taxonomy): Eukaryota > Metazoa > Nematoda > Chromadorea > Rhabditida > Heteroderidae > Globodera > Globodera pallida. The sequence continues at coordinate 478,795 of JAIXHY010000020.1, read as the reverse complement.
TATTTTAAAATAAATAACTTAAAATAATTGCAAAATAATAATTAATTTTTAAAAATTTATATAGAGATAAATAAATATACGCACAATCGCCTATGACAAGCCAAAAATTGGCGGCGGCGACAATTCCTAGGGTGCTCACCGGTCGATTGCCTGGAATATGGTGCGTTGCAGACACTTCGAATAATAACGCCATAAGTTAAAACCATATAACATTAAATATTTAAAACATTACTCAAAAATAATATGAGTTATATATGTTTGACTGTCCGAGAATGCGAATTGTAAGCTGTAATTTTAGCATTAAAATGCTAATTTAAATATTAGGATACAAAAAAAATTACAGCTAATGGACTCCTTACGCAATATATAAACATAAACGAAGGACCAGTCTGGTCATTTGTCAACAAAATAAAGAAATGTGTAAAAAACTATAATAAATAGTTTACATTACAAAATATTGTGAATAAAGTCAAAAAAAAATTCAATTTATTTGAATCAACATTATAAATAATAATAAAGAATTAAAAATCGTAAATAACACTGAGAAACTAATTATTAATATTTGTAATATAAAAACCTATTTAAAGGTTTTCAACATAAAATAATTAAGATAAAAACTATATCATTTTAAAATTAAAGTAATGCTTTTAAGGAAAGAATAAATGGAGCGATAAACTAAAATTAATTAATAAATAACAAATATTCAAACGAGCCAAATTCGACATAACATAGTAAAATTTAAAAAATAATAAAACAAAACATAAAAAATAATTGCAAATTTAATTAAGGTTTATCTTAAGCTATACATAGATATATTAAGCAATTTAATTTAACAAATAATATGGCTAATTGATTTAATATAGCTAACAAGCTAATGGCATGAAACGGATTTAATAAAAAATTTACAATATTTCTCGTTCAATTTTAGAGGAAATAAAAAGAAATAGGGGTTGCTAGACTGCGATGATTAACCAAATTCGGGCAATAATGTTTCAGATTGCCTATTTATGTATAATTGCGGGTTAAAATCCGTTTGAGTGCAAGCATTCATTTATTACTTTGTCTCTAGTCACTTAAAATGCGCGCAAAAAAAAGACATTTTTTGAATTAAGAATATTTTCTAATAGCCGTTCTTTACGCTTTTTACAAAAAAATCTAGACCAATTTAGCACCCGACATAAGAAACCAAATCAAAATAAAAAGCAAAACATCATGAAGCATAAAAAAACCCTTAAACATTGTATATTATTTAATTGTTAAATTAAATACGACACAAATATATAAAGAAGCAATGCCAAATTTAACGAATATTATGTTGCTGAGGGATTTATTGTTAACATATTTGGCTGATAAGGAAATATATACAAATTTAAGCTGTTTAAGAATATTGATAGATAATTTCGGTAGAACGCTAAATAAAATCGTTAAAATTTTGCCGACCGACAAAATTAAAAAGAAAGTTAACTCAAGGATCAAACAGTTTAAATCAATCTAAACAATTTTAAGAGTGCAAAATAAACATAGACGAGCATATAATACAACTTCATATTCAAAGTGCTTATGGAAAGTATTTTAATTACGAAAAAAGAGTTGAAGAGCCCGAAGGCGTATGAACGGGGAAAAATGAGGCTTCGTGAAATCGCAATGTTACAATTGTCAATAATTTTAAATAAAATATTTGTGACAAAAAGGAGTTCTAATAGAACATCGAAATTAAGATAAAAGCAAAAAAGGACAAATTATAAATTGAGCGTAAAATCTGCAAGTGAAAATATATAAAAAATCGAATTATTACAATTCTCAAAAACTGGGTGGAATAAACAAAATATAAAAATAAATATTTTTAACTATCATAAACAAATACATAAAAAAATAATATTTAATTGCTTAGACACTTCTTTAATTATTATTCAAATTTTTTTTAAAAGCTGTAAAAGTTAACCAATATTTATTACTTAAATTCATTTATTTATTAATAAATAATATTATATAATAACAAACATTGAAGTGACAAACAACTGTGGGCAAACGGGTCTATTGACAGCGTCTTTCTTTTGCCAATTCGACGTTGTCCACTTCTTACTGTCTAGGGGAGCAAAGGTCCATTGCACCAATCAAAACGGTGAGGGAATTCACCGTTGTGCACGAAACAAATAAAAATTGTTTAAATTTTGCCGAGAAAATTTGGAATTTTTAACTCAATTTGTTAAGAGATTTTCAACCAAAGATTTAAAACACGGTTGAAAAATTTGACGAGATCCGGTGGTGAACAACATTTGAGTTTAAAAATTTTAATGCTCATATAAATAATCGCAGATATGTCGAAATATTCTAAAATTGACTAAAAATTTAAATTATTATATTTTCTAATGTATTTATGCATTTACTAAAATTTATTGCATGCAGAATTCTTGTCATTAAATTTTAATTTATAATAAACAGAAGTTACAAAAAATATTCAAAGAATTAATTCCCAAAAATAAAACACAAATAAAATATATAAATAAATAACAGTTATTAAATTTCAGGAAGTATTCATAAATGAGTAATACTTTTTAAACTGGGAGGTTGAGTTAAAATTGACTTATCTAAAAACTAAATTTCATTTTTAGTGAATTTAAAAAGCAATGACAACGGGAGTGATTAATTCTCTATCTATTTTTAACGCTTAAAATGGATGAGTACAAAAATCCTAAAAAAACAAATAAACAATTTAAGCAAAATTTTATAAACACTATTCTAGTTAAAACAAAAAATAAACAATAAAACACAAATATTAACAATTAAGCCACAATTTTGAAATAATATTTTTTGTTTTTAGAAACGAATTACAATAATTACAACCCCAAATAAATCAAAGCTAAAAACAAAATGTTTATAATTAACGAAAAGGATTTAAAAAAGGCATGGGCAGATACGCAGACTGCGGATGGAGTAAAAATAAATATGTTTGTGATGACATAATTACTTATAAACAACACTTTCCGAAAGGAGAAATGACGCAAATGCAAACAAAATACAATTTGTTAAATTAATAAACTTACTGTATGTTAAAAATACGATTCAAAATTTAAATTTATTTTAAACTGTTATCAAAATAAAACGTATGCGAGAAGTTGCAAAATACTTTTAGAAAATGTTTCATTTAATAAAGTAGTTATAATAACTAAGATCAACAAATTTACATAATTTGCTTCAAATATTGTCTAAACAAAAACTATAAAGTGCCACACGAAAAATACTCAAATTCAAAGATTGTTAAACAAATTAAATTTAAAAAGCAAAAATGATAATGCTCGAAATTTGAATGTTATCATATACAAAAGTTGACAAGTGTAATTTTAAAAAATTCAGGAAAATGCAAAAAAATATATAAAAGAGCCTTTGTCGAACGTGGATAAAAAATGAAATTAAAAGGTTTGGCAAACAAATGGCGCCAAAAAAAAAAATTCCGCATAAAATTAAAATTTAAGAAATAATTGTTTAACAAACAGATAATTTAATCGTAAAAAACAAAAATAATTGGCGTTTGAGTCTTGATATTAAACTTAATAATTCTGTTTGCAAAAATTTGATTTTTCGAAAAAATGTATGTATTCCGTTCTGGGGATTAAAATCAGTTAAAACAAACGACAAGAAATTATTCTTTCATATACCTAGCATTTTTAATCTTGATCCTGGTCATTTCCCAAACAAGGGTTTCCCAGAAAAATGGTTGGGTAACTCATAGATATTGAAGAATTTTTTTTATTTAATAATAAAATTTCTATTCTGGTCATTGATTTGGCCAGAAAAAATGGTCAAAATTGTCCAAAAATTGCACACAATTTATGCAAAAATGGCAAATTTTGTTAATATTTTCTGAAAAAATAGGTTGAAAAATAGAACCCCCCCCCCCTAAAATAGACCCCCCCCCCCCTGAAATAGAACCCCCCTTTTTGGGGGGGGGGGGGGTTGAAAAATACAACCCCCGGGGGTTCTATTTTAGGAAATACGTAATTACATTCTGGAAAAAAGAATTTACTTTTTTGAAAAATTCAATCACAAAAACGAAAAAAATGATACTTTGGTAAAATGAAAAAATAATTTAAATAGAAAAGAACTTAGCCGTATTATGTAAAAAAATCAACTTAAAAGATAAAAATGAAAGGTATTTATACATAAACAGCGAAATAATATAACCCTATATAATAAAATGATACAAAATTCTTTTAATATTTTTTTAAATTAAGCAAAAAATATTTAAACTATATCGATCACAAGTTTCGGATATTCACCAATTTTGGTGAGGTTTTTGTTTTCTAAAAATCTGATATAATATAATGAACTCGCTTGGAAAAATAGAGTTTGCCGTTTGAATTTAATCTTTCATTAAAATTATCCATATTTCAATAAAAAATAATCGTTTAAACCATTTTATTAATTAAAGTTGCTGGAAAATGGAAAACATATCTATTTTAGCCATATAAAGTTAACAAACAAAAATTTAAAAAAAACGATATCCCAAAAGGCATAACAATCTTAACCTAAAAAAAGATAATATTTAAATAATACTGGATAACGAAAAATAGAATTTAAGGTCTGCTATTGCCTCGAATGGGAGTTTGGATGCGAGCTTACGATGTAATTTTTTTTTTACGAAAAAGCATTTAAAAACAGTTTTTTTGTTTTATTTAATAACAATACAATGATTAAATAAATAAAAATTTAAATAATTAAACTATGCTTCTTCAATTGCAAAAAAAAAGTCCAATAAAATGTTTTTATTAAAATGGAATATATCAAACAACCAAAGATAATTCAATAGAAGTGAATTTCCGAGTTTCTAATCTTGGGAATATTAGATTTTCTACTTTGAGTAATTTTATTTAAAACATAATTTATTAATGGAAATATTATTCCAAATGTTGCACAAATTGAGGAAACTCAAGTCGAATTAAATTTATTAAACTACCTGAATATAATAACCTTATTATGTTGTTTAAATTTAAAATTAATCACTGATTCTTTACTAAATCTTATTCAAAATTCCATTAACAACAACTTTCGAACGGCAAAAATTTCTAATTAATTTCCTTAAATTTCGTATTATCAAAGCTCCCTCCAAGTTGAGATTGCAAGCATGTGGGTTAAAACTGCACTTATTTTACATGAATATCAGCAACTAAAATATGTCAATGACCCGAGAATTTGCACACTTGCTTTGCCACGATACAAGGTGCCACAGCTTAGATTAAAACACAAGCATTTATCTGAATAAAAATAATTAATAATTGTAAAAATTTGCAAACACGCAAAAATAAATTTAAAAGGTAACAATAGTAAATATAATTATGTAAAATGGAAACATTAGTGAGAGCGATAAAAGAAATAAAAGATTAGGCTAAGAACGAAAAACCGTTTAGTTGATGTATATAAATTATTGCTAAAAAACTCCAAATATCTTTTTAAGCAAAAGTTGTTAGAATTTTTTGTAATTCAAAAGATCAAAAGATTATAAACTTTATAAAATTAAAAAATAGAATTAACTATTTAATCCAGTCGCGGTGCTGGCCGATCAAACGACGAAAAGACTTGGGAAACATGGCTTGCCTAGAAAATTTTATTTTTAACAAAATTAAATATTCAAAACAAATTAAAAAAATATGTCAATTTAAATTATTACCTTATAAATTATTTTGATAAATTATTGGGCAAAATTAAAATCTAATTTTAATCCGACATCGCCGTACCTCCAACCCAACAATGAAAATTTGTATATCGACCATTAATTAAAAAGTAAACAACAGAAAATAAAAATAAACATGGCACTGCAATAGCTGAAATTATCAAACTTATAAAATTAAATACGAATATTAAAAATTAGACTAAATAATATTTTTTAAAAAACCTAACATAAGCGGATATTTTGTGAACTTTAAACTGTTAAACTATGCATAACTCAAGAAATAAAAAATTAATTTTTAAACATAATTTTAAATATTTAAAATACAATTTCTTTTATTTATTGTTTTTATTCTTTATTAATTTTTTAATTCTGTTTTTTTGTACGATTAAATTAAGCAGATACGGATTTATAGAAAAATAAAATAAATACAAATTATGTTTAAACCATCCTAACACAAAATATTCAAAATCTAAAACTATTAAATTTTATAAAGTATTAAAATTCGAGTCATTTGAATTTTAACTTGAATATTATTATGGAAACATCAATAAAATATTGTTATATTAAATCTATAAAGTATTAAATGATGATACAAAACATTAAAAAATTAAAAATTCTTCAAAAAAAGTCTCACTTCGAAGCTTTGCAATGTTTTAGCGCTGGTTTGCTTTTTGCATTTTTCGAGACCCACATTTTAATTCAAAATAAAACATAATAAAAAAAACCTTGAATTCACTAATAATATGGTTGAATAAAATGTTCACAATAATAAATTAAATAATCCTTGTATTCAAACTAGTTGAAAAAACAGAAATTAATTAATTTTATAATTAAATAAGTTAAACAAAAAATCGTAAACATGAACCAAAAAAAAATATCTTAATATAACAAAAAGATGAATTAAAACGTCATTTCTTTTAAAACATTTGAAAATTATCTAATATTTAGAAACACAGGATAAACTAAGAAATCAATGTTTTGACGCGTCGCCGTCAATGCGACGGCAACCTATAACAGAGACACCGCACACAGTCTCCATACCAGCACAGCAACGGTCCAATGGCGCCTTCATTAATCAAAAAAACCTTTATTTATTTATATGAAAATTTATTAATAATTAACAGCAGCAACAATCATTAACTAGTTGTATGCATAAGCGAGCCAAAAGAAGCCTAAGCATAATGTCACGCAGCTATAATTTATTATTTCAGCTAGTAAAAATTTAAAATACAAAAAATCAATAATGATTTTTAAAATTAAGGATAATAAAATCAATGAAATAGTAACTTTAATTTTCATTAAATAAATGGGTTCACATTTAATTTACAATTTATTTGTGAAGATTTAAAGATTTAACCTACTTTTTCCAAAAATTGAACCCCACTTTTACACTAAACTAATGGCAGTTGTGTCCAATTTATTTCTAAATGTTCATGAAGATCCCAAAAATTATTATTTACAAATTCCGGGCTGTTTTAACCAAAAATTGAACCCCTCTTTTACACTAAACTAATGGCAGTTGTGTCCAATTTATTTCGAAATGTTCATGAAGATCCCAAAAATTATTATTTACAAATTCCGGGCTGTTTTAACCAAAAATTGAACCCCTCTTTTACACTAAACTAATGGCAGTTGTGTCCAATTTATTTCGAAATGTTCATGAAGATCCCAAAAATTATTATTTACAAATTCCGGGCTGTTTTAACCAAAAATTGAACCCCTCTTTTACACTAAACTAATGGCAGTTGTGTCCAATTTATTTCGAAATGTTCATGAAGATCCCAAAAATTATTATTTACAAATTCCGGGCTGTTTTAACCAAAAATTGAACCCCTCTTTTACACTAAACTAATGGCAGTTGTGTCCAATTTATTTCGAAATGTTCATGAAGATCCCAAAAATTATTATTTACAAATTCCGGGCTGTTTTAACCAAAAATTGAACCCCTCTTTTACACTAAACTAATGGCAGTTGTGTCTAATTTATTTCAAAATGTTCATAAAGATCCCAAAAATTATTATTTACAAATTCCGGGCTGTTTTAACCAAAAATTGAACCCCACTTTTACATTAAACTAATGGCAGTTGTGTCCAATTTATTTTAAAATGTTACATTAAAACTTTAAAAAGCTTTAAAATCCAAGAAGGAAAAGTAAAATTAACACTGTAAGCATGTGTAGTGCGCCTGTCCGTACTTATAAATAATAGTTAAATTAAATTTATTTTGTATAAACCAAAAAAAAAAGAGTTAATTAAAGGCCAAATGATAATAATAAAAATAAATGCCCGGATTAGAGAGAGATCCAAGGCGCAAAGCGCAAATGAAGAGAACATGATGTTCAACTATTGGCACTCCGCATAAAAAGTTGAACCCATTAAATCTTATCAAAAAATTTGATAAACGTCAGGCGTGGCACCCTAGAAAACTGGTAGTTTAATACAATTAAAAAGAAATGATTTTGAAAAGGTGGACCAAAATATCTTAAACGATGACAAACTTTGTTGTACAAAATCAATAAGGAATACATACACCATTAAAATATACAACTTTTGTAATATGTTGGTTTGGCTACTATCTAATTAATATGATCTTTTAATTTTAATGCAATATATTAAAAGTAATGCTAATCAAAATTAAGCTCAAAAAATTTATCCTTCTAAAATTTAAATGTTTTACACAATCATTAATTTCATCAAAACGGGTATTATTATTAAAATAACTAATATATCTACGAAGGGTTGCACGAGAAAGCGTTTGAAAGAAGAAGCCGCAAAGCAGCGTAAAGCCATTTAAGAAGATCCAAACTGTAAATTACGAAATAACAAATCATTTCAAACTGGCAATAAACTAAATAAATTTATTTTTTAAATGAAATGGATACTAAAATCACACCAAATACCATAAAACAACTAAAATAATAATCGTGCTCTATTGGTTTACATTTATCACAATGTTCTTATTATCTAAAAATTAAGCATTTAATTCCGCATAATACGTAATTGATATGCATTGATTTAAAACTATGAGTTTAAAAAAACTAACAAGCATGGGCTCGCATTTCGACTACGTCCATGGGGAAGACCCTTTCAATCAACTATTAAATAAATGACACTATGGATGGTTGTACTTACTAAATTAAAAAATAATGTAACAAAATAATATTAAATATTAATCACATTTTTCAAAAAATCAACTTACCGTTTTTACCATAAGTTTTACAAAGCAATAATTCCGAATTGATAAATTTTTTGTTTGTTAACAAATAAAAGATAAACTGTAATTTTACTTATCTTAATTTCATTTAAAAAGCATGTTATGTTGCGATTTATATTTTCTAATCCCGAAATATGGAGATAAAACCCTTTACTCCCTAATAATTTTAAAAATAATAACAAATAATTCGTCTAAATTGTGAATATATAAGTATGATAAATTTATAAACAAATAATAAAATCTTCATAGTCTAAATGAGATTAATAAATAAGCATACCGCATACAAAACCGAACATGCAGTGTGGACCAACAACGAACGTGAGGATCAATTCAATTTAATTTTTTTGATTTTATTCCAATTAAATTGCAAATGATTAACTGTTATAGAAATTGATTATAAAATGATAATAAATTATTATGTTTAATTTTAAAAGCAAGAATAATTGAAAACCCACAATATTAAAGTGTAAAATTTTTATAAATTTTTAAACATATAATTTTAAATGTGATGTTTAAATGGCTGATTAATGCCAACAACCATTGCAAGAGTATAAATGCATGAAGTAGATTAAAACAACAAATCAATCAACGAATTAATTAATTTCTACATAATCATCAAATAGTGTTGTTTTATTATCATTAAGCTCTTTTTAAAAGGTTTCAAATTAAATTTTAATGATGTGATGATAGAGCCGAATCGTTTCTTTTTTTAAATTTGTTTGGCGTAATTAATGCATCTGTAGCATAAAAAGTGATTAGTGTAATTCCTCTAATGACTTTAAGTGATTTGATTATTTTTTTTTGAATCTTTATATCAATTATTATCTCTTATTTAATATTTAAAAAGGCAAAATGCCCATTTTTATTATTTATCGAATAAATATTATTTGTGTATGCCAACTATCAAGAAATAATCTTATATGCAATTCTTAAAATTCTTATTTGGTAGTAGGCATCACCGGGAAAAATTTAGAATTTAACGAAATTTGTTAAAAAAAGTGGTCCAAAAATTATCCAAAAATTACGAATTTGAAAATCAAAAGGGTCCCCACTATTGTTTGCCAAAAACCGGTTTCGGTTTTCGGTTAGCCGGGTGTCGATCAAAAACCGAAACCGAAAACCGGGGGTCGCAAAACCGGCCTAACCGAAACCGGGACCCCCGGTTTAAAACCGACCGTGCACTACTCTAGTTTTTACGCATAAATTGACTTGATTTAGTCAGTTTTGCACATTTTTTAGCCCCTATTTTTCCAGCAGATTAAAAATTGTATTTATTTTTTAATTTTAATAACAAAAACAAACATTTAGACAACTAAATATAAAAAATAAGAAATATATTTAATAATCTATTTAGTTTAATTAGTTAAATTCCAATACGATTTCTATTTATTTCCAACAACAAAGGCGAGATGTTTAACTGCGAAACCATAAGCCAAATGGCTTTAGATATTTGTTGCATTTTAACAAGTAAAATTGATTTATTTAGAGGATTATTTAAATTAAAAATATATAAACTTTTACTTTTAAATTACTAAACTTTCTCATTGTTAATGCTTAAAAAAATTTGGTAGTGACATAAGTAATTTATTCAATGCTCGGCAATACGTAAGGCATTTCAAAGTATGTAAAAGGCCGGGAAGGTGGTAAACTATCACAAATACAAAAAAGATTTTTTTTTTATTTTAAAGACAAAAGTAACTACATTATGCACCTATATTTTGATACGGTAGCCGCCCGCATCCCATGCCCTAGGGATCACTTAAGCCACGCCCCTTTTCATTGGGGGATATATGGTACAGGGTTAAGCCACGCCCCTTCTAATTGGAGCTTACGGTAGCGGGCCAAGTCCCGCCCCTTTTCATTGGGGCAAGCCCCGCCCTTTTTAGTTCGGGAATACGGTAGCCACCCTTGTACATTTTTCGGTAGCCGCCCGCATCCCAATGCCTTTGGGATCACTTAAGCCACGCCCCTTTTTATTTGCGGTGTATGGTAGTGGGTTAAGCCATGCCCCTTAACATTGGGGTATACGGTACAGGGTTAAGCCACGCCCCTTCTATTTGGAGCTTACGGTAGCGGGCCCAGTCCCGCCCCTTTATTTTGAGCGTACGGTAGCGGGCCAAGCCCCGCCCCTTTTGATTTGTAGGTTTAAAAAAAAATGTGTGAATCTTGCTTGGGGGGGGGGGGGGTGCATACGGTAGCCGCCCGCATCCCACGCCCTAGGGATCACTTAAGCCACGCCCCTTTTCATTGGGTTTAAAATGTTTACTTATTTACAAATGGGATTGTCATCAAGCGATTAGAAGCCGAGCAACTTATTGATCGGCTGCGATCTTCTTATGTGGTCGTTCCGATCTGTTTGTTCGCTCCCTGAATTGGTTACGCGCCTCTGGCGTGGCTTCAATATTTATCGTATTTTTGCAGCAGCTGAGTTACGACTGGCAAAATATTTAGACGACTGGATTTGATAAATCAGATTAATTTTTGTTAGGGAAAGCCAATCAATCGAATAAGTTACATTACTTATTGTTTAATTACGAACGAATTCTTAGTATAGTTTAAAGCATTTTCGGATTGGTTGAACTTTTGAAAATTAACGGATTACTTTAGCATGCTTAAAATCAAAAATAACTTTTTAATTTAAAACATTTATTAAAATTAAAATTAAATGATTTATAAATATTGTTTTTTTTAATTTCCGGAAAACTGTTTTTGAATTTTATTGACTCGTTTTTTAGATATATAATTTTAATTAAGCAGCATATTTGAAAGAAAGTCGTTTTTAAAGTAAGAATAATATTTTAATATTTAATTTTAACGTCTTTACGTATTATTATTATATTGCTATTTTTTAAGAGTGATTTCATAATTACATTTATTTATGTTTAAGATTTTAACTGTAATTTTAATATGATTACAAGCAAATGACTAGAATTAGCACTTTTGAGTGAAATAGTTATATCTTTTTCTAGTCCAATTATGCGGATAGCAGTCATCATCAGCACTGTAAATTCTTTGGGGCGTATTTCATGACACCTCCAAAACCATAAAAGAAAAGTGATGAAGACTTATGAAAAATTAATTTTGATTTTTAATTTATTAGATTTTACCAATTTCATTTTAAATTTTGATTAAGATACATTTCTCTCGAAATATACTTTTAATAATAATTATTCTTTGTACTTTAAAATGTTTGCTCATTATTTCGTTAGTTTAATTTAAATTTTTGAATTGACAGTCAATATGAATTGAATTTATTTTTAAAGATTATTTGTCAAAAAAATATACGCGCCATTGTTTCTTTCTGCTAGCTCTTCGGATGGATTATAATGTTTTTGTGTAATTATAGCAATTTTAAATTTAATTCAATAGTTTTTATCAACACCAAATAAACCGCTTGTATTATTTTTTAGGCATAAACTCAATATATTTGCGTGTTAAAATGTATTTTATTTAATATCTTACATGTTTTCTTTAGTTTCTTTTATGCGTCGAGTAAAAGACTGGCAGTTCTTGAAAGTCGTTCTAAAAAAATTGATTTTTGCATTATTAATTACTTTTGATATTTGATATACATAATATAAGACTCTTTTTTTAATTGGTAGCCATTATAACAATATTTTATTTTTGATTTTTTTTTACTAGATATTTTGACTGCATGTATTTGTGTTTAATTTTTTTTTTGTAAAAAATTAATATATATATATATATATTCTTTAAGCACTTTTTGACTAAAATATTCTATTTTATTTTTGATTTTTTTACTAGATATTTTGACTGCATGTATTTGTTTTTAATTTTTTTTTTTGTAAAAAATTAATATATATATTCTTTAAGCACTTTTTGACTAAAATATTCTATTGTTTTTATTGCTGTGTTTTGTTAATAAATCAGGTATAATGTAAGCTTACGTATAGTCATCATCAAAGTCAATAATTGCTGACGTTGACGCCAAAATCCAATGTAACCCCAATACAACTCTTCATTTCCGTACGCATAGCTTCTTTCTTTCTTTTAGGCTTACAAGCCACACATTCTTAGTTGGTTGTAAAGCAAGGCTATTCTGATATGGGTAATTTATTTGCTGAATATAAATATATGGGTTTATTGCTCAATGTTTGCTCACTAATAAAATTTTTATATTTTTTAGAAATAATATCTCTGGCAGCAATCAGAAGATACAGAAGATAAAGCAATAGTTGTCGCACTTATCGGGATCGCAAGAGAATAATGCTTGTTAAAAATTTCGTGTTTTTAATCATTGATTTAACGCCAGTAGATGTGCTCCATATGTCAATGATTTCGTATGGCAAAGTGGTTTATTTTATTTATTTTTTGCTTTTAATATTAAAATTGTATATTTCAGTTTTATTCATTTTTTTAATTTTAAACTTTAAAATTTAATCGTTTTTAAAGTCAACTCTTAACATCCCATGTGGACATGTACCCTTTTGACTCTGGCCCGATTTTTTTGTGACCCTACAGAAAATTATTGTTTGAATAAAACGGTTGTTTATAAAACAACTATTGAATAATCACATTCATTAACCGCAACGTTAAATATTTTATTTTAAATAAGAATTAATGGCAAATCTTAAGAACAAAAGCATGGCCATCGATTAATCCGGTCGACCATTTGGTAAATCAAATATTTCACCATAGAATACTAAAATAAAATTAATTATATAACTAAAAAAATAATTTATTATTTGAAAAAACAACACTTAAAAAATAAATGCGTTTTTTATTCTCATATTCCTTCAAATAAATTCAGAATTAGAAATAATTTTGAAATTAATTAAAATATTTTTTTATTCTTAACAACCGTTATTCCTTCGTTATTCATATATGACCGACCTTTTAAACAATAAAATGCGGAGTGGTAACTTTTATAAAATTAAGAAATGATTGATATTTTATTGGAAAAACTAAATAATTGAGTCGTGTAAATATTTGAAAAAATTAATTCAAAAGCTACATATGGCATCATCCATACGTTAAAAGCAAAAAAGTAATAATGATACTAGTCAAAATTGAGTGCATAAATTGAATCGTTTTCAAAAAATATTAGATTTTTATAAATTAGAAAGTTATAAATGAAAAGAGTCATTTAATTAAAAATGAAATGAAAATTGAATAATGTAAATCTCAATTCAGAAATAGATGGGAATTAAATAAATGCTTAATAGTCAATGCCAGTATATTAAATAAGGCATTAACAATTATTACATTCAATAAAATGGTTAATTAGCTGCCTATGCCAATAAAAATAAATAAATTTGATTACGCCAAAACAAAGCTAAACTTTTAACATAAGCAAATCACATTAAAAAGGCATTATTTATTAACACAATTTTATATGGCAATTTTATATTCGGCCTTAAAATACTTATTTGATTTTTTGCTGCAATACAATCACACTAATAAAAACACATTAACTTTTAAATATACCAAAATTTAATGAAAAACATTATCTACGATCCTTTATTTGATCATACCGATTCCTAGCAATTTGCTAAAACTAAATATAGAATCCATCGAATTTAGTTCACCATTTATTTTTGTTTTTTAAAATTCTCCAAAATCTTTTTTGAACCCCGAAAAATGGCCTTAATTTGCGGGGTCGGGGGGGGGGGGGCCAACCCTAATTAAAATAGTTAAGCATTAATGAAAAATTTCATAAAATTATAAATAGCTATGTTACGAAATGAGATACAAATACAAGTTCAAAATCATTACGACAGCATCGAGAGTCAACCTATAGAAATATATTATAAAAAAATAATACTATTTACTCAAAAAAATATTTTTTTCTGATCTTCAAGATAAGAGGAGTGCTATTTTATCCAAAATAAATAAAAACAATGTTATTAAACTTAAAAAGGACTTTATACTGATTAGGAAGATAATTTTTGTTTTGAATCTGATGAGTCGGGCAAGCTTTAGATGAGAAAATCATAATTTATAATATATTTAATTTCGGTGGAGGGGACATAAATAAAATTAATAATTTGAAAAATTTATAAATTTTATTTTTACTAGACTAAACAACAATGAAATCATGAAACTAGCCTAAAGTGCAATAACAGATGACACCAAAGTTTCCGGAGTACGTTTTTTGTAATCTTTTTTATTTTGATTGCAAACTCATGGGGCCAAAATTCAAAATATTAAAATAATGAAAACTTTAAGGAGTCGAGGACAATTTTAACAAAAAACTAAAATTTTAAAAAGTCAAAAAAGCGACTTATAAAATAAAACCTTCAAATTTGTTAATAATTAGAAAACATGATAAAACGTAATTGAGACTATTATTATGAGAATTGAAAATAAAATGAAGGCATTCAGCCAATACAAAAATACCTCAACAGACCGATTAAAACCATAACTTTAAACTTATTTACTCCTATGTGAGGTTATTTATAGAATAAACGAAACGTTAGTTCTGCGATTTTAAATTTAATTCTAGTTAAAGCAAGCATTAAGATCATTTTTTATTTTGTGAATGGCAGTTTTCAAAAAGTATGTTCTTAAAATATTCATATAAAGAATATAAAAAATACAAATATATGAGCCGTCAAAAATTAAAGAATCATTATTGGTAACTTAATAAAATGCAATTCAAAAATAATTTTAATTTAAATTGTCAGGCAGAATATTTGTTACATTGTAGTCATTTCTTCAAATGTTTCCACTAAAAACCTATAAATAGATTATTGTAAAATGTCTTTGAAATAAAAATAAAATAAAATTTGTTATATTAAATATAAAGAAAATAGCAAATTTTAAAACAATATCTAATTAATATTTACTAATTAAGAAATTTTGAGTTAAATAATGTAACTAAACTGTCACCTGCCATTGTGATGAAGGTAGACCTCCCATTGTGGCGGACTTGCACCACTGGCGCGTGTTGCTCTTAATTGAGTATGTGATCGCGTGTCATAAGACGTGCATTAAAAATTATATGATTAAGAAGCGGTTTAATTTTTTAAAAATAGATTAAATTGATAAAGAAGGGCGGTATTTAAAAAAATATTTCGATAAAGAAGCGGTTTAATATTTAAAAAAACTTTTATATGATAAAAGGCAATCTTAATTTAAATAAAAATTATATTTCGATGAAGAAGCAGTTGATATTTAAAAACATTGTATAGGCTTGATATTTAAAAAATTATAAATATTTTATATAATGTTATATTGTACAATTATAAGTAAACTTTTCTGATACAATAACTTAAAAACAATCATGGTTATGTAAAATAAAGGTTTAAAAAGTTTTATTTCTGATTTAATTATTTCCAACCGGCACTTCGAGTACTCATTTGCTAATAAATACTAAAACACGAATACGTCAAATCTTACAAGAAAAAATTTGTACTAAGATTTTTACAAAAAACTTAAAATATTAAAAAAATGAAAAAAAATTCATAAACATAAAATAAAATTGCTGCGTCTCACTTATTTCACGATAAAATATTTCATAAAAATAAAAATTTACTGTGTTGCCAAATAAAAATCGTTTCAATCACCCAAAATGAATTTGTTATCAAGCAAACAAATCTTTTAGATTTTTATAAAAACAACATTTGCTTTTAGCAACAAATAAATTGTACCATAAACTATTGTGAATACGAATTGTTGTATTTATTACAATTAATATACGTTTATTGTATTCGTCAGATTAGCATTATTGCAATTTAATTTTTAACGTGTTACAAATAATGTTTTCAACAATTTCTTAGAGCATATGAAAATTTTTTATAATTATTTAATTTGCAATTTTATATTCAAATTATAATTTATAAGTTGTCATTTTGGATCCAAAAATATTATTTTTTAAATAAAAGAACTTTCTTGTTTAAGCGCATAGAGGCTAAATTTAAATTGAAAAAATTTGCAATTGCGTAAAAAATATTATTTCTTTTTGATTTTTTTAGTAAAAGAATGATAAAGTACAATGCGACTAAAAAAAGCAAATGCTGCATTGTGTTTTAGTGCTATAATGCAATATTTTGAAAAATAAGAAATTTTATTGTCAAACGCGAATCGATTGTTGCATCGCGGTGTGCTATTGTAGTTTGTTGCTATTAGTTAATTTTTAAACCTTTTGATGTTTATAAAATTTATTATCAATAAAATTTCTAAGATTCATAAATTTTGCATCATTTTTAAACATCATATTAATTGATGGCAAAATAAACATATAACTTATTGATAAATTTAAGATTTTATTTTTAATTCAAATATGCTTAAAGCAGAATGTATAAAACTTAGCAATTAATTAAAAATAGTTTTTTGATGGCCATAACTTATGCACGTGAAAGGTCGAGCGCTTTATTAAAAATAATTTATAAAATTATTCTTTAACTGCTAAAATTATTGAAAAAAAAATTCTAAAAAAATTTAAAAATGTAACTTATTAATATTTTAGATGTTATTTGTTATTGTTTTTTTGTTCGTAAATAAAATTATCAATTTAAAGTTATAATATTTTTTGTTACGAATATTTTGCGCGCATAAAATCGTGCGAATCGAAATGCGCATCTTTTCTCCATTATGCTTAATCTTCTCTTCCATGATTTTTATTAATGAGTTGATTAAAGTATATCAAGACAAAATAATTATTATTTTTTTTAGAAATTTAGTATAGTTTTATGATAGATTTCTTTTCAGTATATAAAAAGGACAGATAATCGCTTTTTTCGAAAATAATTTTGGAATTTCTCAATTTTAATTCTTTGTAACGAGCTCGTACTTCACTCCTTGGTCTGGTTGTTTGCGTTGATTCCATGCCGTACCGCGAAAATAGTGCAATGTTACAGATAAATACTTTATAATTTGATTTAATTTATGGTAGTTTTCACCTTAAGTAGCTTTAAATTTATATTTTATTATTTCAATTATCCCCATTTTTTACACGATGTGTTTTATATTCAAAAATAATTAGTTTTAATCATGAAATACTTTAGGTTTTTTTGGTTGTTTATTTTTATAATAATTGTTCGTGTTTCTGTTTATCCTTATTAAGAAAATTCTTATTTATGGTGTAGTTGTGATACAAAAAACAAATATTATATAAAACTTTTTGCATATCTTTGTTAGTGTTTTTTGAAGACGAGTAGCGTATCTCGTGGAGATTAAGCATGAATTTAAATAAAAAATTCTGATTTTGTTTAGATAAAAGATGAAATTCGTTGGAGTGGACTATAAGTCTACGAATATTTTTTATTTAAAAATTTTTGAAAATAGGCATGTCATTTGATAAAACAAAAATTGAAATAAAACGGTTTATGCACCGGTTAAAAATTAAAATTAAGGAACACGACTTTTAAGCAACACCAAAGCCAGATTCTTCAATTATTGTCCGTTGTTATTTTGTTTAAATAAAAATTTCTCAACCATTCTCGGCCCCTTTTTACGTCTTATAAGTAGCTTTTTTGAAAGTAATTTCCCATTCTTTGAAATTGTGAAAAAAAACGCCTCTATAAACCCAACATTTGTTTTTTTGTAATATTGGAAACGAGCCAAAAGGTGTAAAACAACTGTGGATCTTTATTTTAAAAATGAAGGAAACCCAAGTTAAAATATTTTATTATAATAATTTAGAACAATAAAAAAAATCAAATATATCAAAAGCCTGTTTAAATCGTTGCTCGACTGTGTAAATGTTTATTTACAAACCCCGATTGGCACAAGCGGATTGAGAAAGAATAACGAAACGGCGTTAGGGAAATTTCTAGTTAAGCAAAAAAACTTAAAATGCTAAAGAACTAACACAAAAACTTACCTACACACAAGCAATCACTATCAAATCTATTCCTTTCGAAATAAAATGGTTAGTTCTAAAACAAAACAGTTAACACTTTACCTATTATTCTTTCCAAAAAATGGTATTTTTTTAATTAGACGCAAATTAAAACTTTATAGTTTCAGAAAATAAATAAGTTTAGGTAAGTAAACTAATCAATACACAAAAAATTAAAAAAACATTTGTTATATGGCACTAAATTATTTTCAATTTATTAATGTAATATGAAAAATTATGTTGATATTTCCTACAAATTTTAGTGATGGCCATAAATTTTAAACATAAAAGCTACACGAATTTTTGACGGATTTTCAGCAAGTTATAAAAATGCAATAATTGCAAAAAAGATACGCAACAATCGCAACAACCGGGCGGATTGATAATCAGCCAACAAGAAATATGTCAAAATTGATAAATAGGGTTAGTGCACGGTCGGTTAACCGAACCGAAACCGAAACCCAAAACCGGCTTTTTTGGCCTAAAAACCGAAACCGAAAACCGGGGGTCGTAAAACCGGCCTAACCGAAAACCGGGGGTACCGGTTTTCCGGTTTCGGTTGTAAAAACGAAAAAAATACACCCCTAAAAAATTGCCGTATTTTTAAATTATTCATTTTTTTTTTTCTTGAAAAGACCTGAAAACTTCAAGAAATTTTCAGTAAGTCTGTCGATGCCTTTTTTTTTTAATTTCAACCATTTTTCTAAAGGAAATTGGTCTTTTTATTCGCCAAAATGCCCTTGATCCAATTTATTTTAAATTGGTAATTATTGGACAAATTTTCTTAACAAATTGCTTTCTCGGCGGCGCCTATCGGCACCGCCAACCCGCTCACATTTATACCAAAAAAAATATTTTATCAGATTTAGAACGTTTTAAAAGTTTGTTCTTATTTGCCAGTAGGCACCGCCGGGAAAATTCTAGAATTTAACGAAATTTGTTAAAAAAATTGGTCCAAAAATTACGAATTTGAAAATCAAAAAGGTCCCCCCTATGGTTTACCAAAAACCGGTTTCGGTTTTCGGTTAACCGGGTGTCGGCCAAAAACCGAAACCGAAAACCGGGGGTGGCAAAACCGGCTAACCGAAAACCGGGACCCCCGGTTTAAAACCGACCGTGCACTACTCTATTGATAAACATAAAATTACCAAATGGTCTCCGAACGACTAAAATTTTGCTCTATCATTTAGTAATAATCAAATGTGTTTTAATTTTAAACATTTAAAATCAACGACCAATAAGCTTATGAAAATACGCAAATTAAAACATAAAAAGTAAAAATTTAAAATATTTATTAACATGGACTTATTTTATGATAAAAAAAATACGCATAATGTTTAAAAATTTAAAAATAAATGAAAGAACGTTTTATGCAATAAAAATTGACAAGACAAGCAAATAAGAGGAGTGCCAGCTGCTACACTAAAAATATCTCTTCATCCGGTTAAAAACAGTAAATTTTATTTAAAAAAGGTGCTGAATGAGCACAACGTTTTTTAAGTTAATGCGAGATAATTCACAAACCTAAAATTGAATACGAAATTCTTAAAAATACAGATTAATATTATGGTCAGCCCAACATTGGTTTTAAAGAGGTTATTCGATATGATTACATGCAACTTAACATTTACTTTAGAAAATGAAACTTTGATTACTTGTTTTGTGGAAATTAATTTACAAAATTATGTAAAAAAACAATATTATTCATTATTTCTCGGAAGCTTAAATTAAGTTCAAATTTAAATATTTCCAGTAAGGATCTAAAAACTTTGCTTTGAACATAAATAATTACATAATTTATTATTTAATTTATAAACATAAGCTCACGCTGGCAGAGGAACACAAATAAACCATTTTAATATAAAAATTTGTCATAAAAAATAAATCATAAATCCAACAAATAACTGAAAAATGAAAAACTCGAATATTAATCATTTATATAAAAAACTCATAATCATTATTGCATCGAGTGCATCTACGCTGATTGTCGGATACACATCAAAAACAAAAACGTTCATCAAAATAAATGGTTTAAAAAGCAAAAAAGCGTAATATACTTGCCAAAATAAAAAAATTTTGAATTAAATATAAGCAAAAAACAGATTATTGATAAAAAATTTAACTAAAAATTATCAATCTAATTAATTTTTTTGGAAAACATTAAAAAATTAAAAGAGAATATTGATTTATTTTTAGATTCTGTTGAATTATCAAATTATAATTTAAAGTCACTGTCAAAGTTTAGCAACAAAATCTTACTACTGATGTCGTCTGAGTAAAAAATAAATTAAAAATATTTTTCAAAAAGAAACTGTATTCTAAAAAAATAAGTATTAGGTAATACCCACATAAAATATTTGTATAAATTATAACAAAAAGATTAACATCGTTTTTATGTTTAAATTAAACAAATGTTATGAATAAAACAAGAAATAACGTTATTTGTTAATTTGTCTCTAAAATGTTTCTAATTGAATAAGAAATTAAAAACTGCAAAATATCATAATACCATTTCTAGACGTTTTAAAAAATTTATAATGTTATTGAAAAAAATTGTTTTCATCCATCCTACAAGAGCTGTAACGGCGCCAGGCCGTTGCTCAATATAAAATGCAAAAACATTGTAATAATTTTAGTAGACTTATACTACGCAAAATTGAATTTTTATCTTAAAATTGAAAGAAGAATGATTTAGACATCTTTTAAAATAAAATTGCAATAAAATTTAAACGCATCTATGATATTATGGTTAACAACGTTTTAAAAAATGCGTTGCTATTAGTTTATTGTATAAAAAATAATAAAAGTGACCAATCAATTAAGATTATGATGAATCATTGGGCTGTTATTAGATAACATTTAGAAGAAAGTGTTAAAGGATAATACAGCAAAAAGATAACAATAGTTTTTATAATAACAAAAATGCAAACAATATTTAAATTGACGGTAACAACAATTACTTAAGTTTTTCGGAAATCAATAGAGTGTGCTGGACGCTGCTTCAGCAAGTTGAACAAAAAATTTTGGCTCACATAAAACTTGCTAGCAAATTTTAGCAAAAACTTATACATTAAAATGGTAAAAAATAAAAATAGCAAAAAATATTTTTGAGCAAAAGCATAATAGAAAAATAAAAATTTATTTTTTCCAAAAAATCATTTTAATTAATTAATTAATCAGATTAGTAAACAAATTTTAAGTAACATAATTATACTAACTTCTTGAATGTGGCCGTCAGAAACAGAAAGCATTCGGCTCTAAAACTCAAATTTATAAAAAGCTTAAATAAATTTCGGCAAAAAATATTTAAAAATTGATTGACCTGCACTGAACTCTGGTGTTCGGTCTGGCGTGAGAAAACCGCCAAAGCGCGCACCAAACCTCCTTCCAACAAACTAAACTACAATAAAATTCACGCATTATTTAGATTTTTTTTATTAGAATTTTAAGTTTAAATCATTTCATTAATAAAATTGTTGATTTGGTATTCCTTCCAGCAACGGGCAAGCCATGCGTACGAAGTTGTCACGAGCTGTTTTTTAATTATATTAAACAGAATTTATGCTTAACGGCTTTTAAAAATTATTTGACATAATTTTAAGGTAATGACGCGAAATTCCTTCTGAATTTTATTATAGCAGATAAATATTGAATTAAAAATCCAAAACACTTAATTTCTAAAAGCTTTAAGCTTCCAATTAATCTAAGATACAAAATAATCCATGATTTTATAATATTACATTAAATCTTATTGAATTTTAATTTTTAACAAAATTATTAATTGAGTTTTCTGTAAACTTCTATCGAACTAAAAACAATAGATCTTGTCAATGTGTTTATTACGAAAGTTAATTTAACTCGCTGAAATATTTGTCTAATCAAGAGTTGTTTTTTTGGGAAATTTAACGAATGGATTCAAAATTAACTTTGTTTATTCCTCAATTGCGTCCTAATTGCTCGCTTTTTGCATTGGTTTAGCAAAACACAGGCATTTTTCACATTTTTCCATTTAATTTCATTGTTTTTTACTTAAATATTTTTGAATTTTAAATCCTTGAACCCTATTATAAACCCATCAACATTTCAGTTGACAACGATGAATTGATATTTATTTAGTTTTGGTATTTCTTCAGTCGTTTTCTTGATTAAATCATTTAAAACGTCTGTTGCTCTCGCTTTAGTTTTGTCAAAATGTATAATGAAATTTAAATAAATATTTGTTTCTTAAAATTTGTTTTTGATATTTCAAATATTAGTTGGTTTAAAATTGAATTATGTTTTTTGCTCAAAAAATTTATTTTTTTAAATTTTGAAGTTTGCCAGTTATATCCAATTCCTTATTCATAAACTTTTATTTTTTTGATTATTTACTAATTTTAAAGATCAAATTAGCGCTAATTATGTAATAATTTTAAGTTTTTAATTTTAAATTTAAAAAAAATGGTAGTTTTTAATAATAATTTAGGAACGCGCAACACAAGTTAATTTAATCGCATTTCAAATGTAGAATTTTACTCGTCCAAGTCATTAATGGATTGTGATAAAAACAAGAAAAAACTTAAGATTTTTAATTTCGATTTTAGATAAAAACAGTTCTTTATTTATATATTGTTTTTAATTCATTAGTATTAATTTTTAAATTTATAACCTATCACTTTTTTATCCATCTGAGTTAATTGGCTATTATTGGTTTATATTTGTTTATTATTAAAGATTCTGAATAACAGTAACATGATTTGTAAAAAGTCAAATGATAATAATTATAAATTATGTTTTTAATAATTTTTAGCTATGTAAAAGTAAATTGTTATTTCATTATACGACATTGTATATTTCCGATTGAGGCATTTATAATTATTGATTTAGCTAAAGTTTGTTATTTATTAATTAACGTACGGGACGAGGACAGTCAAAGTATCCCAAACAGTACGGATTTTCGGTGTAGGATACGGCACAGCAGGCAAGACTTTCGATGAAATAGTGGTACTTCACATAGGCCAATGTAAAACCTTAGATATTAATTCGTTTCAAAAAGTGCAAATATAGCACATAGCATGATTTTGTTCTGTAATTACGCGGCGCCAATGATCAAGGAAGGAGGGAGGACCTGTGAATTGTAAGAAAATTATTTTAAAGTTACTGGGCTTAATGCTAGCTGGAATAAGACATGTTTTCGTTGATATAAATATTGAAAAGCAAATATTCTCATCAATAAATAAAACAAAAAAGCATTGGGACATGTTGAAGTTAAATTAATGTCAATAACAAAGTTGAACAAATTTAAACAACTCATATTATATTAAATTTTTTAAACAATAATATGCTGAAAATGTAAATCAAAAATAGAGCTTATAAAATATTGAAGAAATAGAATTGCTGCTTTATATCATAAATTTAAAATTGTCTAAAAAATATATTATTAAGGATTTAAAGTGATATCTTTTACCTGATTAAAATGGAAATAAATAAAAAGCTTATGTGGAAGGTGAAAATTCTAAGCAATTTAGGACGACCACGATAAAAAATCATTTATGGAGCTTCCTCTAGACAAACGTTAAAAAAAAAAAATATTAAAAAAACCAAAAAAAATCCGAGTAATAAACTGCAAAACTTTATCAACATAAAAAACTTAATTTAAAATTTAAAATTAACAATTTATAGTAAATCAATTCAAATTGTGTAAAACTTGGCAAAAAAAATGAGAAAGAAATATTATCTTTCTCTCCTCAAATAGCAATCCTTTCACCATTTCTCTATTTTATGCTGCCTTATGGTTGTTGTAAATGATTTTCTTTGTTTTTGTGATTAATCAATTTTTTCAAAAGAAGGAATTTTTATTTGACGAAATTACACGTCATTAAAGTATTACTTAGGACCTACGCATGATAGTGGCTATTCTGAACAAAGCTAAAGAAAAGTTGATGTGTGCTTTATTTATTTTACTTAATGCAAAGGCGTGTAGTTATTTGATCAAGAAAGTTACAAAACAAAATGTTATATTACCTACAAATTAAAAATAATTATAATGTTTACAAATCTGATTTAGTATTTGTTTTGCAAGCATTCTTCGTTGAAATAAACTTATTAAAGCAAAAAATAATAAAAAGTTTGAAATTAAATTAAAATGAAGTTAATATTTTATCAAATTAACTTATAGATTCACAGCTTTTATACATGCCTTTAGTCAGAAACGGGGCGCAAGGCCGATTGCTCAGTATACATCAAAATATTGACTCATAATTTGTGGTTGACTTAAAGCATTTTTAAAACTTAATTTTCTAAAATTGGAAAATATCAAGCAAAAGATTCCGACCGGTTAAAAGAAATATTTGAATTTATTTAAAAATTAAAAAACTTTAAATTCATGAGTGAGAGATGTTATCATATATTCTTGAATGATTTATCTGCTTTTTAATTTTAAGAGATTCCATGTCTGAGTGAAAATGACCAATAAAATAAAAAAAGATTAACAAACAAGTGAAAAAATAAAAATAAATTTGTAGCCAATAAATTGTCAGTCTATTATTAATATTTGCCGTCTGTTAATTTTACTACACGAATCAACGGGAAATATTTTGTATTATCAAAGATTTTTAAAATATAATTGGGTTCTCCAATAACCGGTCAAATTCGGAGTCTCTACTTCGCGCTCCGTGCGGGACTGGTCGAGGCCGGCAGAACATTGGTTTGGCGACGTTCTTTATTTAACCATTCAACCCATGTTTTAACTGTGTTCCTTTTTGTCCGAATAAAATTCATTTTTGATTAAAAAATGTGTTAATGTGCGCAATATCATTTTATTATTTAAGCTTTTTAGCTAATTAAATAAATATTCTTATGTTTATACATATATTTATAATTTCATATTTCTCAGAGTTCATCCTTGCTCAAAGTTTAAAGCCATCCAGCATCTTGTTTAACTGTTGAATTTAAAAATGCTTTTGACATTTAAAATTATCTCTTTTAACAACAAATGCAAGTTTTCCAATAAATAATTATCTTCTACAACTGAGTTAAAATGGTTGCAAACAAAATTAAAAAGATTAAAATTGTTATTTTACCCCGACAGTAATCGGTGTTGGTCCAAATTTAATTAAATCTCACGAAAATTTAAAACAAATTAAATTAAAATGTCAAAAATGAAAACTACGTTGGTTGTGTGTCGCTAGGCATTTATTCTTTTGGTTCTTTTTTTTATGCAAGAATGTTAAATATCTGACGATGGAGTTCAAAATATTTGAATGTTGTATGTATTACATTTAAAAGCCATTTCAGCTCTCTAGTAGATAAAATGAATTTGTTAATTTATTATTTATTAGTTGCGTTGCTTTTTTAGAATTGCCTTGATTCTGATTATTTATTAATTTATAGATTATTTTATTTATTATTTCTTGCATAGCAATGCAATTATTTTTCCACATGCCGACGTGGCGATGCTTTTTGCAGTAAATGTGCCAGTCTTCTTCGTCTGGTTCAGCGCAAAAGAAGCCACTATTTCAAGAGTTAAAAAATGGACCAGAGAGAAATAGGCTTTTTGTCAAACAAAATTGTGAATGAACTCTTAGCGCTTGCGTGTGTAAATTAAATTGTAATTAAATTTTTTATTTTCATTTTCTCAAATAAAGCATTAATATTACAAAGCTAAAGTAAGCCATATTTTTAATTTATTAGTTTTTTTATTCAGTTATTTTATTTATTTGCTTTGTTGCTGGGACTTCTCGCTGTCCACTGCTGCGGCCAACGTGTGCGTAGCATCGTTGGTGTACTGAATTTTTCCTGCACTAAAAAGATGATACTTATATTAATTTTAAAATTATTAAATGATTTTCAAACTCAAAGTTTGTTGAAATAAAATTATAGATATTCGAACTTTTTCAACAGCTCTAAAACAAATTTATTTTCTATCGGTACGATTTTCTCTAATTGCTTTATTTATTCTATTTTTACTACTTATCAAAAATGGTTTCCTATTTTAATGCTTTTTGCGAATTTTGCAAAAAATCCGTAATTTCGTAATTTTTTTTTCTGAGGCGGGGGAGGGAGGGGCCGGCGGTGCCGATAGGCGCCGCCGAGTTTTGAATTTTTGACTCAATTTGTTAACAGATTTACAGTAATTTTTGATGATTTTAACAGTCTTTTTTTTGCGCATACAAAGCTCAAAATAGCTTTTTGAGCAAGAATTTGCAATTTTGGAGCACTTTGTAGTCAATATTAATCATGGGATTTTTTTGAGACAAATTCCCTTTGCCTTTTTAATTTTTATTCCATATTTGGAATAGTCCATTGCCGTCTCAAAGTGTGTGAATATTAAAGTTATTATTTTATTAATTTAGTTTTTTTATCACATATAGATTTGTTTGTTTTGACACAAAGAGCTCTAAAATTTTTTTTGATAATTTATTGGCAAACTGTTTTCTATTCAAATTTTAGTCTATTGATAAAAATTGTTAAATTTATTTTTTATATTTTTATTGATTTTGTAGGATTGCAAAAAAGCAGCTGCATTTTTATCTTTAATTTACTTGAAATTAGTCATTTTTTAGCATTTAAATTGCCTTGTTCGACAAACGAGACGAGTGAAAACGAACAAAACAAATATCTATTAAGACATATTTGTTAAATTCAGATATATAATATATAAAAAGTTCAGCCGGTGAAAACATGGGGGCAAACACCGTTCACCGCAAAGAGGAGAAACCCCGACGCAGCAAGGAGGAGAAAACGAGATTAGAAATACTTCTTTTTTCACATGAAGTGGATTAATAAATAATTTTGGTAAAAAGTAAATAAAAAATAACCAATAAGATAATTGCCCGATAAAACAAATTTAACGCCGCAGCCCCCGAATTATTTCGCTAACGCATAATCGGCCGCCGTTTCGTTTCCCCTCAACACCTGCCGCAGTGAGCAAAAACGTTCTCAGCATAATACTTTTTTAAACATAAAATTAACAGATAGATTCTAATAACACAAGAACAATCAAATAATTTTAATATTTAACATTTTAAATATATGTTAAAATATACAAAAAAAACCCATTCGCGACTTGAACCGAAAATAGAAGAGGAAATGAAAATTATTTAAAAAGGAAAAAAATCCCAAAAACAAAATACTATAAAAATTAATGTATCATTTAAATTTATAAAGAACCCTTTATATTGTGATTAAATTAACAGCATCGTTACAGGTTTCTCACCAATTATACATAATTTACAGAAACACAATCAATGTCAAACCTAACGTAGAAAAATGTCTCTTAGATAACAATACTTATAAATAATAATTTGACTTATCTAATTTAAACAAAAAATCAAATATTCCAATCAACGCGCATTTATTTTTAATATTAAAGAATAACTGAAAATATTTAAATTTTTATGATTTTTAAAAATATTTTTGATGACAATTCACAAATATATTTTTCCCAGCTAAAATATTAAAAATTCAAATTGAGGCTGACACCTAACTGCTAATTGTGCATGTACAAAACTGAATCTATAATAACAAAAATAAACATAAATTTAAAACTAAATAATATAGTCTTGAAAATTAATACCTGACAGGAGGCTCCTAAAAAAATCTGTTAAAAAAACAAAAACATTGTTAATTGTTTGTGGATCTATAAGCCATCAACACTGTTCTGCAATATTGCACTGACTATATAGAACATAAAAACCTAAAAAATTATTAACCAAAAATACTGGTATCAGCAAAAGAATGAAAAAAATTATTAAAATATTATGCTTCATTTTTTAAAGGATTATGCGATTTATCCTTTCGCAAATGATTTCTAAAAATTTTATGAGCGTAAAAATGATATTCGTCCAAGCAAAATAGCGTTTTTTATTTAAGTCTTGATTTATAAAGTTGTAAAATAAAATTGGTTGGGGATACTCATTTTGAGTTCTTGAAAATTAATACAAGCACGTTGTCGTCTGACATCCGCTGTCTTGCATTGCCATAAAACATTTTTTAGACTAATAACTTATTAATACAATTAAAAATTGATTGTTTAATTATTTTATTTTTTAATTCAATATTATTTCAAAGAAGTCGCTGATTCTATTGTCTTTTCTTTTGCGTCAGAAGTCATGATATTATTTGCAAATATTTAACTTAAGCTTTTTATATAAACATAAAATTATTTATTTTTTTATAAATATTTTAATTATGTATTTTTACTGTATTGATATTTTGAAAGAACCATGTTGTTGATGCCTGCATATATCTACCGCTTCTTCAAAGTTCACATGGCTAGGGAGTTATTTCCTCGCAATCAAAATTTACTTTAATGTTCATTTAGTTTGTGTGAGATGGATCATTAATATTTATTAAGATTTTCATAAATACTTAGAAATGCCCATTTTGATGGTTTACATTTTTTATTTCTTTATGATTCGATTCCTTTTCTACACAATTAAAATCATAAACTCGCTAAAGCTTTCAATCTTAGCGAATAATTATATTTTATTAAATCATTATTAATATGCAAATACTCACAATTTTATGTAAATTTTAAATTTTGTTTTATCAGAAATTAAATTTAAAAAATTACGTTACACCAAATAATATTTCTAACAGCTAAACACTCATAATAAATAAATATACTTAGAAAATAATGCATACGTTTAGTTGTAAAGTTTTATACATAATGGCCTTTTACAATTTGGAATAAACATTCGATCTAACTTCATTAATGATTCAATGTCACAAGGACAAAGAATTGCAAAAAGTAATAAAATTATAAAATATTCAACGACTCAATTTTTTAAAAAAAATGGTTAATTGAAAATTCGCTCAAGACTGTGAGTTCATAAAAAAAGATTCCCTATTGAAATTGACCAAGTACATTGCACGATGTATTATTCGATAAAAATCAAAAATTTAAATCTTTGTTTGGCAGAAAATATTTTTATAGCTAAGTTATGCATAAATGTCGACCGTAAACTGCTGTCAAGCAGAACATTTTAAGCGCAGCAACTTCTTGTTACAATAGTAAAAATGATTTAAGTAACCAAAAATTAAAGAAAATTAAAGATCAAATAATCTAAAAAAGTGGAGTTGAATACTGGCCGACATACCCGTGTTTCAAACTATCCAGTATGCCCAAGTTAATTATATGAATAAACATCTGATACAAATAAATTATAATTAAATATCAATATACAAATACGTAAACACAATATTAAAAATAAAAAATCTATTTAATCATATTGCTGCGTCATCGAATTATGTCGCATGCTCACCGAAGAAGAGTCGTCTTCGAATCAGCTTGAGTATTTAACAATTAATAGAACAAAATATTCAATGACCAAGGTCAAAATGAGAAATATAATAATATAAAAGTTTTAAAATTTGATCCAATAAAGGTAAATAAAGATTAATAAAATTAAAAATTTAATATATGATATACTAAAATTTTCACAAATTTAGAGGACCAAAGCAGCTCTTTCCAAAAAAAATGTCGACACGTGCCGCGATGATCTAAAAGGAGAAGAATCATTGCCTTTTTAAACAAATTCTCGCCATAAAAATGTGCAGCATAACTATCAAAAATTTAATCAATTTGGCTTCGGAGACACTTGAATGCACAATAAGAGAAGTCGGCTATGAACATTTTAGTATGTGAAAATAAAGCGATAAAAAGGCATATTGTATAACACATAACGAAAAATTACCTATACATAAACCAAATTTTCAAAATAAATGTTAATAAAAAATTCAAAATAAAAATTATTAAAAATATACAAACAGAAAACAAAACATCTGGAATGATAATTGTTAATTTAAATTTTCAAGAAAAATTGGAAAAATTTGCGATTTTATAAAATAAATTTGAGTTAAAGCAAAATCTTATTTAAGTTGATAAGGTAAAACTAGAAACTGCCCATAACTATAACAACAGATACAATAGGGCGGATGTAAATAATTTTTGAAAAACTACCAAACAATGAAAAAACGGTTTTACAATAATGTATTTCAAATTTTTGTTCTATTAATTGTTTTTTATTAGTTACTGGCTATGCCATACATTTTATTTGTTAAGTTATTACGATTTTTAAGCAATTTATTGTAATAAATTTGAATACGTCAACTTTAAAGCTAATTTGAAATACTGTTTAAAGAAAAGAGAAAAAACGATAGCATCTTGGACCACTGTGGCACGCAGATGTGCTTGTAACTCCCCGAAAACAACTGACTCTTAGCTAAAGGCAGACGAGGAAATCTAATAAAGTTGTCGCATTTGTTGGAATTGCTAAATAAACAGAGATAAATGCAATGGAATGATAACTCCAATAAATTAAGAAATATTATAAAACATTAATATTTAATTACTCAAATATAATATGAGTTTTATTCTGCAGTTGTTTTGAGAAGCGTATTGCTAAGCTCTGATACGAATTAACCAAATTTAACAAAAAAATAATAAAATCATAATTGGAGCCAATCAAAACTAGATTTTAAACATAAATCATTTTAAAAAATTGTTCAAAAATTAAAATGTTTAAAAATTTATTATAACTTAATATAAGTATATCAGAACAGCAAACTAATAATATCATTAAGTTTAAATATATTTCATAAAAATAAAAGATTAAATGAAAATAACTGGAAAAATAGTTAAAAGTAAAACAAACCAGCCCATTAATAAACAAATTAATTTATATAATGTACATTAAAAAAATGAAAATCGAAAATGTAGCGGACCTTAGAATAAAAAAATTAATTTAAAATAAATCGGGATAAAACTTTTTAAATTTCCTATTAAATAAAAAATAAAATAATGAACCTTAAAATATTAAAATTCAAGAATTTCAAGCGTAAATTATTCATTTTTTAACAAAGATTTTGAAAATGGTTTTAATTTGTCACTTAATTATCTTTTTGGTGCAACTTTACAATTTGAGGGATCCGTTAAGCATTTTTATTATATTAAAATACCAAATAAAAGTCTTATAATAAATATAATCTTTAAAAATCAAAAAGTGAGAGAAATGTTGATAACACAATAATATTCAAATTGCGATTTATAAAAACTATAATAAGATTATTATCTAAATATTAAACCACTTATTTTTAACCGCCTAAGCAACAAATCAAATAAATGCTAAAATTAAACAGAATTCATGTAAATCAATCAAGAGCGACCTCAAGGGAAATTTGGGAACTTAATCAAGCTGGAATGCTAAATGTAAAACATACCTAAAAAAGAAAAGACATTTGTCGACAAAAAGGTGCGACAAGTGCAAGCATTTTACCGGCGCCCTGTCAATTTGTTAAATACGAAATCCTATAATACCAAATGTAATTGACTAACATCATTTTAAAAAAATGAATATTAAACTACAACAAAGAAAAACTATAAAATAATTAAATTCAGAACCAAATAATTAGCGTTCACGTAAACTTTATGAATTAAATTATTTAAATTTACTTGAGCAACAATAGTTAAAATGCTAAAATAATTAAAAATACAAAAACTCTAAAAAAAATTATAAAAACAGTACAGATTATGCAAAACGCTATCATTTAATAAAATCCAAAATGTTGCATATCAAGCTTGCGAAGAAAAGGTAGTTTGTTTCTTGTTTTAGTGCAGTTGTTTTTGTGTTATCGTACGGCGACGTAAAAACGTCTCGAAGAACGAAGAAGACGAGCCTTTATTCCGGCATGTAGACATTATAATTTTTAAATTAAAAAAGTTTAAATAAAAATAAAAAAATTTTATTTTCTTTAGCTTTAAATAATTAATAAATATAAACCTATAAAAGTATCATTTTTTAAAGAAACTTACTTAAAAATATAGTTCAAAATTTAAAAAGATTCGAGTAATTTCTAATATTTTTTAATCAAATAATATTTTTGGCAAACATACACAAAAAGCATCCTGCGTCGCAGCTCACAATCAGAAACCACGATTAATTTTTATTTATTTTTTATTCTTTCTTGATAAAATATTATAATTAATTAAATTAAATTAAATCAATGTTTGCTTAATTTTCCAAATTAAATTCATAAATTATCAAATTCACATCAATATTTATTTTTTAACCTTTTATTTATTTATCAATATTTTACATGCTTTGAAAAAAGGCTATTAAAAATTTTATGTTCCAAACTACAGATTTTGAAATAGACATGCAGGTTCTAACAATTATTTTTTTGCGTAATAATTTAAACACTTTAAAAATAATTTAATTTTTTTAGATACTTGTTCTTATTTTTATTGCATCAACAATAAAAGCATGTAAAATATTGATAAATAAATAAAAGGTTAAAAAATAAATATTGATGTGAATTTGATAATTTATGAATTTAATTTGGAAAATTAAGCAAACATTGATTTAATTTAATTTAATTAATTATAATATTTTATCAAGAAAGAATAAAAAATAAATAAAAATTATCTTTAATTAAACTGAGGCTTAAAGAGTGAAATTATACCGAAAAAATAAAATATATTTATTCAATCAAAATAAAGCATAAATACAAGAAAAATAAATCGCATTACAATTTTATTAACTATAAAATCTGACACAAACGAGAGATAAAAAATTAGTAAAAAATGTTTCAATTTTAAAATTAAAAATCGTGTAATAATGGAAAATATATAAACTGCAAATTTTTTGAATTCTTGATTGGCTGATTATAAAGTAATATCAACGGTTAAAAGTTTTTATTAAATAATTATTATTAACCTAAAGATGTGTGAATGAATGCCCTCAAGGTGAGACTGGAAAATGGCGCCTAATGGAATTGATTGTTTAGGATAAATTATAAACATAATAATATATTAAATAAATGCTAAATAAAACTGAGCATAATTAAAAAGCCATTTAGTCATCGTCCGCCGGAGCGGGTGGGTTGGGGTGGGCCAATTAATTTGGAACTCAAAGCAACGAATAGAAAAAGGCAAAAATCAAATAAAATTTCAAATTGATCCAAAATAAAAGAAAACTGCATTCACACAAAATTTGAAAGTTAGCGCCAAATTTCAAAACTAATACATATTTTTATCGGTAAATTAAAATAGATACAAATTATTTTATAATTCAAGAGCGGAGACGAAGTCATTAATCTACTCGTGTTTAACTTAAATTAGCAGCAAGCTTATAAAAACGTTCAAATGATCAAATTTTATTTAATAATATTGAATACTAATTACATGAGAAGCTAAAGAAATATTTAAAATCGGAAATAATATCAATAAAGTTCTAGTATAAATTTTAAACAGACAGATTGCCACAATTCTAAAAATATGGTTGTAAATTAAATATAAACAATATGTGATTAAATAAACTTAATTATTGAAACTAATAATCTAGTAGTAAACTCACAAAGTAAACCCGAAGTATAAAATAACTTAGCTAAAATTTAGATAAGAATATTTATTAGCAGCTAGTTTAATGAGACATGCTTGTTATTGCAAAAATAATATACAACGCATCGATGATATTCGCCGCAAGTGCAATAGTTGTATTTACGATAGATTTCAGAAAAGTATAAAATTAAAAAATTAAACAATAAAAAAATAAAAAAATAACATAATAATCCCTATAAGCGGGGATTTTTTTTTTTAATTTTCCAACCGAGGGCATCGAGTGGAACGTGGCGGTATGTGTGTTTCTTATGAAGAGATGTCATCATTTGGTACGCGTTGTTGCAGGGCTTGACCAAATGTGAACGCATCGCGACCGAACACGCGCCCGTGCGTGGCAAAAAACCGGTGTTGTACTGCTATTTATAAAGAATATATATAATAGTCTATTAATTAAAAATAATAAATGTTGAAGTTTTATCTTTTGCAACTGTAAAATAATTTATGGCAGTCTTTAAAAAATTGATTCTAACATTAAAAATAAATTTATTTTATAGTATAATTGTGTTGGACAATCAACTAAATAGTTAAACTTAGAATCATGGTCAAAATTATTAATATAGTTTCAATACAACAAATATTCGATTGACTCTTTTTTATTATTTATTTTTTCTATTTTATTTTAAGTACGAGAAGCATTAAACAATTAAATTTAATTCGTTTGTTAAGCAAAAAATTACCTGAACAATAAAACAAATAAAGTAATCATTCAAATACAATTCAATGTTGGCTTCAATCGCAAAAATCTTTATATTTTTAAAACAAATTCATTATATAAACTATATAAAATTAATTATATTCTTAATTTTTATTTGCCTCTCGCTTTCGCTTATAAATCTTTTGAAAAATGTTTATAGAGCAAAAATATAAAGTTTTCAAAATAAAAGTAATTGATAGAATAATTTTGTTTAAAATTTTTTAATTCGATTTTTGCTGCGAACATATATTTTTTTTCCGAAAGTTTCTGAATGTTTATATTTAAGTCGATGATGAGCTCAACGATTATTTAATTTCTTGTAAATGATCTCCAATTTTCTATCAAAACGGTCACAATTTTATTTAACGTATTTTTTTAATCATAATTGCTTTATTGGTATTCTATAATATTACAATAGTTTAATCTTATTACAACAATCCAAATGACGAAAAAAATAAAAGTGAAAATCATCCTTTGCCATGCACGATCTATCAGCGGTGTTCATTCAATGTTTTCGACTAGAAGATCAACTTAATATTATTAATGGTAAATTGTTTTATACTAAATATTTTTATAAGTATTATTTTCCATCTGCTAGTTTGTTAATATCGGTACCTAAATAAAAAACAAATTTAAATAATATAATTGTAGTGGCTCCTTTTTTGATGAAGATCTCGCGTATTTAGTTTTGATTTATTACTAGCGAAATTTAATTAAATAAGTATTAATAGGTTTTATGTAAAAGCGATATGTTGTTCTTTTTCTTTATCTGGTGGAATATTTGATAATTGAAATTGATTTTTTTTATACTTAAAAAGTATTTCATATTAAATGTCTTTTGAGTTATTTTTTATTCCAGTGGCTGGTTAATAAATACTTTAGTTTAATGGTTAATAAATTCATTAGTTTAGTAATATAATCCCACCTTTTTATCTTTTTGTTTCAAACTTTTTGCAATCAGTTGTTAAAATTCAATAATAACGCGTGGTCCTTGTTATAATTAATTACTAGCGGTTTAGGTGCGCCTAACGGCGCACCAACCGCTAGAAAGTACGATATATTTGAACTGATTTAACTGAAATATGTCTAAGCTTTTTTTCTTTGGAAATTTCTTCTTTGGCATTTTCCCTTAGCATTTTAAACTTTTGGCATTTTCTCCCTTTTGGCATTTCGTACTTTGTCATTTTCTCACCTTGGCATTTTATCCCTTTTGGAATTTTTCCATTTGCCATTTCTCCCTTTTGGCAGCATTTTCTCCGCTTTGGCATTTTCTCCCTTTTGTATTTCTCGCTTTTGGCATTTTCCTTTTTAGCATTTTGAAATTTTGGCATTTTCTCCCATTTGACTTATTTCCTTTTGGCATTTTTCCCTTTTGTTCTTCCTTTTGGCATTTTTTCCCCTCTTCTCCCCTTGTTCATTTCTCCCTTTTGGCATTTTTTCTATTTGGCATTTCTCCCTTTTGGCATTTTCCTTTTAGCATTTAAACTTTTGGCATTTTCTCCCATTTGACATAACTCCGTTTGGTTCTCTCCCTTTTGGTATTCTCTCCCTTTTGACATTTCTCCCCTTTGGCATTTTCTCCCCTTTGGCATTTCCCTCTTTGGCATTTCTCCCCTTTGGCATTTTCCTCCATTTGGCCCCCCTTTGGAATTTTCCTCCATTTGGCATTTTTGTTCATTTTGGCATTGTTTTGCTGGCATTTTCTCCCCTTTGGCATTTTCAATTTTTGGCATTTTCTTTTTTGGCACTTTTCTCCTTTGAACTTGCCCTTTTGCCATTTTCTCCCTTTAGCATTTTCCCCTTTTGGCATTTTCTCCCATTTGACATAACTCCGTTTGGTTCTCTCCCTTTTGGTATTCTCTCCCTTTTGACATTTCTCCCCTTTGGCATTTTCTCCCCTTTGGCATTTCCCTCTTTGGCATTTCTCCCCTTTGGCATTTTCCTCCATTTGGCCCCCCTTTGGAATTTTCCTCCATTTGGCATTTTTTTTCTTTTTGGCATTGTTTTGCTGGCATTTTCTCCCCTTTGGCATTTTCAATTTTTGGCATTTTCTTTTTTGGCACTTTTCTCCTTTGAACTTGCCCTTTTGCCATTTTCTCCCTTTAGTATTTTCCCCTTTTGGCATTTTATACCATTTGGCATTTTCTCTTCTTTGGCATTTTCTTTTTTGGCACTTTTCTCCTTTGAACTTGCCCTTTTGCCATTTTCTTCCTTTAGCATTTTCCCCTTTTGGCATTTTATACCATTTGGCATTTTCTCTTCTTTGGCATTTTCTCTTTTGGGAATTTCTTTCTTGTGGCATTTTCCTTTTGGCATTTTCCCTTTCGCCTTCTCTACACTTTGGCATTTCCTCCCAAGCATTAATTTAATCTTTTGCTGTGCCAATGGGACCGGCGAAGACCACTCAATACTTTTACTCACTTGAGAAAATCGGCGACAATAATACCAAAAAGGGAAGAAGTGATGAGAACCAAAAAAGGGGGAACAAAAACCAACACAAAATGAACATATTTGAATGGGTCAAGGGCGGGAAACAAATCGCCAACAATATCTTTAAATTAACGTTAAAAGGTCCCAATCACAAAACTCCAACATCCCCAAACAGTCAAAAAAGGCGTCCTCGCCGTCCCAAAGTCACGAAAGGTGGGGGTCCGTGCGAACAGTCATCGGCGGAACGGTCGGGAGTCGGGCAGCGCGTCACGGCGGTGCGGTCCGGCAAAGTGGCGGCCTGACAACGGTTGAATCGGGCGGTACGGGTGGTGGCGAGCGGGCTGCAGCTTCCCTCCGGCATTCTGGCGAGATTCGGCCTGAACTCTCACTGAATGCGAAACGACGGGATTGGAATCGGCCCGATTTCCTCCCGGGACGGCGACAACGGAATGGACGGATCGAATGTGAAGCGTGGCGTCGCCCGGAAACGCCGTCTGGGAGTACAACCACGCCTTCAACGCGCGACATCCCGCGTTCTTGAGAGTTCCATCCTCCTCGATCAGATATCCGTTGTGGCTATCGCCAAATCGAAAGATTTCGAGTGCCGAGCGTCCCGTCGCCGTTGTTGCCACCATGCTGATCGCCGGCTGCTCCTCAATCGCCCTCATTTTCTCCACCAAAGCTTCAAATTCCCTTCTCTTCACATTGACAAACGGCGGGAAGCACCAAAACGTCCTCACGTGCCGGAAGCGCTTGCAGAGCCCGGCGAGAAGTTTGAGTTGTTCGCACATGGCTTCAACCGTTTCCCCGCTGACAAGTGAGTCCCTCCCGACGATCACCAACACAGCTTTCACTCGGCTGGATAGCACGACCGGTTTGAACGCGCGAATGACATCCGCCACGGGTCCTCGATCGCCAATGCAAGCGGACTGTTCAATGTACTCCGCCATTTTCCTGGCCGAAGAGTCTCCCAAAAGCACGCGCTGGTGGCTTATGAATCGCTCAGCCTTGTGTATCTTCCTGGCCCGGACTTCCTCGACGGCCCACGCGCTTTGGGCGAACACTGTTCGCCAGCTCTCCTTCTCGGCCTCCGGTAACGCGGCGACGCCCTCGGGAATTTCCATTGCCAACAGTTCGAATTTCGTCTTTGCCAGCGCTTGCCGTGCTTTGTCGCAATTTCCGACCCAAACGTCCAGTGCCTTCTTTTGGTCGTCCTCCGACGGATAATTCCCCGTGCTGATCTGATCGCCCCTTCGGCCCGAATAGAGGATCAGTTCGAACTTTGCCTCCCCCTCCACAATAGTCTTCACCAAATTCTGTGCCGCTGACATCGAGGATGCTACTCCAGAACGCATCAGAAAAATGACCAGAAGAGCCTGCAGCGGCGTTTTGACGGCGATGCCCTCGAGCTGCGGATTTATGCCGAGAATTGGGTCGAGCTCCCCAAGAGTGACCGCTCCACACAATTCATGTCCGGGTTCGTCGCTGCTGCACGTAGATGTCCAATTGAATCCGGCCGGTGTGCGTTCCTCAACTTCCATCGGCTCTGTGATAAAATTTGGTTCATTTTTCCGCACTTTTTCCGAATTTTTCCAACTTTCTGACTTCCTTCCTTCTTTCCTTTCCCCTTCCAATTCTTTTTCCACCATATCCCCCCAAACAGTTACAATTGTCCCCAATTGCACTAACACATTCCGGTATGGGTTTTTCCCTTTCGGTAACGTTGCAATGTTCGGTATGCCCGGCGGAACTTTTATTAATCTTTCCAGCGGGACTTTCATTGACTCCGTTTTCTGATTATCGACGGGGACTACCAATGCTGACGAATTTGTTTTTTCCGTGATCAGGTATGGCCCAAAGTGTGACCAGAGCAGTTTTTTGTGGCGTGATCGCTTATGTGACCCCGGGAATACCACCATTACTCTCTCACCCTTTTCAAATTTGTCTGCTTTCACTTTCGGAAGCGCATCATACCACTCTTTCCCCTTAACCCTCGCGTCTTCAGCATTTTTCCTTGCTTCTTCCAACATATTTAGGAGATTTTCCCGAAACAGTTGCAAATAATTATCGCAATCGATTGTGTATATGGGGTTAACCGGAAGTGGTTTCACTTCATCTAAAGGGAACCGAGCGTGTCGCCCGAACATCAGGGTAAATGGTGCAAATCCGGTTGTATTTGAAGGAGTGATGTTATACGAAAAG
The DNA here is from genome assembly GCA_020449905.1 of Globodera pallida. NCBI lineage: Eukaryota > Metazoa > Nematoda > Chromadorea > Rhabditida > Heteroderidae > Globodera > Globodera pallida. The sequence continues at coordinate 439,401 of JAIXHY010000020.1, read as the reverse complement.
ACGGCATATGCTAGGCGTTCGTCCCAAGTCCAGTTACTGCTCGTTGATTTTCTCAAAATCCCAATCAAAATTCTGTTTATGCGCTCTGCCAAACCGTTACATTGGGGATCATACCCTGCGGTAAATGACCTTTTTATGCCCAGAATTTTGCCAATTTCCTCCATTGTCGCGTTTAGGAATTCCTTCCCTCTGTCAGAATGGATTTTTTCCGGTGTTCCAAAAACGAGTGTGAATTTTTCCACAAAAATTTTTGCCACTGAATCAGCTGATTTGTTGGGGATAGGCTCTGCCACTAAGTATTTGGTGAAGTGATCGACGATCACACATATGTACTTCTGGTTTGACTGACTCGGTCCCACGTCTAACAGGTCCATGCACACTAATTCTAACGGTTCCAATGTGTTTATCACACTTAATGGCGGTTCGTTCGCGCGCGCGTTTCTCGTATGAGCACATATTCTACAGTTTAAGTGCGCTTGGATGCAATCTCTCAGCATATTTGGCCAGACATATTCCGTACCGAGCTGAGCAAAAAGTTTTTTTCCACTCATGTGGCCTGCACACTTTCCTTCGTGCCGTTGGCTCACCAGTTTTTTCCGAAATTTTGAGGGGACAAAAAGTCTCATTTTCCCTTTTTCGTCGCTCAGATACAGGAGGTTCTCAAAAATGGTGTATTTATGGCACGTGTCCAAAATTTTTTGCCGCTCTCGTGGGTCGTTTGACATAACTCGATTCTCCAAAAATTCGTAGACCGGTTGCATTTCACTTTGCCTTGTCTCTTTGATCCATTCTTCCCGATTTTCGCCCCACTCTTCCCGTCTCTCAGCAATTGCATTCACTCCGATTTTCCCTATAAATGCAACTTCCTCCTCCTGTTCTGGTTCCTGCATTTGGTTTCCTTCGAGTGCTCGTGATCGGGAAAGGATATCGGCGACTACATTTTTCTTCCCCGGCTGATATTCCACTTTTAGAATAAATTTCGAACAGATTTCCAGGAGCCACCGATCGATTCTCGCGTTGCACGTTTCTTTCTTACTACGGAACATCCAAATGAGCGCTTTATGGTCCGTTATCACCCGGGTCGGAATCATTGTTATGAACTGCGCGAACTTTTTGACCCCGAATCTTATCGATAGAGCTTCAAGTTCGGTTGCGCTGTAACGCGACTCGTGGACGTTGCACTGTCTCGATGCAAAATAAATTGGCCGAATGTTATTTTGGGGGTCTTGTTGACACAAAATAGCGGCTATTCCAATTTTGCTCGCGTCCGTCATAATGATAAACGTTCTTTTTTGGTCATTTCTCGCTGCCTCGAAATCGGGAAAGTACAGCACTGCATTCTCCAACATTCTCGCCTTTAACTCTGCAATCGCTTGTTTTTCTTTCTCGCCAAGCTCAAACTTTGCTTTGTCACTAATCAATCGGTAGAGCGGAGCCGCTATTTCCCCGAAAGAATGAATGAACTTTCTATAGTATGTTAGGAAGCCAAGCAACGAGTGTAACTCCTTTTTGGTGGCTGGTAATGGAAGGTCCACTACTGGTTTAACTTTGTCTGCGTCCATTTTTATCCCCTCCGTGGTAAGAATGTGGCCTAGAAATGGTAACTCGCTCGCGCAAAAATGGCATTTCGACAATCTTAGCTTTAAACCGGCTTCTTCAATTCGTCGGAACACAATTTTCAGATGGTCTAAATGCTCGGTGAATGATTTTGAAGCCACTAATATGTCATCAATGTAGATGAACAGAATATCGTTTATTAGCCCTTCAAACAGGTACGACATGAAGCGCTGGAAAGTGGCGACAGCATTTGTCAACCCGAATGGCATCACGTTAAACTCGTGAAGTCCGTATTCTGTGGCGAATGCTGTCTTCTCTTTTGACCCCTTTTCCATTCTTATTTGCCAGTATCCTGACATGAAATCCAAAGTGCTGAATACTTTCCGGCCTCCAAGCATTAGGAGTGTGTTATCGATATTCGGGAGTGGGAAGCTGTCCTTTCGGGTTATTGCGTTTACCGCGCGATAGTCAACACAAAATCTCAAAGTTCCGTCTTTTTTCGGTACGATGACAATTGGACTTGCCCACGGGGACTGTGACGGCTGGATTAACCCTCTTCCCAAATAGTCTTGCAGCATTTCGGCGATTTTCTCCCTATACACATACGGTACTGGTCTCATTCTCTGCTTGATCGGAGCCTCATTCCCCGTTTCTACTCGGTGTTCCACCAGATTAGTCTGGGTCAGTTCGTTTTCGTGCACCGCAAAAATTTCCAAAAATTCTAAGCAAATTTTCTCCAGCTCGGTCCTTTCAGTTTCCCCCGATGTTCCCGTTTTCTCCTGTAAAGTGTTTTTGATTTCCGCTCTCCGATCGCGGTTTGGTTGGGTCCCTTCCTCATTTTGGATAACTAACACGATGGGGCTAGACAAAAAATTTTCAACTTCTTCTACGCGGCCTGCCTTTTCTGCAACTCCTACTTTTTCGTTCTCTTCTAAAGTGACTGCCTTCGTCGAGAAATTCGTGATTGGAACGATGACTTTCCCTTTTTCCACTCTTGCTACAGTTGGTTCGACTCGAATTTTGGATCCCTTTTCCGGAATGGCCACAATTTCGGTGTTTTCGTATTTTTGCGAAATTTCCAATTCGACTAATTTGGTGGTTTGCGGCACCACTGTCGTTCTATAGATGACTGTCAGGAATTCTTTCTTTTCAATTTCGGTCTTTTCGAATTTGATCATCGCTTTGTTCACGTGGTCGTAAAGCTTAAATCCTAAGTCGTCTAAAGAGTTGGTCCCGAATAGCAAATCGAAGCCGATGGGCGCTTTCGTTATGTGAAAGTTAATTGGAATTTCTTCCCCCGACCCTCGGCGTTTGACTGGTAGACTAACTGTTCCAAAGCATTCTAAGCGTTGGCCGTTCACATCCACAATGCGAGCGCAGGGCTGACCGATTTTCCGCCAGTCCCCGTCAATATTTCCCTGTCTAGCCAGTTTGTAGAAATAGTTGGCACTGATTAAAGATATCTGAGCGCCCCCATCTAGCATTGCCTCGGTTTTTTGTCCCAAAATTTCGACTTGCACAACCATAATTTTGCCGATTTGTTGTTCCCTGTTCTCTTCGTCGAACTCTGCACTTTTTTGGAAAAACTCATCAACTTCGGGCTTTAGTTCCAGTTTTCCGAGGCGTATGTTAGCCTGTGGGACTTCGTCTTTTTGGACAACGAGACAGTTTTGTTTCAGGAAATTGTTCGACTGCTGGAAATGTGGCCTTATATCATTTTTCGGGTTTGGTGGGCCCATGGGTGTTTTATTTGCACCAGTTACAGCCGGAGTTCTATAGAATTCTGCCTGCGGACGTTGGGTATTCGGTTCGAAAGCCCTTCCTTTCCTACAGTCACGCGCGAAATGTCCCGTTTCATTGCAATTATAGCACTTCAACAGCATTCTGTTCGGTGGTGATTGGACACTTTCTCTAACCGGTGGTTGTCTCTGGTTTCTGATTGGAAAGTATTGGGTGGTACCCTCGTAAGTGCCCCTTCTGTTTGCCCCATATCGATTACTCGCGTCTTCGCTCTCTGTGCGCACAGTAAATCGTTTCGCAGCACGCTGGGTTGCCTCTGCTCTTGCAGCTAATGAAATAAAATGGTCCAATGACATGCCCGGAACTCTGACCAGTTCGAGATTTAAAGCCAAATCAGGGTTGCCAATCGCACGCAATAAAAATTTTATCGCATAGTCGTCGCTTAGGTGCTGGGGGAGTCCGGTGTAAGCCTTCCTAACCAGCGATGAAATCCTACTCGCCAGGTCATCAAGCTCTTCGGAAGGACCCCTTTTTACTCCCCGCATAAGTTCGTCAAATGCACTGTATTCTTTCGCATCGGTTTCCTCAAGCAAATTTAGCATTTCGCGCCTTATGCTTTCATAGCGATACGGCTGCGTTGCCTTTGCCGATTCTAAAGCACGTTCGGCGCGTCCACACACTTTACTCTCTAATGCGGTGATACGCCTTTTTTCGGGCCATCCCTCTGTATAGGTGTCAAACTTTTTGAAAAACCGCCTAATTTCGTCCATGCCTTCTTTTCCCTTTAGATCACTAATGCGCTCTAACACCATATTGAATTCGAGGTTGCTTGAACCTGCAAAATTTGCTAGCGGTTGCGCCGGGTTTTGCACCATCACATACTGTTGCGCTGGTTGCGCCGCTACTTGTTGCCCTATATTCGGTTGCGGGATGTAATTGAAATTCGTTGTGCCGGCTGCTTGCGGGAAATTTAGGTTTGGGTTTGGCGCTGCATTTTGGGTTGTCCCGACTCCTGGGTAATTCCCGTTAAACTGCCACATTGGTGCTTGTAGCGGTTTTCCCTGGTATATTGGGTACGGGTGCTGAGGCGCAAAAGACGCTGCCGCCGGGTTCTGGGCAATAAAATGACCGTGGAGACCCGTGGGTATTATCTGTATCTGTGGTTGACTAATCGCATTTTGAGGGAGAGTTGGTAGCGGTCGCATGACACTCTTTTCATGTGGCTGTTGCTGGTTACTTCCGACGTGCGGGTGGGGGGTATTCCTTTGCACCATCATTACCGGGTATGGTCCTATCCCCTGCCATCTGTTACTATTTGCGTGCTGCTGAATGTTACACGCATTCTGGTGTCTTCCGTCTACTAGCGGAGTCGATGTACGAGGCACTATTTCGCTAGCGTTTTGCCGGTGCCTTCCTTGGTCCAACAAATTTCCGTCCCTTACGTTCTCTCCCATATTTCTTCCCGCCATCTCCGGTCTCGCCAAATTTTGCCCGTTATTTAAATCTGTACCTTCAACCAAAATTTGCTGCGCGTTGCCACCGTTTTGTGCCGGATCTCGGTTTGGTTCGATGCTGACATGCAACAATCTCTGCCTGAGCTGTTCGTCCGCCATTTCTGGATCTAGATTTTGCAAATTTTCGCCATTTCTTACTGCGTTGAAATTAATGAAAGGAACGGGGGAAATCGACATATCATTTTGACGCTGATGCAAATCTTCTGCCGGATTTTGGTGGACTTGCTGAACTATTTGCGCACCCTGTCTGTCCAATGCCAGCCCCAAGTTCAAGGCTCTTTGCCGAGTTAATGGTGGAGAGCGTGGGATAAACATAATAACTCAAATCCCGGCCTGGGTCTGTCTCAAATCAAGTCGACTGGTGATGAAGTATACCGGCCCGGTTACTAACTAACTTTGCAAAAACGAGTTCCAAATTTTTTTGAGATTCGACCCGAATTCTCAACAATTTCTCTCCGCTTCGCTTTTCTGACAAAATTTCGTGATTTGCTGCCGTTCGTCCTGTCCTAGGATCGATTTTCGATGAGGGCGGCCTGCCTCTCTTCGAATCTCCTCTGTTGAACAATTACAACTGCCGCAATCACTACCTATTTGCCGATCTTCCCCCCCGTTCGCCGATAATACCTGTTCGTCCTCGGGAGCGCCAAATTTAATCTTTTGCTGTGCCAATGGGACCGGCGAAGACCACTCAATACTTTTACTCACTTGAGAAAATCGGCGACAATAATACCAAAAAGGGAAGAAGTGATGAGAACCAAAAAAGGGGGAACAAAAACCAACACAAAATGAACATATTTGAATGGGTCAAGGGCGGGAAACAAATCGCCAACAATATCTTTAAATTAACGTTAAAAGGTCCCAATCACAAAACTCCAACACATTTTCCCTTTAGCATTCTCTACACTTTGGCATTTCCTCCCAAGCATTTTCCCTTTTAGGCATTTTCTCTTTGGCATTTCCTCCCAAGCATTTTCCCTTTTAGGCATTTTCTTTTTGGCATTTCCTCCCAAGCATTTTCCCTTTTTGGCATTTTTTTCCCTTTTGGCAATTTCTCCCCTTTGGCATTTTTCTTTTTGGCATTTTCCCTTTGGCATTCTTTACATTTTGCCATTTCCTCCCAAGCATTTTCCCTTTTTGGCATTTTTTCCCTTTTGGCAATTTTTTCCCTTTGGCATTTTTCTTTTTGGCATTTTCCCTTTGGCATTCTCTACATTTTGCCATTTCCTCCCAAGCATTTTCCCTTTTTGGCATTTTTTCCCTTTTGGCATTTTGTCCCTTTTGGCATTTATCTTTTTGGCATCTTTTCTTTGGCATTTCCCCCCCTCCTTCATTCCTTTCTTCCCTTCCATGCTGTGCATTTTTATTTTTGCACGGGTTTTAGTTTTTTAAGTTGTTATTAAAAAATCTTAATAAAAAAAAATGCATTTTAAAACATTTAGTTTAATATTAATTAATTAATAATAAAAAAACTTTACATCGGGGATTTGAACCAACACAATCACTAATGCAAGCGTAAGTGCTAACCACTACACATAGACGACGTTGTCAAATCACTTATTTTTTCTTTATCAACCCTCAATCTCTGCCCCTCAGCAGCGAGTGGCGTACGCGTCAGCGGCGCGCGCGCCACAACGTGCAGCGTAGACATTTGCTCAATATCTCTACCCCACCTTATCACTCATTTTTCCTATCTTTCTCTGTCAAAAGTCTCTTCAGTTTCTACACTATTTCTTTCATTCTCGCGTTTAACTTTCTTCATACTCAACCTCTTGGCGCAACGTCTTCACAAAATTCAAACCCTTGCCTGGGCGTTACAGACAAACACTCTAAAATATAATATAGGATTTTACAATTATCCATCAAATTTTTAAGTATTTTATTATTATTTTCCTCATTTTATTTTGGTCATTGACTGTATTTTTTAGTTATTAGTGCTGTTTCTCTTTTTTTACAAATTCCATCGCCCTGTGCCATTATGTTGTGGCAGCTGCGGCTCAAACACTAACCGTTCCCAATTGATTGTTATTCATTTGGAAAAAAATAATCACGTTGAATAATGACTAAAACTTTAAAAAATAATTTATAAATTCATATTGTTTTTATACAATTTTAAACAAATAAACCGCTTCTAATGCGCATTTCATTTTCATTTTTTTAAATGGGAATAATTATGCCCGCGCATTTCGAATAATAAAACAAATAAATGAAAAAACGTTAATTTTTTAAGGTTTGATTAACATTTAAAAAGGCAAAATTTGTTTAACATTTTATTTAATTTTAATTCATTTATATTCAAAACGTTATATCTTGTACGTGGGGAAATTTTAATTCAAAATATTATTTGTAACTATATATATTTTTTGGTTTTCAGCTAAATTTATCTATTTTGTTTATATATTTTTAAGACAGAATGGGGTTTCTTTATAATAATATCTGAAACTATATTTATAACTTTACATAATTTTGTTAGGAATACAAGTTTTAGCCCGAAGGTACCGGTTTAGGGGGGAAACCCTTTTGATTTACAAATTTGTAATTTAAACCAATTATGAAGAATTCAAAATCTGCAAATTTCCAAAATTCTACGCAATTTTTTAATAAAAATTTTCTTTTTGTTCAGAGATTTGTTATCAAATCCAAAATAAACGTGTGAATATTTAAAAATTTGCCGCTTTGTCACTAAAATTTCAAATTTGCGGGTAAAATCCACCAAAATTCCAGCAGCTTGTTGCCCAGAAACACCATTGCACTCCCTGTACCACAAATGTTTTTAAATCCAATGCAAAAGAAAAAACTCCCATTAAATTCCATAATTCCATCATAGTTGTGTACTTTTTTCATTTTTACAACTGTAACCGGAAAACGGGGGTTCACGGTTTTCGGTTTTGGGCCAAAACCTCCGGCTTTTAGGTTCGGTTCGGTTAACCGACCGTGACCCACCCTAAATAATACCATGAAAATAAGAATAAATAATCATAAACAAATAAAAAATAAAACAGTGTTTAAACATGACAAGACGTGAATGATTGCAAAAAAATTCAAAGCCTAAAGCAAACGTTTCCAAATATTTTCGGGTTCGGGCGCGAATTGAAAAGCTGAATATGCAAAATTACAAACAATGAAATAAAAATTCTAAATTAAATGTAGAAAAATAAAACATGGTATCAATTTATTTTATACTCTAAATGACCGAAGCAGCGTGGCGTCAACAATGTAAATTGATATTTTGAAAATTTTCTAAAATTTTATAGTGGCTTCAGAATCATCAAGGAACCGAAAGAAACTATGCGGATGAATAGAACCATATTTAAGGGACCTTTTATTATGAAAATTTCTTGCATTGTTTAATCAACAATTACAAAAAAAACAATAATTATTCAAAAAACATTTATAATTTTAGTAACAACCCTGAAAAAACAATGCCGGAAAAAAAGGCATCGTTGACAATATATAAAGATATTAGACCTTTGAAAATATAATAAAATAAATATTTAATTTTAATTTAATGAGTACCAAAGTAATAATAATATTAAATTTGGATATTACAAACAAAAATCATTATAGGCAACAAATTTATTCAAATGTATACTTCTATAACCCCAAAACAAACATTTTGAAATAAAACAGAAATGACATGTTTCTGTATATTGGAGAATTTTTGCTATAAATATTTAAGAAGGGCTGTGCAATACCTTAGCGATAAGGCCATTAAGTCGTTTACGTATATTTGTTAAAATAGAATTTCAAAAATAAATGAAAGATTATGCCAAAATGCTAATTATAAAATGCATAATTCTCTTTAGCTTATGAAATGAACACTTTAAATAAATTTACTGGATATTGATTGATATGTTCATAACTAAGGCTGTCGGTTTCAAATATTTTCGGTTTCAAACCGACCGAACGAAAACCGAACCGAAAATTTCGTTTATCCGGACCCAATGTTCGAAAACTCCATTTCCCAGACGATTTTTAAGGGTCGTTTTTCCCTTTTATATCATTTTTGTTAAGCTTCGATTTTTAAGGGTGCATCTCTTGCCAATTCCGTTTTTGTTTATTTAAACATTCTTGCATTAATAGACGATGTCGTCGAAAACCTTTTTCGGCTGACTTTTTTTGCCGCGTTTTTTCTCTTTCTTATCTTTTTAAGGTACTTTTATTAAAAAAATTTTTACAATTTTTCTTTTTATTAATTTTTAAAAGTTCTCCGTTTTCAAATGACCGCCCGAGATGTTGTTATTGCATTTATTCTTGTTCTTAGCTATGTCTTTCTAAAGCTTAAAAGGTTTTAACATTGGGCATTGAGGTAATCTTTTTTAATTTGTTTTCTTTAAAGTTTATATTATAAAATAAAGTTAAAACAAATTCGGTAATTGGTAGTTACTTACCTAATTATAAAGTATTTTAACAGAAATTTGTCGTTTGGAAGAGGCGACACGTAAACACCCTCATTTAAATGTCGAATAATTCAAGAAGTTAGCCTAAAATAAATAATAGAGATATGTTAAATTATAAATAAACCAAAAAGGGGCGCACCAACATATTCAATTCTTTTTAATCCGATCACTTGTTTTTTGACACTAGTTAGAGATCATTAATAATATTATAAACATAAAACAATGAAAGAAACCCGATTCTTAACTACATAACTTAATGTTACAAAAATTCAAATAAATATCAAAGTAATCAATAAATAGTCGAAGATTTTTGTTTTAATGTCTACGGCTTCACAATGAAAAAAATTGAGTAATTAAGAAAAAATAAATAAAACCCAAGTTTAAAAATAATTATTGCAAATTACCCTGATGAAATTTTGAATTTTTTGAGAAGATTTCTAACATTGCGCCCTTTATGCGGAACACACACCGGAATTCGCGCTGATGGTGTCTACCCGGCCAGCTTCCACAGCGGAAATGAACGTTTTGTTCGCGTGGACAATCTTTGCACATCCTAAAAGTTAAAAATAAAACCATTCTATCTTTTTTTTGCGCTTACAGCCTTAAAGATGGTCAGTGCACCTGCTGTTTTACCGTCGCCCACGATCGCTGGTCAAACATCCAAATAGAGAAATGGAATCTTGTTGTTTTTAAAATTTAACACCGAAAGGTTGAGGAAATTATATTATTTAACTGATTATATCTTAATAATTTAACCTTGTGAGCATTTCTAAGTTTTGTCCAAAATTAAAACTATAAAATTAATTTAAAAGCTATTTCATTTCATTTGATTATTTTATTTTAGATGACGAAAAGTTTTATTGAACTTATTTATCAGTAATGTCCATAAGCTGTTTTTATAAATTATAAGTGTAGCTTTTTTTCATAGTGATTCTTACTGAATGTTTATTGTTATTGTTGCAAAGTAGTTATTAATGGGTTTGAAATTTGTTTCTTACATCTATATATGAGAATTATTTTATAATTGGTTAAATTTTTTGTAAATTTTAGTTTAAAACTTTTATTGAATTTTCATAATTCGGCACAAAACGAATCAAATTGTCTCTTAACTGTTTGGCGAATGTTTTTTTAATACATTTCTATGTAACTGGTTTAAACCAAAGAATTTTTCATATTGCCCCAAATTGTTTTTCCCATTTACTAAAAGTTTACTTAACGCCTAGCTATAAAAGTTAATAATCTTCTATATATTGCCAATAAAAATATTAACGATCGAATAATAACAAAAAAATATGAATTTATTGTGCTACATTCCGTCAAAGAGCTAATATACCTAAGTTTCTATGATTTAAATTTATATCAAAATAGCAGTATACATAATTAGTTATAAACGCATCTCAAAAAAAATGTAATAACGAAATAGCTATTATAAAATGAAAGTATACTAAAAAAAGTTACTAACATTTGATCAATAAAAAAATAAGTATGATTGAATATTTGGCAAAATAGTATGTACATAACCTTTACTCTGTTTAAATTTTGTAATGATTTGACTTTTTAAAAACACAAAAATGTACTCTCTTTAAAATTTAATTTTGCTATCATTTTTGGTGTTGTTAGTTTCAAAATATATTTTATTTTTGTTAATCTATTAGCTTCGAAAAGAATTCGGAGTCCCCAAATCCGGCGCATTGTTTTAGAACTATTTTAAAACGCAATGATTTTTATAAATATTTGTTTTACAAAACAATACAAAAAAACAAAAGAGAAATCAGATCTTAAACTTATTAATATTTTGAATAATAATATTTTAAAATTATGGTTCAAAATAATTTAATTTTAATGAATTTATTTGTTTTGTTTTTCCAATAAATGTTATGCTTTTTTTCTTTTTTAAATCCAGTTTATGCCTAGATACGTGTATTACTTGCTGATCTATCGGATCGTCGAGGCACCGAGCAATCGTTTGATCGTCGAGGCGTAGGGCAATCGTCGCATCGTCAAAGCGCACATGCTATTAAAGAGCAAAATTTTTACGAAAAAGTTGTAAGTAAAATAATTTTTAAGCACTCCATTTTAATTTGACTCGATCGAACGTTTTTATAAAATCAGCCATTTTTAGAGTTTTTAATAGAAATATTGCTCTAAATATAAATGCCGCGAGATTGGTTTGAATTTTTATATTGAAATAGTTTTAAATTAATAATAAAATTTATGAATTGCTTAAAAGAAGATGAAACTTACAAAAGCGTTAAAGCTCAATTTTTTACTGAGTAAAATCTAAATTTACTTATGTTATAATATAAAAGTTAATAATAAAAAGAAATATCACATTTTGACAAATATATAGAATAGACATATATCAAACTTTTAACCAAATATTTATATGTTATTTCATTTTTTACATTTTGATGAGATTTTTGATTCGCTATTAAGCATGATTATGATGAGCAGGGCTCCGGACTTTGTTATGCTTTTTTAACACATGAATTATGACAATATTAAAAAGTTTTGCAAAATTTCATACATTAAACTAAACTTTAATACTAATCGATAATAGCCTTTCAAAATATAATTAATCATGCTGATTCATTTACAAAAACAGGAATACCTAATGAAAATTTTGAGAAATAAATTGTTTATCTTATTTTACTTTACTACCAACGTTATAATGGTTAGCGCACATTGATATGAGTGGTGTATAGTGTTGTAAAATCTTCATTAGATATTGAAAAGGAAAAACTATTTTTTATTAGCATAAAGAAATATGCTTAACAAACTCTTAAATAACTGGCTTAAATTTTAAATAGTTTTGATTTTGAAATTAAATTTGTAAAAAATAATTAATTGAACAGTCATTCCTTTTGGTGCAATTCAATGTTTTATTTTATTTTTAATTTGGATTTAATGATAAAAACCATTCTATTCAATGATTTGTATTAATTAAACTTAGTCGTTATTTGGATGACTACCCTAAGCATTTTGAAATTTTAAAGAAAATTTTTAATTAAAATATTTCTAAACCCCTAAAAGTAAAATACTACTAAAATTAGTAGACAAGTAACATTTTGCTATTAAAATATTTTTGTTGATTTTTTATGCCAACTTTCGTGTTTATGTTATTTATTATTTTTTAGAACGTTTGGACACACAAATTAGGCTGATGCTCAAAATGACCAGACAGCAAAATAACGTAATTTTAATTTTTTTTACATTACTAATAGATACATAAAACGAATAAATTTAAATTTTTGAACTTGCGGCTACAGTTTTCGTAGAGTATATTTTTGTTGCAACATTTAAATATCATATCATGTTTGTTTACCTATAATTTGATTGTATAAATAATAATATATTTTTCATGCATGTTATATAAGCTGTTCTGAATAATATTAATTTACGTTTTTTGTTCTCGCACAAATCTCTTCGATAGCAACCCTAAAATTATATGTTCTTTTGTTGTTTTACACAATAAAAATAACAGCTTTATTTGATAATTTAAATTGTTAAATGAGTCACAAAAAAAAGTCGACAAAAATTAAAAATGAATATTTAATAGTAAAATAAAAACACAACAATTTAAGCAATAATAGCGGTCTATCAAGAATTTACTTCTTAATTAATGAAAAAGACACAAACTAAAAAATATTAAAGTTCAGCTACGTGAAAATGAAAAGGTAACACAGAAACAAAAGTCCATATAACGCTGGCGAAAATCTCATTAATTCCACTTTAAACGCCGTAAATTTTACTCAAATTCGAAAACCCTTCAACATTCCGTAGAAAAACTAAATTAGTCTAAAATTTTGATTTAACTAAAACAATAATTGGTTTCATTAAACTATCTGCTTGATCCATGAAGGAGTTCAAGTAAATAAATTGTTTTTGAATACTGAGAAAATTAAAAATTTAAAAGAAGAGCATGTGAGCCTTTCATAATTTTAATATTAAAGTTTTTAGAACCTTGGATTTAATGCTTCTGAATATTATTTGAAAAAGACCCAGCAGGTATCATCTAATGGTGCCTTGAGTTTTTTTCAAAAACCGAAGGCCGAATGCAAAGGGCTGGTCTGCTGCACTCAACCACGAAGCATCGCAGTAACAATCAAATTTATTTATTTAAACCTGTTCTATAAATAAATAAAACCAAAACTGTATATGACTTTATAAATTAAACAGATCATATAATTAATGTAATTTTGCATATCTTATCATAAAATAAAAAAATTGCTTTAATCATATTGATAAATCAAAACCAAAAATTAAAAAAACTTACATATAATCATAAAAAACGAAAAATCAAATTCTTGCATTGTGTAAAAAAGAGATGGAGATAATTTGAAATGGCAGGAACAAGAAGTAAAATTTTATTGAACAAATAAAGCGCGTAATGGAATGGCCATTGATTTGGCCAAAGTAAGCGCCGTTTCCAATCTGTGCTTGACCACATATATTTAACATGATTGTGTTTGTGTATTTAAAAAAAATATTCTATTTATAATTTGATAAAATTCCTTAGGCCAAATTGGCGAAGATTACCAATGATGTGGCCACGACGTTTTCTGTTTGGAGCAATGACATTATTCCAAAACAATATAAAAAATAGCAATTACTAATTAAAAAAATAAACACTCATATTATTTAGCTAAAATATTGTCTAAAACAAAAAAATATTTTACTTTATCTTGAAAATATAAATTAAAATTCAATTCATAGAAAAGATTGAGGCCGTCCCCCACCCGACCGCAACTCGTTTTTGCAAATTTATGACATTCAAAATGATCAGGGCTGATCGAAATATTTAAATTTTGATATGAAAAAAATTCAGTTTTTCTCAGAATTTTTTTAATTTCTTGAAATGATTGGAATTTCCCATGTAAAAAAAAACCATGTTTTTTAAGCCGTTATTGTTATTACACCTATTTTTTCGCACCTATTGCTTATGACTCGGCGGGTTTTGGAGCCTATTTTGGCACCTTTTCTTCCATTTTAGGCGCCTAGTTTTCACAACTTGTAATTTTTAAAATAAGTTTGTTGAAGAAAAATTAGAGACGAAAACTTGTTTATTTTTATAATTTTAATTATTTGTTTTTTTTGGAGTTGATACAATATTCTGGTTTGAATATTTATTACATTATCATTGTTTTTTAATAATCTTTTTTCACACGCTAATTTATGTTCTTTTTGTGAATAATTTGCTTTATATCCAGACCAACTTGCAGTCAGTTACTTTATGGGTTTTGAAAAACAGAAGATTGGGTTCTCCGTGTGCAAGCGCTCAAGACATCTGTTTGCGCTGATCTGCAGTTATTGTGGCCGCAGACTCGTAGAATTTTGAATTTTTTTGAATTTTTTAAAATAGGATACAAATATGACAATCGAATAGCATTTATCGAAATCTCGTCTGCTTTATTTTTGCAACCGTTTTCTTAGAGCTTTTTGTAACAAAAACATAATATAACTGCAAAGAAAGAAATAATTAACTCATTATTTTTGAAAAAACAAATCATTTTCCAAAGCATTAATAAAAAGTTTTAAACAAATAAATATATAACGAATTTCGTTAAAATTTCCAGAAATAAAAAATAAAATAAAAATGCTCACAAAACATTTAAAAAAAACACCTATGAATAAAAAAATATTTTAAACTTCAGCGATCTAAATTTAAAAGTATTAAATAAGGCCAAATAACCTTAAAACTAAATAAAAAATAAGACTTCTCCAGCCTAGCATGCGTCATCAATGTCAACGAAGTGCTGGTATCTTTAACAATTTATAACGAAAATAACACATGTAAAAGAGGTGCCACACAAGAAATCGGCGCTGCGTAAACAGGGTTAGGCGATGAAAATACGCTATTTTAAATAAATATTTTTCAGTTTTGTTATTTAATGAAGATAATAATGGAAACGTAATGATATAATTTATCTGTTAATAAAATATATTTTTGTATATAATGATGAACAAATTATCTTTAGCGAAAAGAAATTCACTCATTAATATTTACGCGACGATATGAGGTCTAAAAATTCATGCGGCGCTAGACGCATGACACGCGAACCTAAATACGACGTTGGCCGACACGATTGGACTTTGTATAATTGAATTTTAAAATTTATAATTAAAAAAATATATAAAATAAAGTACTGCATAACAAAAGTGTATTATTTTAAAAGTTAAAGTAATTGCTTAAAAGTAAAATATGTTTAAAAACAAATAAAAAATAATGTAACGAATCTCATAAAACCATAAATTAAAATAAAGTGGTGCAACAAGTGTAAGCAAATCGTTAGTTAATGTTTTAATAAAATTTAATAATTTTGTGTATATATTCATTTAATTAAATTCTTTAAATTTTTTTTGTTTAAATCATTAAAATATGCTTAAAAAATTATTAAATGATAAATATAGATAAAATTAAACAGAGAAATAAATTAATCTACCGGAGTTACGTTGGGCTTAGGAAGATTTAGGACGACTGGGAGAACTTCGTTCAGGTGGAGTCTTTTTTTAATATCTAAAACTGTATAAACAATTAAAACCCGAATTAATACAATAGAAAATTTTAAAATGCCCAGCATACAAATTACAAAATCGAATACTTATTTTATTAAAGAAATTTATAAAAACTTTAAAAAAAAATTATTTAATATGTTATTAAAAAATTGCTAAGCCTCATTTGGCTATTCCGACTCATCATAAATACCTCACTCACGACTTAAATGAGCCAAAATATACCACCAGTATTTAGAAAGCATTTATTTAAATAAAAAAGAGAATGTTCAAATATTTAAAAAGAAATTTGAATATTATCAAATAAATTCTAATGATTGTTTTTTATTTTAGCAGACAAATAAATCTAAAATTTTATCCAATTTAATAATTAATTACAATTATTTTATTATTGTTCTGACATATTCAAATTGAAACATGGACATAAATATTGTCGTACTTGGATTTTTATTCAAAACTTTAACTTTTGATGGATTTGACAGGATTGTGACTTTAATGAAAGGGCGGCACTATTATATTATGTTTATGTTAATTTATATTGTGCTAATTCTTAATAAGATTCTAAAAACCCCGAAAATATGGATCAAAACCCCCAATAAAGGCTAAAAGCGATTAAGAAATGTGATAAAGCTGACCAATTTTATTAATTTATGCGTAAAAACCTTCAAAATTGGTTAATCTTTATCAGTTTCACTCTCACAATTTAAATCAACTATTCCACATGTTTTGGAAAATTATAAAAAATATTTAAAATAAAATTTGGAACGATCTTTAGGTGGTGCATTTTTGATCCAAGGAAAAGTCATTTTAAGGGGTACTTTTTTTGGTAAATGAAGTAAAACGCGCAATAGGTAAACTATGGGGTTAAAATTTACTTTGTATTATTATATTTACAGATTAAATAGATGGTATGAACGCGAAATTTGATATGTGAAGCGGTTGTTTAGCGCTAAATATAACTTATGTTTAAATGTGGTGAACTAAAAAAAGCTTTAAAGTTTAAATAATTGAATCAAAAAGAAAATATCCAAAAAAATATTTATCAAATTAATTTTAAGGCAGTTACTATACCTTAATGTTCAAACTGTTAACAATCAAGATGGGCAGAAGACTGTGCGCATGTATTGTTATTAACGAGTTAACACAAACAAATACAAAAATAATTTTTGAATTATTCAAAAATGTATTCAAGATTTTTTGATATAAGCGAAATGTTCAACTATTGAATCATTCGACATAATAACAGAAATTAAAAAAGTGATTGAAAAAATAAACTGTTACACTACCAGCTGCAAATAATAAACTATATGGAAGGCAGAAGAAATTCTGTCAAAACCTGGCTTAAGCCAAATTGAATCTTAATACCACCAAAACTTTAAAAAACAGAAAATTTAAGTATTTGCAGAAAATTTCAAAATAATTTACTAAAAAATACATATCGCAATAACGGCTTCTATAATTTAGTATTGGGCAAATTTTCTTAAACAGTTAATTTTATGAGTGTATTTTTGGGTTTCTTTGCATTTTTTTGTAAAGCAAATTGGTCAGGGTACAAGTTCTTTTTGTTTTGCGAATTCTGTTTAACTTTAACTTTTAATTTTTTGATTTTTTAAGCATTTTTTATTTCTTTATTTTATAAATAATATATGGAATCTATTTCCTTTGCTATTTATAAAAGCTCAGTTTCTGCGCATATAATTAATTCACCTACATATTAATTAACATTTTAGCTTATTTAAGTTAAATATGACTTTTTGTTATAATAATAACGATTGCCAATTTTTTTTTTACGTAAAGTTGTGCATCCTCTTTAATAGTTTCTATAGGTTTATTCTTGTTTTAAATTATAATGATGCTTTGAATGTCAAATCATAAATTTAGTGTTAAATAAAACGTTCCGTTTAGATATTTGTTCATATTTATATTGCCTATAACGAAGATGTCTTTAATTTTTGTAGTTTTTTTTAACATTATTTATTCTCATTGATAACACATATAATTTTGAAGAATTATTAAAAATACTAAGTTGGCTATTATTATATTTTAAGATTTTCAAAGTTTTTTGTTGATGCAAACTGACATATTGACAGGATTATTGTTTTAAATCAAATTTAAAGAAAAATATTTTTAATTTTTATTCAGAGTCTGAGCAAAATGATATGTAGATAAAAAAGCTTTATCATGTTATTAATATTAAAAAAGATATAAAGAATCTATAAATTTATCTGTACAGCTAATAATATTTAGTTGCGCTATTAATCAACCATTTATTATTTTTTCATTTAATTAATAATTTGTTTAAGTTTTTATATAATTAAATTTTATAATCGGCTTAAGTATAACTGAAATAAATTTTTTATCATTAATTGATAGTGATCTATAAAGTGCGCAAAGCGTGGACCGACAAATACGTCAGAGAGGTTTTTGTGACGCTTTTGTTTTTGGTATTTTAAATTTTTTTAAATCACCGATTCCGCCGTAAAAATTTCTCCCATATGTTGAACATGGGTTGTTTCTCTTTCCATTTTAGCCGTTTTATCGCCGCGCACGCGTGGATGACGACTGTAGGTCGTCACATGGTACCTATGAACAAAACAATACATTACAAAATTAGGGCTACGCGTTTCGCATAGCAATTTTGCCGAGGCAATTCTTTTCTCTTCATCCAAAACACACACGCAATTTTTTTATGTTTGTATGCTCCAATATACGGCAGCCCAAAAACGGTCGGGGACCCGGATGGGCACTTCTTTAGACGCGGGGTTGCAAGGGACACCTTAATTTAAATAAAAGCTGGTTTTCAAAATTTTCAACCGCTTTAATTCTGTTTTCAATTTTATACTCACAAATCGTAATCATTTAAACGCAAAATCTAACATCGAAGATCATGCATATTCATGTTTTTCGACCCAAATTGCCTCGAGTTAATAGAAGAAAGAAAAAACATTGAACCACATAGAATAAAACATGTATTGAATTTAAATTTGCAATAATTATTGTAATTTAACCATTAAAAGGGAACAGGGCATATGGATAATGGAAATAAATACTACAGAAAATGAATGTAAATTTACTTGGTTAAAAAGGAAATTGAATTATTATTTTTTACCTATAATATGTTTTCCGCATTTGCAATTTTAATAAATGCCAAATAAGACAGGCTTTTCGGGCATGATTAGTTCAATTAAATGTATTATTCTTAAGAATTTTTATTTACGAGTAGATCTTTGTAAAAATCATACAATTTAAATTTTTTAAATTATAAATTTATTTTGTCATAAACTTTGGCTTAATCCTTTTTTAACTGCTTTCATGTTGATCTCAACCAGCAACGCCTTTTTAATCGTTTCCTTGGTTTTTCAATTATTTTTTAATTAAATTAATTTTTAAATTTAAATTAATATTGCTCACCCCTTAAATTTCTTTTTTCTGTACTTTATGTATGGGTTCAAATTTGACTTTCCTTTTTTTCTTTAATCTATTCAAATTGAAATACTGTTTCCTGATTTTAAAATTTAGTTCGATCATTTTAATAAACCCGTTGTCATTTTTTAATTTAATTTTTTATTTTCTTTGTAATGTTGATGTATGTAATTTTGAATTATTGTTATATGTTATATAGAATATAAAATTTAAAATTTTCAACTTTTTGCTTGTTTAAAAATTACAAAAATAAAGTATACACAGTGACAGAAACCAATGTTGAGAGAATCATTCTCACACCGAGAACGCTGAACCACAGCGCCCTTTCAACACCAGTAACAATTTAATTTATTACACATGAATCAAATATTTGATTTTTGGCAGCAAATTATTAAAGTAATTTTAAAAATCAATTAAATACAAATTTGTTCCGCCAAAAGAAAAGGTGAGCAAAAGCGATAGCAGAAGTAACCTCGACGACATTTTTGAATTCTAACCTTGCTTAATATTGCTCTGCAGGATAGAGCAGAAACAATTTTGAAAACCCGGGATTCATTGGTTTTTACCATTCACGGGGGCATGTGATGTTTGACAATTTACTAATTTGAATCCAGATCAACTTTGTTAACAGACATAATCCTAGAAGATGTTCGTTTTGAAATTGATATTATTAAATGATTGTAAATGTGTATTTTTAGAGCTTGAATTTCAAGTTTTTGGCTTTTGAAGGTAACAATAATAATTATCATTTAATTTGATATGATTTAAATTCATTATCATTTAAAATCTCAAAGTAAAAATCAAAAATTTCAACGTTATTTATTGTTAAATTGTTGCGGACCTCTGTTATGTTTTATTTTGTGATTTATTCTTTGCTGAATGAATTGTCGAATTGAAAATATTTGTTTTGTCTAAAGTATTAACTTAATTTATTTATTGAAATGAACATTTAAAGAAATAAACACATTTACTTTCTCGTTGATATATCCTTTATAATACCTGGCTATCAATAGAAACATTCAAGGTATCATTTCTTTAATTTAGTAAGATTTTTTTCAAACAATCACAAGCTATACTCTAATTAAAATTTTACAACGGACCGTCCCGAACACTTATGTGTACTTTTGCTATAAGCATATGTTATTTTATTTGATTGTTTTTCCATTTAAATTTATAATTTTCATTTTTTTAGTTATAATAAATTGGATGTTGACCCTCAGTTTAAATTAAATTCAAAAAAATTTACACATCGCGTCCATTATGAAAAAGTGTAAAGGAAGTAAAAAATAATATTCCTTTTGACATCTCCTTTTTAGCTTAGCTTTGCAGAGCTTTTCTTTGTTAGTTGGGCAAAACGCGCCGCCAATATTTTGAAATTTGTTTATTTTTATAATTAAACTTTTACTAAGCCTTCTTTTTGTTTGTTTTCTGATTTGCATGAAAATTGATCTGATTGATTCATTCCATTAAGTGGTTTTTTGTTTGTTCTAACAAATCGTAATTTTTTATATATTTTTTTAAGGGTCTTTGAATCGATCGTTGACTTTTCTCAAATTATTTTTAATTATGAAATTTTTTTTTCAATATTTTTATTTATAGGCGCCGCCGAAAAAATTTTGAATTTCTGACTCAGTTTGGTAAAAGATTTGCACAGCGAGACTCCCAGAAACATTTTATACATACAATATTTTTGCACGTAAAAATAAAAAAACATTCTCCCGGGTTGTCTTCCAATTACGAAGTGGTCCGAACTTATAAGACCAAAATTAAATATTTCAAAAATACTGAAGGTTGTAAAAATAATAAATGTCTTTGATGTGATAAAATGTTAAATTTTGCTAAAACTCATTTAAATTTAATACTTGAATTAAATATTTGTGAACTATAGAATTATTGGATGAGACAAACCTCTCAACTGCTCAAATATTCAAAAAATAATCAAAGAAAAAAGAACTAAAAACTAAAGATAAAATAAATATACTAATACTATAAATAAAATAGAGAATATGCTTCACATACGCTAATTTTTATTGGTTGTCTATAAATGAAAAAAAATTGTATGTATAAAATGTTTCTGGGAGTCTCGCTAAGTATTATTATTATTATTCATTAATGCATCACTCTTTTAAATTAACTAATAATTATTATATGTATCCAAAATGTTGTTCTTGAATCGCTAAACGTTGGTATATTTCTTTCTTTTAGGCATTTTCTGATAATAAAAATCTTTTTACTTTAATTTTATTTTGTTATTTTGTCAAATACAATTGTTTGATACAAAATGTATTTTTATTCTAGGTACTCAGATCAAATTTTTACATTTTGATGTTTTAGTTTTTATTGCTGTATTTTAATATTTCTAAAAATCTCAAACTTCTCATGCCTAAGTGGAGTTCTCATCGTTTTGGTAAGAAACATTTTGTTTAAGAGTAAATTTTTTTCATGAAATCAAATCCATTTCTGAAATTTTTTTAATAATTTCTTTTTTCAGGCTTGGTGAAAGGCTGCAAAGAGCCGCTGCTCCGCCCAAGACTCCCGACTATTGGGCTCGACGCGGGCGGCTGCTAACATTTGTATTTAAAGTTTTGGCTTTTTTTTTTAAAAGTCTACTTCTATTGCTGTTGCGGTGATGACAACGCCTTTTTGTTTAAATCAAGACTATGAAATAAATATTTAATATTTAATTAAAATTTAAATTAATTTTATTTATTGGTTATTTATGTTAAAAATAAATTCAATTTTTATCAGGCCTCAACTCTTCGAATACAACAACAACCCAAATTATATTTTTTACATAATGGTAAAACAAAAGAAAACCAATTAAATAAAATATCAGCTAATAATTAAAATAAATCAACCATATACACAACAGCTAAACTTTAATAAACAATGAAAATGAAAGAGCTTAATTAAAAAATTTTATTAATATACGCTGGGCGATAAACTTAATTCTTTTAATTTTGCATTATAATTTAATGGTTACTTATGTGGACTTTAAAACGGTTATAAAGGCTTTTGTAAGAAATAATTATAATCTTAAAAATCTTTAAAGTCATCAAAAGCAGGAGAACAAGTATCTGGAATGGTCTACAAGAACGAAAAATGGACATGTAAACTAATTAAAATCAATTTTATTTAAAAAAATTAATACTAAATGAAACACATTAATAAAATTGGGAGGCAGTTCTACAATTCCAGACGACGTGGATTTGAGAATTGACTCGCAAAATAAATAAAATTAATATAAATGGAACTAGTATTTTAAATGCAATTATATTCTACTTCTACAAATAAATAATGCTGGATATTGTTCAATTTATACTTTATATATAGAAAATAATAAACTTACTACACATTTAGCCTTCATTGAAAAAGCATGAATTCTAACAGTTTTTCATAGTAATTTTTTGCTTTTTAAATGCTTTTGAGGCCAAAATTTGAATTTTCGAAAAATTGTTTGAGTTCCGGTCCGGAGTTTGAAATCGGGCAAACTGGAGGTCAGATTCGAATTATGCCCCCGAATATTTTTTTAAAAATAGTTCATTTTTAACAAAAATAGCACATGATAACTTTTTTAATTTGAACTAAATTGGTTTATTGATTTTTTTAAGCATTAAAAAAGATTTTGTCTACATTGGACCCAGAAGCACATATGATTGTATTATTTCACTGTAAAAGATAAATATAAAAATATTATAATGTGCACTACTACACAAATGTTCGTTGTCCTTCTAAATAAAAAACAATTTGAAACATATATATATAAATAAAACAAACAAAAAGCTAATATTAGTATTTTTCAACTAAAATAGTTTTTTATAAGTGCATAAAAATAAATGCACGGTCAAGATTTCACAAAATTTTAACATTGAGAGTCGATAACTGTGATAATGTTGAATTTGTTATCTGACTTTAACAAAACTATCTAATCAATTCAAAATAATATTTATATTTTAAATAAATCACTATTTTTTAAATTGGCAAAAAGTGCAAAAAATGATTCATAAATAAATAAGGCATACTACTGGCAATTGTCGAAAGCTTAAATACTTTAAAATGTTGATTTGTTTATTTACAAAACTCGCGACCAGTTTGAATTAAATTATGATAATGAATTTGTTGTCGGAACATAAAAATGTTTTCTAAATTTGGTCTTCTATGGAAAGCACGAATAATCATGGGCCGTCATAGGACGCGTAAATTACAAATCTTTTGAATGATCGATTTTGACTTGAAATTTTGTGTGTTTTTCGAATTCGTTAAGGGGTCAACTAATTTTAAAATGAAAGGGACATGATTAGAAGTTAATATCTTTTGCTGCCATCTTGATCACTCGATCGTCGAGTTCCTTGATCGAGTCCGGAACCACGCGGACCCGGGCATTGTTCTCAATCTGAGCGTAATCGTTAGAATTCATAATTTTAATTATTTTACTCGTGAATTCTTTGAAGACCGCGCTCCCACATGTAAAAGGATTTGGATTTGTATAAAATGTCTTTTTATTAAAATAAAATTCCAAAATTCATTCTCATGTAAAAGGATTTGGAAATCTTCAGGCTAAAGTCTCAATTCAAAATAAATAATAAAGAATTCTAGCAGATTTATGATGCCAAGGAATCACACCCAATTGGTACTCGCTACTTTTTTCCAATCTTATTCAGAAATTTCAATTTTAACTTTCAATAAAAAATAAAAAAACTTTTAGAATTTGCAACATTTTTCCAAAAATCACTCTTCTTTGGCCCTCAATTCGTAACTTATTCTTTTTGCAATAGTTAAAATAAATTAAAAGGTACCCTTTATTAATTAAAACTGTGCTAATAAATATAATTAAAGTTTGTTATAAGTTAAACACATAATATTTTTTTAATGTCGGAATTCCTAAAATTAAATTTAAAAATATAGTAAAAATAAAAGAAAAATCAAAACTCAATTGATAGTATATGTTATAACATTTATAAAAAATATCAATAACCATATTGGACTCATGAGATCCAAAGACCAACGAGACAATTTAAATACGCATTATCGAATTATTGTTTGTATCGTATACCTAAGAAATATAATTAGGTATATCAATGTGTGCGGCAAAAAACAAAATATTGTTTGAAGATTTGTAATAGAAAATATTGAAAGAAAACAATTTTAATGGAGGATTTTAATTAACACTTAATAATTAATTATTTTAAAGCAGTAAATAACTTTGTTGGCTTTGTTAAGTAATTTAATTCTAAATTATTGAACTATAAGGAGATAAAACATTCTGGATGGTTTTTGTGATTGTTGAAAAAAAAAAAAGATGTTTATTTTTGTAAATCGCATTCACATTTGTTTAATTTTGAAAAAGGCATTCTCGACACATTGCATCATAAGCTTCCGTGCCTCCAATAAACTCTTCTTGAGGGATGCGCGGAGAAAACTGTAACATTTTTTTTTGCGTTTGAAAAAACATGTAAAAAAACCATGTTGTTGGGCTGTTGTCGGGCGAACCGACGGGTGAATTGAGCTTGAGCAGATTCGCAGAAAAAACACACAGCCTTGAACCATTCCACCTCATCTGCGTAAGGCAGCAGCTCCACAATAGGCGGAAACATTTTTTGGTCAAAAGTCGCGTTCAGCGCCGCCACAATCACGCGTTTCTTGTGCACATTGACCATGTGTAAAACCACCGGGCTCAAGTCCAAAAAGAACTGGCCTTCGTCAATGCAGATGAGTTGCACTCTACACATTTGATCGTACACGTCCTGCAAGTGTTTAACAGCAACTGCCTCGCGTGATTCGCCATTATGGGTGTGCACGCGCGAGTCGTTGTTGGTGCGCAGGTTGTCCAGCTCGTGCTTGATGTACATTACGGAAAGACCCGCACACTCTGTTTGGTGTCCCAACCGTAGCAGTTGGCTAGTTTTGCCGGCAAACATTGGCCCCAGAATCAAATGAATTGACATTTTAATTTTTATCGAAAATAGCTTGGGATCAAATCCAACAAGTATTGAAATGAAGAGTTCAAATGATCAATGGTTCGGACCCCGGTGACAATCACTTTTCCCGAAACGTAAATGAGACACGTGGCGCCCCCAACAATTTTGCATCTAAGCGCCGGGAAAATGGTTGGATCATAAATGCCGCCGGGAATAGCGCGCTGCAGTCGCTCCAAACTGATTCGTTCCACACACGTGTGCACGCCCACAATGTTGACGACCCTCAGCTGCTCAACGCGGAGGTGTGTGAATTGGGTGTGTTGCAAACGGCGCCGCACGCGCTCGGCCATCTTTCTGGACTGCAAAGGATGTGGGACACCTGCTAGAACCACACGGCCCGACCGGAACACCAGCGCAGACACCGTTCTCTCTCGACAACGAACACGCATGATGATGGCGTGAAAACGTTGGGGATTGTACTCGGTGTTTGTCCCATTTTGGGCAATGGCCATAAATTGTACATTTAAATGTTTTGTGATCGCCTCCTCCGTACTCAATCACACAGGGCAAATTGGCATGGCGGAGACGCATGCTGTGTTTGACGTAGTAGTGCATACGAACCTAAAATTGTTTTATATTGCGACAACAAAAAAAACTTTACCGTGATGCCCAGGTATCCGCGATAAGCCGGCGCCAGGTGAGCGCCAAGAACAGACAAATCGTTGCAGCGGACACCAAAATTGCGAACGGGCGGGCGCAGGTGGTTGGTGCGCAACTGAACGTTGGAGCGCAAATGCTCAACAATGGCTCGCCGATGCTCCAAATTTTGCAGCAGCACGTGCAGCTCTTGGACTGAGCAACTGTAGTGCTTGCAGAGGTAGTCAATGAGCGACTGCGTCCGTCTGCCGCTACAACAGGTGCAATTCGGCGTCGGCACCTCTTAGTTCATCAACATTACTTAAAGCAAAACAAAAAAAAACCTGGTTTCTCCTCCTTCACCTCCTCGCTGACGGCCATTTCCTTTGCCTGCTCTTCGTCACAGATGCTAAGCCAGCTGATCTCCTTTTTCTCTTTTTTGGCTGGTGGGGGTGGTATG
The DNA here is from genome assembly GCA_020449905.1 of Globodera pallida. Classification (NCBI taxonomy): domain Eukaryota; kingdom Metazoa; phylum Nematoda; class Chromadorea; order Rhabditida; family Heteroderidae; genus Globodera; species Globodera pallida. The sequence continues at coordinate 413,243 of JAIXHY010000020.1, read as the reverse complement.
TTCTCTTTGTTGTCGTTCGAAATGTTCATCCAATCGGTAGCAAGAATATATTCCATTTCAATTCTATAAATAAAATGTGAATGAAGGAAAATATAACAATGGATTCGTTCCAGATATTTGAGCACGTGGATGTACAGTTTCGTCATCCTTTCACAATGATTGTTTCAGGAAGCACCGGGAGTGGAAAATCGGAATGGATTCTGCGACTTTTACGCAATTTAGACAAAATGGTCACAGAACAAATTGGGCGCATTATTTATTGTTACGGGGAGCTGAATTCAAATGTGTTAAATTTGCAGCGCGCTGGAAAAATTGGAACCGTGCCAGTGACAGTTCATAACGGGGTGCCACCAGAGGATCAGATTCGCGAGCGCGCCAAGCTTGGCAAATTGTTGTTAATTTTGGACGATTTGGTGGTGGGGATGAGCCACAATTTTTTGGACACCCTCTTCACTCGGGGTTCACACAATTGGGGCGTGAGCGTAATTTTGGTGACGCAGCATTTATTCAACAAGGAACTGCGCGTCGCCCGAAACAATTCCCATTATCTGGTGTTGCTAAGGAATCCGGCCGGCGAACTACAAACCCGTACCCTAGCCACCCATTTGTTTACGTCTAGGTCTGCACATTTCATAGAAGCCTACCGGGATGCGTGTGCCAAAAATTTTGGTTACCTACTAGTGGACATGCATCCGCAGAGTCCGGAAGCATTGCGTTTGAGAACGCATATATACGGCAAATCCGTTACAGTTTATATGCCAAAATGAAAGTGTCAAAACTGATTAGAAAAAATTTGCCCTTTTTGGAACGTGTCCACCAAAATTTTCGTTCCAACCGTGCTCAAACAGAACTGATTCGACAAGCGTCTGATGAGCAGCTGCTTTGTTTAGTTGAGATTTGCCTGAATATTCTAAAAGGGCGGGTTCCACTGCGTTCAAAACACGTAAAAAAGTTGCAGTCAAATGCGCAGTTGCTTCGGCGTCTCGCCCGAACACGTTGTTCGAGATCGGCCAAAAATTTGTTGACGCCGCCAAATCAGCAGGGCGGCGGCCTTCCCGCCATTGCTGGACTCGTGGCCAGCATTGTGGTGCCACTCATTGTCAATGCGCTAGAAAAATAAATAAATAGACTTGCGCTGCTATTAATTACCAAAAAAATGCAACACACAAAGCGTTATTTGCTCGTGCCTGAAGAAATTTACGCGAGTTTATCACGACCGTTGGATGGAACCCCTATCGGTTTGGTCCGTTCACGGATTCAACAAACCAAAAATGAAGGAGATGAGATCATGTATCAACAGGAGTTTAAGCGTTTGAATAAGTTGTCAAAAGAAGAAGAGGAGCGACCTGTTGACGTTCGCCTACAAAATTTGGAGGAAATTTTACCCAAAAAAATACAAATGCCAAAACCGCGCCCTCAACGGAAAAGAAGAATTGCTGTTGTCCGCCGCGCAACCAGGACCAAAAAGGAGGACGACGAGAATGATGAAGTTTGGGAAGATGCCAGTCTTCGAAACTTGCGTTCAAGCAAAACATCCGCGTCTTCAGAAAGGCCGGATGCCAATTATCCAATGACCAAATCTGGGATCCTTGAGCACATTCGCCAAAACGCTAGCACATTGGGCGTTTCTGAGGATGGAAAAATTTTGAAACCAGACGGAAACGTGTACAAAACTAGCAACTTTGAGGACATTGTGGTTCACTTGTTAAACAAAGACAAGCGGAGCCAATTTAAAAACGCTCCCGTTGGGCACAAGGAGTTTGTTGAAAAAGCAAAACAAAATGCTTTTTTGAAAAAACATCTTTTCCCCGAACAGCCCCACCAATTTGGAAAGGGTTCTTATAAAAAGGCTTTAAAGTTCAAACCGATGTTATGGATGTAAAAAAATTACTTGAATATTTATACAAGGATGTAAATTCGCCAGTGTCTTTCACAAGCGTTGAACCTCTGTTGAGAGAAGCAAAAGCACGCAACAAGCAAATTACTCGCCGTGACGTTCAAAATTTTTTGGCAGGCCAGCGAGCGTACACGCTGCACCGACAGGCCAAGAGGCGTTATCGCCGTTTGCCTACATTGGCGCCCGGGCTGCACACTGAATGGCAAGCAGATTTGGCAATGTTTGATCGTCTTTCCCGACAAAACCGCGGGTACAAATATTTGCTTGTCTGCATCGACACCCTAAGCAGACAGATTTTTGTGGAACCGGTAAAATCAAAATCAAGCAAAGACATGATTGTCGCCTTTGGTCAAATATTTGCAAGATCAAAATATGTGCCTTGGAAATTGTTGACCGACCAAGGCAACGAATTTACAGCCAGGGCAGTGCAGACCTATTTTAGGTCAAAAGATGTTGAACATTTTTGTATGTTCACTTCTCCTCAGTTCCATGCTGGAATGGCTGAGAGAGCAAATAGGAGTATCAAAGAACGGTTGTACCGCTATTTCACCGAGCGCAACACCCAAAAGTGGATAGGCGTTGTGCAACAATTGGTTAGCGCTATCAATCACTCGTACAACTCGAGCATTGGTATGAGACCTGTGGACGTCAATTTTAAAAATGCTGAAGCGCTTAGACAGCAGCTATATGATAACGCTGCCAAAATTCCCAGACGGAGGCCAAAATTTGTGGTGGGTGACCGAGTGCGCATTGAAAAGTACAAGCACGTGTTCCAAAAAGGATACTTGCCCCGTTTCACCAACGAGTTGTTCACGGTGGTGGAGGTGCATAGCGAGCGCTCGCCTGTTGTGTATCGCCTTCGCGACGACAACAAGCAGATAATAAAAGGGTGGTTCTACGCAAATGACCTTTGTAAAACGTTGCAAAACAAGGAACAAATGCACGACATTGAACAAATTATTAAAAAAAAGAAACAACACGGTGTGGACCATGTGTTTGTCAAATGGAAAGGTTTCAATGCGCGCTACAACAGCTGGATTCCAGCAAGTTCTGTTACATGGAAAAATATATAAAGGAACCGCGTTGTCTCGACAGAACAAAAATGCCTTCCAATTCGTTTTATGTGGTACTTCCGTCAAATACCTATGTTGACGGAAATAGAACAAATTCCTTTCGAGTTCGTTTGCCGCGAAAACTGCAGTTCAATGCTGAGTGGGAGGTTGGCCTGGCCGTCGTTGTGTATCCTCATTCTTGGCCCTCCATAGGGACTGTAGAAGAACAATTTGTTCAAATTGACTGGAAAACGGGGAACACTGTGCGGATTTCAGTTCCACCTTCAAATGCGACAAATCCCTATGAATTGAGCAAAAATCTCTACAAGCTTTTGGGGGAAGGAAGCGAGCCATTGGCAGAAAAGGTGCGGACGGTTCAAACCGCATTTACACATTCTACCGGCGTTGCAAGCAAATGGGCAAGACAAGAGTACATTAATCGGAGAACCAGGGAAAAACGAAGTGTCGTGAGCAAAGACGAGCAGCTCCAACAAGCTGTTGATACATTAACAGATTTCTACGGTGTTGAGGAAGAGGGTGTGGGACGTGAAAAACGTTCAACAACAAGCAAGATTCCAATAAAAAGGGCAAGCGATTCCGCCGAAATATATCAAAAGAAGCTGGATGAATATTTTACATCGTTGAAGGGCTCTGATTTGAAGGTTCTCGGCGAGCTGGAACAGACAAAATTAAGCGAGGAAATTTCAAGGATGCATAAAGATGCCCGCGCAATCTTGGACGCTACCAAAGAAGTGGGAATGGAGGCATGGATACAGGCGTACCGCCGGGTGGGCTTTGCCTGTCAATTTGTATTTAACACATTAAAAAATCGCTTCTCATTAACGTTGGACCCTAGGTATGTAAAAAGCGTCAAAATCTCGTCTCAGCTCTCGTACATTCTCGGATTCACCACCACTGAGTTTGTAAACGAAAAAAACGAAGCAAGGTTTATGCCAGATATGAGCGGTGGGGTTTCCTCGTTTCATGTTTACGCCCCCGACTTGATTGAACCAATCATGATTGGGGATGTCACTGCTCCTGTTTTACGGATTGTCACAATACGTGGGAAACCTGATGAAAATGTCGAGGAACAATTTCTAGCCATTCAATATCATAAATTGTTGTTAAAGGAAATTGCTGAACTGTTTATTGAAATTCGTACAAATAGCGGAAGCTTGATGCCCTTCCAATATGGTACATGTACTTTAACATTGCACTTTCGAAAATTGTCCTATTTTTAATCAATGATGAACACAATTGAGATTGACAAAACTTTGTCCGGAAACCCAGCCACCCGTCACTCATATATTGGCTGTTTTGCTGCAGATCAGATACCAACCGCTGGTTCAATTGCAAAATTTCCCCATTGCATGGTATTGAACATTGATCCAAGCACCACCCGGGGTTCACACTGGGTTGGTGTTTATTGTGCGTCCCAAAACAGCTTGGAATATTATGATTCGCTTGGGATTTGGCCCCCACCCAGTGTTTTCATTGTAGATTATTTGAGCCAGTTTGGCCAAATTCGTTACAATAAACTTTTGTTGCAGTCTGTCAAATCAAGCGCGTGTGGGCGTCATGTAATTTTCTTTTTGTATAACCATGTCTGGGGGTACCCTTTGAAAAATTGGTCCACTTTTTACACTTTACAAAAACATCACCAGATACCATTGTCAACACCTTTGTGAAAAGAGTAATCTTTAAACATTATAAATAAACTAATTTTTTTTTATGAATGCATAAAATGCATGTTGATTTTGATCCCCTCCAGGTGGATTGGTCCACATTTTCAGAAGCGTCACCCGAGTTGTTGGTCCAGTTTGGGGGCTACAACGTCTTTCGCGGCATTCCATACCAGCGAGGTGGTGGAGTGGGCTCCGTGTTTAGAAGCCTCATGCGATATCTGCTGCCTATTGGAAAGCAAATTGGTGCCGCTATTGGTCGACAGGGACTTGAAAGTGGGAATCGGGTTCTAACAAATGTGCTGGAAGGCAAAGATATAAAAGAATCGCTTATCACCGAAAGCAAATCGGGTCTTAAAAATCTACTCGAAAAGGCAGCTAGCAATCTCAATTCGCAAAAAGGGCAAGGATTTGCCTTTAAACGATATCGCAAGGATGCCTCTGCTGGACAAATTGGAAAGGGCAAACGAAAAAATATAAATAGGCTCCAATCCCCAATTGGTCCACCAGTGGTTGGAAAACCCAAGAATAAAAAACTCCGAGTTGATTTCTTGGGAACATATTAAAATGACGTGCCCGCAAAAAATTAGTGAAAACAGTCCAATTGCAATAAACAGTGCCTTAAACATTTTTTCTGTACCCCCAACCAATGTTTCTGTTATCCGTTCTTTCTTTCGTCAAGTGCTCCCGCTTGCCACAATTACCCAGGAATCTCCCTACCTCTTTCGTCTTTATAGCGACAATTTATGGACAGATTTATCCCGAATTTACCTTTATCTTGAACTGTCCCTTGAAAAACTGGGAGAAAGTGACAAATGGGTTGCAATTGAAAATAAAGACGTAAATGTAAGTGCCCTTCAGGGAATTGGGCAAACTTTTGTTCAACAACTCAAAGTCACTGTTGGGAACACTGAGGTTTATGACAGCGGCAATTTGTATCCCTTCAAAGCATACATCACTAATGAACTGAGCTTTCCAAGCAATGCAAAAAAACATTTTCTTGGTTCCGTCGGATACCGGCATAGCAAGACACATAACAATGAGAATGATGAAGGGTTCAAAGAACGTTGCAAAATATTTCAAGGTGGGAAAAAGGCCCAATTCCTTTCGCGCGTAGACTTTGACATGGGAAATCAGGAACTATATCTTCTAAACAATTTGGATTTGTTGTTCACCATTTACAAGGCCAAAGATTCCTTTCTCTTGCAAACACTTTTGGGAAACGATACAAACAAATACCGGTTGGCGGTTCATGACGTGAAAATTTACGCAAAGATGATTGAAGTGCAACCCTCCTTTAATATGAGCTTGTACAAGTCGTTGGAAAAACAGCCCGCAACTTATGCTGTTCGAAAAACGGAAATCAAATCGTCGTATATAAGCGCTGGACGCTATGAGTTTGAATACAACGTTTTTAGTGCAACAGTTCCGCGTCGGATGACGATTGCAATGGTTGGAAATGCGGCGTTCAACGGCGATTACAAGTTGACCCCGTTTAAATTTGAACCTTTTGACGTTCGAGAAATTTCTGTGCATGCTGGTGGAATGATATACCCCCTCGTGCCTTACAAATTAAATTTTGCCGAAAACTTTTTTGTTAGAGCATTTGTAGACATGTATGAGGCAATGGGAATGACAAACTCTGAAAGGTCGTTTGACATTTCTATGGAAAAATTCAAAAACGGGTGGACATTTTTTGTAATCCCTTTAACTTCAACGCTGGACGACAGTTGCGGTTTTGAACTATTAAGAAGCGGAACAACATGCATTCGAGCCACGTTCAACACTCCTATACCAAAAGGAGGAGTGGAAATGATAGTTTTGGGGGAATTTGATCAAATGATCATGGTTGATTATAATCGCCACATTGTATCTGACTCAAAAATTTTATAAATAAGATTGTCAGCTAACTGTGCTTTAAAATGAATAATACAACCTTCCCTGCGCTTCAAATCTTGACTGACCCGGGAAACGAAAAACAAAATTGGTTACAATTTTTATTGTTTTTTTTTCAATATTTGCTAGTCTTTCCAGTATTTTTATTATGCTGGTTCACCGTGATTGGCTTTTTAAAAAGACGTGGCCATCTTTCCCAGAGGGACGCCCAGTTGATGATGGAAGAAATGCAAAAAATTCCTAAACATTCTCCCATTTTATTTACACCTCCCAAATGAATTTCCAAAACAGGGGGTTCTGTGGCGTAACACTAAAACTCTATGTTGCTTAAGCAGTTCCCCTTTTTGGCCAAGTTAGACCCCAAGATCGAGTCCCGGTGCATGTAAATTCTTTTATAAACAAGTTAGCCCAAACCCTGATGGAAGAACTTAAAAATATTCCTCAGCATTCTCGTCTATTCTTTGTACAAACAAAATAAAAATGCTTTATAGTGAATGCGTGGCTTAACACGTTCGCTCTTTGTTAAGTAGGCAATTCACTTTTTAAGTTCGAGTCCCCGCCATAACACCTCCCTTTTTCAATATTAGTGCCTTATCGCTCGATAAACGCCTTTTGTGCCCTGCCATCTGAGCGCCATATACCCCCCCCCCCGTTTTTTTCCGATTGCAATAAATCAATCGATAAAAAAGGTGTTCATACTATGTAGTTATATGGTTATGTGACTATTGATACATTTTCATCCGGTTTTCCGTATATTTCACAGCTTCTGATTTATTGCTATATTTGTTAAGTTTTTAAATGTTTTCTTTAACATTAAAAAAACAAAATTTATCTTCAAACTTGGATGGTTATAAATGTAAGACTCTTCTAAATGGTCAAACTCCTTGAAATTTATGTTTTATTTTTTATTTGCTTTGTATTTTTAAATAATCTAATTTATTTTTTCTTCTTATATTAGAGACGAACAATTATTGATGATGAATTGATTGTTTTTACATCGCATTCTCACTGGATCTTTATGAATTACTACGAGAAAATTTTGACTTTTTTTGTTATTACTGCAATATGCGTTTATTTTAAAAGCATCCATTCGATTTTTTTTATAAATATAAAAAATAATTTTAATACAATTTAGAAACTGCATATTTTCATGTACACTGCTTGTTTTCGAAAAAAATTCAGCACATCTTTTTGAATTTTTGCTTCAAATTCGCAAAGCTATATCCGGCATATTGATATTATATTTTTAAAGTTATGCCAGCTTATTTTCGTTTTATATTTTTATTTTATTATTTGCGCAGAAGAGTGTATGGGCGTCGAAACGGCGCTATTAGCACGTTAATTGATTATTATCAACACCCAGACATTTTAATTCTCTTTTTCCATCTAACACAAGATTAAGGCACTGTTTTCGCATGATTTTATCAATCGCTTCCAAAATTTGAATTTAAACAAGTCAAGGTTTCCATCTCTGCAACATTTCAGCCAAGCTGGTTCACCATCTTCAATGGCATATACCAACAATAATACTAATGATTAAGATTTATGTGTTGCTTTTTAAATAAACATTAGAGCATTGGTTGTCATAGCGCCTTGTTTCGTAAACTGGCAATAATGGTATTCATTATAATATTTTTTAGAGAATATATTTTGCAAAAAGTTATTAAATAATGTTAAGAAATAGTGTTTATACAACACCGCTTTCATAATTTTAAACGTAATTTAATCTTATCTGCATTAAAAGTTTTATTAATTAATTATTCTGCTTCATTACATCAGTTTATTTTTTATTAATTCGAATTTTTATAATAACAGCAGCAGCCGCCGTTTATGTCGAATATAAATATATTTTGCAATTTCACACTATATATTTTTGTGAAATATTTAAACAATTTATTAGGGTAGGACAGTACCGGTTAAATAAAGCACCTTAACAATATCGCTATGAATTCTATTTTTATATTATATTAAAGATAATATATACGATGTTTAATATTATAATTAGTAAATTCAATATTATATTTTAGACTAAAATTATTTCAAGTTTTTGGTTAAATAATTTACATACGGGGGAAGTGGGCATAGTTTTAAGCCTCTAGATACAATTATTTCTTTTTTACTATCAGTATTTTTATTGATTAAATTTTAGACAATGTTTCTGAGCTTATTTGGATTTTGTCAAGGTAATAAATAAAATTTAAAATTTTTAAATAAATCCCTGTTGTGAAACTGCTTTTATTTATTAAAATTGAGTGGTTGTGTTTTTTTGCATTTTTATTGTTAAACGATATTTTTATGAATAAAAAGTAGCATTACTCTTAAATTGTTATTAGATGTTCCTACAATCAGGACGAAAGCTGAAACAGAACAACATCTTGTGTTTGAGCAAGCAGATAAGAAAATCCGCGCTACGCGCAATTATATAAAAAACATAACAAATGTAAAAGTTGATTTAGATGTTAAAAGAAAAAGCACCTTAACAAAATTTATAAAAAAATTGCTTACATCTAAAATTTCGATCATTCATAAACTTCAATACTTTATATAAATATTGATACATTTAAAGAACAGTGGGCATTAACTTAAAAGTTATGAAATTATTACCTTTTAATTGAGTTTTATAAGTGCCGATAAAATATAAATTTAAAATAATACAAAAGGGGAATTTGGTTTTATAAATGTTATAATTTAAAGATCATCAACATGCTAGCACTAAATAGTTTTTAGTTTTTTTTTATTTGAAAAGTAAAATATGATTACAAGAAGGTTCGACGCATTGCAAAAAACTGTAAGCTCAAAAAAATATTTGATTTTAATTATATTCTTATTAGTCGCTTTACAAATAATAATTTTTTACTATTATAAAAGTCGAGTTGCAATTATGCTCATTAGTCATTTCGTAGCAAATTGTTTAATGCTTTATTTATAGCAATTATTTTATTATCTCACACTGTTTTGTCTTTCAGGTTTTCAAACCATCTCATTGCTTTAATTCGTAATTTATAATTCTTGACAAAAGCGCTAAAATAATTTAACTACGGATAGTTAAAAAATTGGGTTATTCAAAATAAATATATTTAGCAAGAAGATTACTTATATCAATTTAATATTTGTAAAATAAATTATATAATGAAAAAAATACTAATCTGTTAATTTTACCTTTTGATTAGTGTGATTGATTTAATAAAAAAATCTTTAACAGTTAAAAGCAAAAAAGTACTGCTGAATGTTTATTAAAACATTTAAAATTGGAAATTTTTTTACTAAAGCAAACGATTTTTTAATAAAATAACTACGGCAAATTGTGTATATGAACAACAACTCCCATAGAAGATGTCAGCAATAATTAAAAACACACCAACTTTAGAATAAAATAAAAACTGTCGTAATGTAAAACATAAGTTAATGTAAAATCATTGACTGTTATTAAAAGTTATACAATGATAAAAACAAAATGATTATAAAAATGTGTTACAAAAGTTTAAAAACCAAGAAAACACAAATAAAACGCAATAAAATTTTTAAACGATTAATTTTTATATAAACATCATTTTTATAAATGCGCGTTATCCATATCTTTTTTCTTTAAATCATTTACAATTATTTATTTATAAATTTGTTTTTGGTTTTTGATAGGGTAGGACAGTACCGGTTAAACGGTTACGAAACCGGTTACGAAATCGGGTATTTTGGAAAATTAACCGGTTAACCGAAAACCGGGTACCCAAACCGGCGGTTTAAAACGGCGGCGCCTATTGGCAACGCCGACTATTCAAAATGTGCCATATTCTGTTGGTTTTAATTTTCTGGTTATTTTGGCGTCAATTAAGATGTCTGTAACACATTTTGGTTAGAAAACTTGATGTGGGTTTTATGAGCCGACCCCTTCCTATTCTTAAAAAGCTTCAAAACATTTTAAAATTTTGGTTGCAAATCTGTTAACAAATTGAGTCAAAAATTCAAAATTTTCTCGGCTGCGCCTATCGGCACCACCGACCTCCCCCAACCCTCTCCCCTAGAAGTTTCAAAAAAAAAATTGAAAATCGGCAAAATTTTTGAAAATTTTGAGCAATTTTCTTAACAAAAATTTTAAAAATTAAAATTTTCTGTTAATTTTTCAAAATTTTTCACGTTCCCGCACGGGAATACCGCAAAAAACTTGCGGGATTTTTGCGGCTGCGGGAAAAATGCGGGATTCCCGTGCGGGATTCCCGTCCCGCAGTTCGACCAGCCCTGGTCTCGCTCGATCCATTGAAAAAACTTGAAAAATAAATTTGTTCCGAATTCTTAATCTCGACTCTCACTTAAAATTAAAGTCTCGATTCCACCTCCAATATTTATTTAAAGTTTACAAAAATTACTTAGTAAATTAATGAAAATTAAATTTATTATTTTGAATGTAAATATTTTCAAAACGTTTTTGAGAACTGAACAGATCCAATTGATTAAAACCATAAATTCATTATTAAAAACCCTGTATCTAAGTTACCATGGTTTTATATTCTCGACAAGCTCAAATAATTTAAATATAATTGTAGATAATTGTGTATTATTTTACTATTACAAACGCTAGGAGACTGTCCAATGAAACATACATTTAAAGGATTCTGGCATCTTTTTGTCGTATAACATTTTTTTCTACTTATCTTTGCTTTTGGAATTTAAATAGATTAAGATAATTTGGTTGATATTGGGTTGAATTGTTTTAAATTTGCAGTAATTAATTTTTTTTTTACATATAAGTAATGCATCAAAAAGGTTAAAAAATCGTTAAGAAATAAAAAGATTTTAAGGTTTAATCATTTTTTAATTTTTTAAAATTTTGTTCACCAGTCACTGTGTTACAAATGGTCATTTTAAATAATCTAACCCGTCTATGTATAAAATTTTTTTAAAAAATAATAAAATAAAAAGAGTAATTTGATACCCAAATTTTAACACCGTCTTTTAAAATTAATAATGTTGTCGTAAAGACCGCAAACCCGTTTTATTATCATTAAAAGTTTAAACCGCACTAACATCTTAAGAAAATTTCCATTATTTGAAATCACTAAATTTTTTTCAATTGAAAAAGTAAACTACTGTTTGAAAATTGATTAAAACAGGCCTTGAGTATTATTACAACTTATGTATGGATACACAGAAAACAACTGGTTGCGTAACCGTCGAAAAAAAGTTTAAAAAATTTTAACATAACTTTATTTGTATAATTTTTCAAAAATTTGAAAAAGTAAATTTATAATTAATATTGTCGTAAAAAACAAAAAGGTCTGAATCTATCAAACATGGCCAGCAATAAATCATTGAAAAAAAGGCAAAATAACTGTTAATCAATCAAATATTGTAAACATTTTAATTATAAGTTATGAATATATTTTAAGCATTTATTGGATGAATGTGAGAAAAAGTTAATTTTTCTGCGGCAAGAAGTTATTTATTATAAGAATTTAAAAAATTAAAGTATTAGTTATTTTAAGTGTTCAAATATTTAAAAAAAAGTCAATTAGTGATCATTATATATTTTAATCACACCGTCTCCGTTTGAAAACGAGTCTGCAACGATCAGATCATAGCGAAGTACCAACGGCAGCTGGGAAAATAATAATATTAAACATCCTTATAATTAGCATTATTTTAATATTTCTTGAATGGATTCCTCTTAACAACAGCACATAATATGGAAAACACAACAAACTATAAATTAAATCTATATATTTGAAAACTGAAGGTTTGGAAAAAGTGACATCATCAAAAAAATCGGAAGTAGCCCACACGAATTTAAAATATTATATAGTAAGAAAATATTATTCTGCCTATACTAAAAGAAAAGAAAAAATTAAAAACTCAATAGTAAAAAAAAATTCTTATTATGTTTTTTTGTCTTATTAAATTACAAAAAATATTGATTTGATATGCTGATAAATATTCTATCATTAAACCTAAAGCTTTCCTGTTAAAAGAATTCGGAGACCCCAAATCCGGCGCATTATTTTAAAATGTATCGTATAAAAAAAAGTAATTTATTTTTTCATATGCGAAATTTCAACAATTACATTTGAAAAATATTTAAATATTTGCCTAAAAAGATATTCAGTAAAAACAACTTATTAAATAAATTAAGATTGACAAGTAAAAAGATACAAAAAAAATAAAAATAAAAACATAATTTTCTAATAATATAATTTAATAAATAATATGTCGAATCATCACACATCAAAATTTCAACAATCTATAATGTATTTTTTAAAGTGATTAAAATTATATTTTAATTTTCTCAATTATTTTTATAAATGTATCTTTGATTTTTGTGTTTAATTTTTATTTTAGAATTTTCTGAATAAAAATTAACCTAATACAAGTGATGATTTTCTTAATTACTTTTTTGAACATTTTATTTTTTGAAGAAATAGTGTGCTAAAAAGAGAGAAACAGGCGGCGAGAGTAATTTGGGAATCAACGCACCCCATCTAAAATTGTTTTAGTAACTTTTTTGAACATTTTATTTATTGAAGAAATAGTGTGCTAAAAAGAGAGAAACAGGCGGCGAGAGTAATTTGGGAATCAACGCACCCCATCTAAATTGTTTTAGTTACTGTTTTCAACTTTTAATTAAAATTTAAACAGCAGCCTCAATGGCGAACTGCGATTATTATTTTTTAGCTATATCTTTCTTTTTTTATTAAAATGTACCAACTTTTTAACTTGCATTCCCATAAAAATCTCCTTTTAATTTGGTAATATAATTTTTTTTGGTTTGCACATTTATGGATGTCACATCTTTGAACGACCGATTTTAATGCAAATATCAATACATAAACTAGAATTTCTCATTCACACCTTTACACTTGGATTGTTTTCGGTAAGGTGAAGCCGATGCTTATTTATATCATATTAAATATTACACTATATCTGAAAAATTTTACTTTTTTACAAAGTTTAATTTTAATAAAATAGATTGAATAGTACAAACTTAAACAAAAATAATATAAATTTTATTGGCGGAATAAAAAGTTAAAATATAAATTCTAATAATTGACAGTTGAAGCATAAGTAAATAGCTCGAGTATCCCCAGAAAAAAGATTCCTATTGCTACATATAAATTCATTAAAACATCGTAACTCCGAGAACTTGATTAAAGATTCACAATATTTTAAAATCAAATTTAAATCGAAATTTTAAGAAATACAAAATCAATTTAAATTACACAAATTGGATTCTGCTGAATCTGTTCAAATACATGACACTAATCACAAAACCCGGTTAGAGTTAGCAAAGATAATAAAAAAGTTTGAACACAAAATTTTTTTTAAATATTGGTATTTTTAATCACAAACTAAGCCCGGAGGGAAAAAAAACAATTACGCGAGGGTAACAAAAAATAATTAGTAAACAAAGTAATTATATTCGTTGGAGTGTCCGACGGTCGACATCTCGTTCGCGATCGAAAATGCAGAATGAAAAAGCGTTGCTGAAAAAGTTCCGTCCTTTTAGAAGGTTCCCCGATTTATTTTAAATATTTTATGTTAATTCTTAAAATGAGAAATTTTTATAAACAAAATTGAAAAATTACAAAATAAAAGCTAAAGAACAAATATGTAAATAAATTAACACTAATTAAAAAAACTGTTTTTAAAAAAATTCTACACCGCACTAAACAGAAAAAAGCAAATTTATTTTTAAAATTTTAATTCAGAAAATAATGTTAAATAATAAATATAAAACATTCACTCTTAAATTAGAGGATTTGGGAATTAGAATTGCATAATAAAAAATAAATATGATTGAAATAAATGGAAAATAAGGTTAAACCCAAAATTATAAAGTATTTTTGTATTTCGGTAAAAAATAAAGAAATAAAAATAGAAATAGAAATTTAATACTAGGGTTTCTATCATGCATTAGGAAATGTCACCCTTCATAAAATTTATAAAACCCAAATATTTTTTTTGCAGATGATCTGGGTTACAAATCTCCAAAACATACTTCCTGATTTTTTTCTTTCTTTCTTCGCTAAGCTCGTATAATCTTTTTATTTTATTTTTTCTGAGTTCCACGAAATTGTCCAACTTGCGTTGAAGCCTAATTTGTGGCAGCTAGTTTCATCTTTGTAGTCTCGCTTTTCGAATTCCGTTATTGCTATAAAAAAATTGTAATATGTTTGTGACAGTTTATGTAAGAAATTTACGAATTTAATTACTTAGCTCCAAATAAATCTTTTTGTTTTTTTATAATCATTGTATTTTTGTTTTTGTTGAAAAAAGATTAATAATAAAAAATCAGAAAATAATTTTTTTAATTAATATTGTTCAAAAATTAATAATAAAATGTTTACATAAATTACTCTAACTGGAATTTAAATATGAATACTCACAAAAATCTCTCGGGCAACATTTGCTGCACATTTAGCTTATGAAAATCATATTAATAATTAATTATAATACAACTAAACAATCAACTATATTTCTACAAACCCAAATACAAAAATTATTTTTATAATAAAATGTAAATGCAATTGAATTATAAAAACGTCCCTTGCTTCATGCCCATCTATATAAATAAGTCGAAAGAAATTGTGCGCACTGCCCCCGTGAATGCCTTGTCAATTTGGACATCTTTTTTATTAAATTCCCATAATAATTAAAAACTTTAATTCTAAAAATGGCGAAATCAAAATCTAAATATTATTTTTAACATAAATAATTAAAATAATTGTAACAAAATAAAAAAATCTCAAAATAAATAAGCTAAAATCTAGAAATTGAACCTTTTATTGAACAAGATAAGATATAATATGAATAATCCCATAGCAAAATTAACAAATTTGCTCATTAAGCGAGCAAAAGATAATGTAGTTTAATCTCCCTGAGGAATCCGGGGTACACTACTACAGCTGCCTCAAGTACGCCAATCATCATGGGGGCGTGTCTTTAAATAAAAACCAATCACAAATATCAAATAATCAAAGAGCGATAAAAATAATATTTAGGAAAACGGTCATTTTTGGAAAATAATATCTTATTAAAATAACCTTTCACACAGACAAATATTTATTTTTTGTTTTAATAAGAAGTAAATTCTCGATTTTGCTGTATAATATATTTCCCCAAAGAATTATCCACACTTGAGTCGGTTCACATGAATTGAAAGAAAAAATTCAAATAAATAAACAAAATTATGCCATTAAAGTAATGATAACGCAAAAAAATGTAAACTCTTTTTAAATAATATAATTAAAATTATATTATGACAATCACATTCTGCCTGTTAAAATAAGTAGCAAACTATCATCAATTCCAATAATTAATTAGATCTGTCTGAAAAATGCTGAATTTAATTTAGAAACAATAAATACAATTATTCTATTCATAAACTCTAATAAAGATCTGGCTATTAATTAGATGATATTAGGAAGGTGTCGGCTGCTGGCTAAAAAATTAACACAAAGCAACAAATTAAATACTAATTTTTATAAATTTTAGTACAATAAAAACAATCAAAAACTAAGCAGCAACATATTGGAAACTGAGGATTGATAGAAAAAATAAGTAAAAGATTATATTTAAAATAATAAAACAATTAAAACTAAAAATTAAACTACAAATTTCATAACACAAAGAAAAAACGCATTGGTCTGCGATGAAAAATATTACTAAATTACTGATTAAAGTTATTATTTTATATATTAATTAGACATCAAAATTAAAATTGTTTTAAAAAGGGCATACTTAACCAAAGCCCTGGGCCGCGGCGCTAACAAGGCTCCACGTGTGGTCTTACATATTAAACATGCAATAATAAATTCTTCTGTATTTAGATCAATTAAAATTTAAAAATAAATTTTAATTTGTTAAAGAAGCTGCGCACTAATAGAAACAGGTTTGAAAATTGCGAAAAGATACAGAAACATACATTTTTAAATTGATGCTTTTATTTTTTATGCGTACAACTTACATGCGATTAAAATCTAATAATAACAACATTAAAACCCGTTAACTTCATCAAGAAAAAATTAAAAAGACAAAATAAAGTAGGAAAGAATTTAAAAATTATTATTGAATATCTTTAAAAAGTAAGACGAACTAAGAAAAAAAGCTGGCTAAAAGTCTATAAAAATGTCCGTTTATTATATTTTGCAAGCATGTGATCCAAGAAGTTTTAACCTTAATTTAAATATTATTGGTTAGTACTAAAAAATTATTAACAATTCAAAAGTTAATAAATTGTAAAAATTACAAAAATTACTCAAAGACTGTAACTTCGTCACTTAATTAAAATAAATTTGTGATTATATTAAAAACATACTAATAGTTTAAATAAAATTTTTGAGAAAACTAATATCGCTTAATAGAACATTTTCCTTTAAAGCAATTTTTATTTCTATAAATGATTATCGATTTTCAAGTTTCTCTGCCTATAATAAAAAATTTGATAAGCAAAAAAAGAATCATTCACAAATTGGAAGCATACAGCAGCTTATATAAAGATTGTAAAACTTAAAAAAAATATATTATATTTAGTAATATACAAAATGAATAATAAAGTAACAACAAGATATCACCATTTAACATATGTCAAGGGGCAAAACGATTATTTACTCATTGTCACTAGCACTTTAGAAACAATACAAAATAAGTTTAAATAATGGCACTGTGTCGCTTATTTATGTGTAGAAAAATAAATAAAAATAAAAATATTAATCTTGTAAATGATCATATTTAAAAGTTTTCTTTATTTGGTTATAATAATACTTAACAAAATAAATAACTGTTGGTAACTATTTAAATATATTTTACTAGATTTGTATAAGTAAACCTAGTCAAAATGATAAAAACTACCAAATTATTTAATTTACTATTTTTTATCACACGAGAAAGGATAAAATAAATTCCAATCAAAAAATTCATAATTATTATTATTTTATTCGCGTTGAAATTGCAATGTTTATTTAATATTAATTTTTCTTCTTTAAATGATTTATATGAATAGCAGCTAGCGGCGGTGGGGGTGGAACAAAGTCCCGTGCTCCTCCGCTGACCTCCGAGGGGAACGCTCCGCCATCTTATTACGAGTATCAATGACTTCGGCGACCTTATTGTAAAGGAAAACATAATAAAAAGATTAGCAGACCTTGGAATTATTAAGGGAAATCCAAGTAAACCAAACTTGACCCAACTTCAAACAGAGGATGTAATCATCCACAAATATAACAATCCGTGATTTTTACTTTTACAAAGTCTTCGCAACAAAATTGAAACAAAAAAACTGAAAAGCGGATACACCCGGGTTTACGGCTTAATAATTCAAATAAACCCGGGTTAAAGACGAAATGCCGGTTAAAGATTTTGACTTTGTGACGGACTTCATTTGTCTAGGTTAATGACCTTAAAAGTTGCAGGGTTTCAATTCATGCCTTAAATTATTTATTATTAAAATGTAACTTTGATTTGTTAAATATTCTTTGTTCTATTTTTGTTTTCATATTGTATAAATTGAATTTATATAAATTAAAAATAATTTGTTAGCACATTGTAATTTAACATTTAATTAGCATAAAGATATTTAAGAATCAGCCGCCGTGAATAACGAGCAACCGCAGGTTTAAATGTATTTTCACTTCATAAATTAAATTTTTTTAGAAGCTTTTTAAAGCTTAAAATATTTTATTTTTAACCTTTAAGAAACATTTGAAAGTTGTAAAAATGAAACAATGTGGGTAATATTAAATATTTTTAAAAAGATTTAATAAATATACTAAAAAAGTAAAGTGTTTTAAACTAATATAAAATAAAACCAGAATAATTTGATATCCACATATTGTATGATCACCGAAAAAAAATTTTAACTAAATATAAAAATTATAAATAATAGAAATTATCGTGTGAAAAAAGTAACACTTTTTCTTTAACGATTTTTTTGAAAAAACTTATAATAGCAGGTTGAGAGCCGCTCATTTATAACAAAAACGTTAAACATAAAAAATTAAATTAATTTTGAATATTATTCTGAAAACCGCGCATTAAAAACGGTCTTGACCGTAATTGTTTACCTTTAAATATTATTAAAATATAAAGCAACAAAATTAGGCAATTACTTCAGAAATGTATGTGTCGGCGTAACTTGAAAATTCTATCTTTAATGGTTAAAAAATGATCAGAAAACAAATAAAAGTAAATCCCTGACTTTTTGATGACAATTTAAAATTTTCTTTTTTTAAATCAAAAAAAATAAAAAAAATAAAAACTTATAAAACGCAGCGGTCTAATTCGTATGGTCATAATCTTCTGTGAGTTGATGTTCTTGCCCCATTTTTAAACCGTAAATCTAGACCGAGAGCTTGATAGGTGGCGTAAAAAAACATTCATCATAACATTTTAAATAGTAAACTTTTTTATCGAAAATATTGAGTAATTATTTTAAAATATAATACGATATCAAAGGCTATTATTGAATTTTTGAGTAACAAAATACCATTTATAATAATTAATTTGAATAGTTAAGCCATTATAAATAATTAATATGGCTCAGTATCAAGATTATTAAAGAACTAGTAAATTTAAAAAATGTTAGCATTTTAACAAATAGGGTTTAAAAAACCAGCACGTTTATAAACCATTCATATAATAATTAACGTCGATTTACATTATAAAAATGAGTGAAAACCCAAACAAAATTAAAAATAAAAGTTAACAAAATTTAACATAAATAAAAAATATTAATATATAAACTATTAAAATTAATGTTTGTTAAAAGTGAGCGGCATAAAATATTTTAATATTACAAATTGCTTAATGATAATTTATATTTAAAACGATCATTTGAACAAAAATTAATATGCTTCAAAATAAAAATAGGTTGTAAAATTTATAAATAAATCCATTAAATTTTCGTTAAGTTCGAACGGTTCAAATCGAATTAATAAAGTAAATTAAAAAACCCAATTATCAAATTTGACGAAACTTTGTAAACTACTAATAAAGACTCAGAAATACAAATTTATTAACAATAAAGCATTTATTGATGCGAATTCAATGATATATATATAATGCCTCAGTAATTTAATTTCATCTAAAAAGGGCAATTTAGAAATTAATCTCAAAATTATAGTTTCTGTCGCAGAGTACGACATGCAATGTCTTTCACCATTACACCACTCAATTCCCATTACTTTTCCTCTGATAATTTCTACCCGAGAGCATCGAATACTGCGGATCGATCAAATAATAGTTACAAAATATGGAAAAATCAGCATTTAAAAATTATATATTAAATTAAAATAAATCGATTAAATTTATTTCAATAATTACGCACGCATAAAAAGACTAATAAAAAAATAAAATAACAAAATATAGTTAACAAACAAAATTTTTAATAAATAATAAAATCGGACGGGCAATTTGGTGCAACTGAAAATACACCGCTTACTATCTGTTAATCATTAATAAATAATCGGTAATTCGTGATTTTAACTAAGCTTTATAATCAATTAACAAAGTTGCATATTAAACTAAATCAAACCATATTCATTAAGAACTAATTTTTATTTTAAAATTAATAAATTTATTATTGTAACTACAAAATACACTACATTTTTGTCAAAAAACAAAAACATCAATTAAAACGACTTTTTTTACTGAGAGTAAATATAATTTTTAACATATAATGTATTGAAAATTTACTCCGTAATAATAATTGTGAGCGATAATGTTTGATGTTTATTTCGATTTATTTTTAAATTGGACAGATCTTAATTATATCAAAGAAATAAACAATTTAATGCAATATTTATATTTTTAGTAAAGTGTTTATAAAGCGTTTCTTTTTATTAATAAAAAATTAAATAAATACATTTACTTATAACTAACAGAAGATTACTTAATAACTGCACCAATGTCCCAAACAAAGAAAGTATTCGAGCATCTGTCTGTTATCATTGTCATTGCAAATTTATCGGATCTCCACGAATGAGCAACATTTTTGCGAGAAGTTGCATTAAGCAAATCTCAAAGTTAAATCACAAAAATAATAATAATGTTATAAACAATACAAAAGAAAATTTACCAAGCCTGGGGCGGTTTAATGCGCAATTACACTTAAAATTCAGAAGGAGAAAATATTTTTATTTAAACTCCTGGTTTTTCTTATACCCTAGCCCGGCGCCAGGCCCAAGTTTTTTCTGAAAAATTTTTGGTCACATAAAAATGTTAATTTTTCGTTTATTTTCTTCAATGCATAGTTTTGAAAATGCATATTAAAATGCATATTCAATCTTATTCAGTATTTAAATACTGTAGATTGGCTAAAAAATAGATAAAAATTTAAAAATGGCACTGCCATTTAAATAACATTGATAATTAATAATCTATTTATTCTATAAAAAATAATGAATTTCAAGGAAAAACGAATAATACATATACATCAATTAATACAATAAACAAATTAAAATTTCGTTGGTCTTTGTCAGTTGCGCATCCTTGCCGCTGTGTTGTTTAGGGCTTGGGCGTCAGTCCGGGCCAGGGCTGGACGTCACCGGTCCCTGAGTCCGCGTCACGCGTCAGCGTCATTTTTTTAGAAAGGCCAGTGACGGCGTCAGCGTCATACGTCATGACGCCGCTTAAAAACGGCGTCATTGGCGTCATCGGCGTCAGCGTCAGCGTCATGACGTCCAGCCCTGGTCCGGGCACTATGACCAAATAACTAAACGAGAAATATATTTATATGTTCCTAAATTGATGAGTACTAATAAATGCAAAAAATAAAATAAACAATTTAAGCAAGAGACCTAGATCGATATTTGTCTCTAATAGAGTCGAGGTCTCGGAGTTTTTGACAAATTTCTGAGATTCGAGAACTGGACTTTCGGAAAATCTCGGTCGGGATCTCGATCTCGCCGATCTCTAATGTTTAGTCAGTTATTTAATCCGTTTAATTTATCTAAAACCGAAGTACTTACCAGTCTAAACATAAACATTATAGCTTGTATGTAATTAGGTCTCATATTTTTTAAAAATAATCGCCAAGACAAAGATATTTACATGCTATTATTTCAAATTAAAAAATTGTATTATATAAATTCGTAAAATTTATTACAACTTTAACTTATATGCTAAAACATACTTGGCAAAATCATGCAAACGCTCCTCAAAAAGATACATTTGATCACTCGAGTTAACCATTTGCATTCCCATTAACATGCGGATCCCTGCTCAAGGCTGGCGGCAGCATAACGGTGTCTCAACTCCAAGAAATTATAATAAAGAAATAAATTTAAAATCAAATGTTCTGTTAGCTTTTTATTATTAAATAAAACTAACCAATAATTATAGCAAAATATATATAAAATATTTAATAAAAAAAAAGATTAAATAAGAAAATTAAAATTAATGTACCCAGATTTTTACTTACTGTTCAATGATTAATTTTTTAAACTGTTATTAAATCCTGGTATATAACATTTTATCTTTTATTTTGATCCCTTATAAATTTTTTATCAAAATTTGTTTCTATTAACTAAGCTGTACATGTGTTGCTAGGAAATTTAAAACTTTTATGTTTGTTTGTTAATAATTAACATTATTTTAATTTTGAATAACATTTTCAATTAGCAATTTTATGTTGGAGCAACGTTCAGATTAAAAACCCAAATGTTCAACATAATAAATGGCTTCTTGACTAACTAAACAAGATTCTGAAAAAGCAAAAATATTGAATTTTTGAATTTTTGAAAATTCAGGAATTTAGATAATATCAATAAATTAAATTTAAACCCAATTATTCTAAATTCGCAAATTTTGCAAACAAATCATTTTAAAAAACAATAAATATTTTTTGCTCGTCTGGTGTCATTAGACCCAAATGAAAGCTCATTCAAAAAGGCCTTTTAAGATTTTATGGCTCAATTTAGTTAAGAATATTTTGGTAAAATATAAAAACCCGATAGATCTTTAAATGGTTAGATTATAAATCAAATTATTTAATTTAAGAATATAAAAAAATAAATCAATCACGATTCTGTATGCAATGTATTTTATTTAAATTAATTTGTTTAATTTTAAATTTTTATTGTGCTTTGCATTTTTTTTTTTGCTTTAACACTGGCACTGTGCAATTATTTTGCTGTTTTATTCCGACGCGAGTACATTTATTATTTCATTAAGTGCTGAATTATATAGTACATTAATTTTTATATGTTATAGTTTTACAATGAGATTCCGTTTTAATCTCTAATCTTCCATCAACCGCAGCCTTCAAAGCGGCCGGTGGAGCAGTTTCGAAGTGATTCGACAGGACGAATACAATATTTTAAAGAGCTAGGACCAATAATGATTTTACATATACACATTTTTATTTTAGTTCATTCTGTGTTTCTAAATATTAGTTGTTTTTCAAAAGTTTTAATAAAGAATGACGTCTTATATTTAATTCATTGTTTTTTTATATTAGAATTTATTTTTTAGTGAATGCGTCAGATTAAACCTGGCTTTTAAAGAATTTTATTTGTATTTGAGTTTCAGTATAACCTGAAGAATTTAAAATTGTCATTATTTAAATAACATTGAGACAATGCATAATAAAACGAATTAGAATAAACCATCATGTATTCTACATTTCATATCTTTGATTTGATTATTAAATGTTTACATTATTGCTTTTATTTTATTCGTTTTTATTCTTATTTGGTAATTCATTTTTTTAAATGATGTAAAGGTTTACATATTTTTAACTGAGTAAATCAATTTATTGTTTTTAATTTATTGGCGCAACGTAAGTTCTTTGTATGATGCGTGAGATGTAAGGCTGTCGGTTTCAAACCGAACCGAACCGAACCGAGACCGAAAACCGGTATTTTTTCGGTTCGGTTATCGGTTTCGGTTCGGTTAACCGAAATGCTTCGGTTCGGTTACCGGTTTCGGTTCGGTTAACCGAAAAATTTCGGTTCGGTTATCGGTTCGGTTCGGTTAACCGAAAAATTTCGGTTCGGTTACCGGTTTCGGTTCGGTTAACCGAAAAATTTCGGTTCGGTTATCGGTTTCGGTTCGGTTAACCGAAAGCTTCGGTTCGGTTCTATAAACGACAAGAAAAATATGACTTTCTGGTTCCACTTATTTGAATTTTTACCAAATAACTTTAAATTGTGGCATTATGTTATCGTTTTCAATATTATTTATATCTTTGACGAATTACAGTTAACTTTTCTTTGTGTTAACCCGATTGATTAAAATTTTTTAAAATTTCAGCTTAACAATGAGTGAAATTTGGAAGTATTTTAAGCAAGGAAAATCTTCTATTTCTTGCAATCACTGCTCGCAAACCTTTGCTTTTGCAAAAGATAAATCAACGTCTAAATTATGGTCTCATTTGCAAAGCAAGCATGCCGAGCAATTTACTTTAACAACGAGAAATCGTAAAAGAAAATTGATTGAATTTGCTGCTGAACAGAAGGAGCCAACGCCATCCACATCGAACAAAGTGAGTTGTAGTAGCTTTATCATTGTTAATGTGATTATGTATGAATTCTCATTTTAAGCAAGCTCCAATTGATGAAATGCTGAGCCCGAATTTTGCAAAGACAAAAAGAAGTGAGCTGACGAACGATGTTACAGAGTTTGTTACAATGCATAACCTGCCATTTACAATTTCCGAATCACCATTTTTGAAGCGTCTGGTGATGAAGAATTATGCAACAAATTGGGTCGTGAAATTTCAGAAAAAAATGTTTATTTTTAAGTTTAGATGCCATCACGTCACGAAGTTAGAGCAGAGATTCCTAAAAAAGCAGAACAGTGTGTTAAAAACTTGCAGACATCCTACCCAAAAGTGAAAAAATTTTAGCATTTGGTGCTTTTGCCACCTGATTCATGTTGCCATTGTAACATCATTCAACAAAACATCTGAAATTACAGTATTACTCAAAAAATCGAGTGATATTATCAATTTTTTTGCCAACAGCCCCACAGGAACTGCCGCATTTAGAAGAGTCCAAGGGCAGTGCTCGACAACTTTCATTAAGGTGCTTTTATTAAGGTGGTTAGTCTAAATAAAATAGAAATTGTTCTTTAAAGGCCACAAAAACTCGATGGAACTCAGTGATGCAATCATTGAGCTCACTTCTAAAGCATCAATTAAATTTATCCAAATACGTGGAACAATTTCCGACCTGCGCATCAGTTAAACTGATAAACAAACTTTCGCCATCCGATTTCGAACGAATTTCCAAAATTATTTCCGTTCTTGAACCATTTGATATTTGCACAAAAATGGCGTCCGCGGAATCTGCAACAGTTTCCTGCTATCAGTATTTCATCAACGTTCTGACAAAACATCTTTCTCGTTTCGAATGTGATCTAGCAAATCAGATGACATTGGAGTTGGAGAAGCGAACAACAGAAGTTTTACAAATTGAGGAAATAGAATTTTCAACTTTTTTGGATCCTCGATTTTGCAATAAGTAGTAACATGTGCTGTTAAAATTAATATGGGTACTTTTTTAGGATATTTGTGTACCCAGAAGAGCGATGGCGCTTAATTAAGGCCAAATTTACTCATCACCTCATTATGTCGTCAGAACAAAAAGCAATGGAGTTTGTTTCTCCATCTTACGTTATGGGAACGAGTTCAAAAGCTCCTGGTACTGTACTAATCCTTTGCTAAAAAATAACGAATGTTTTTTTTGAGAAAATGAGCTGTGGCCAGAGCATGATGTTGGGCCGTCTGAAACGGAATTTGAACCTTCACAGTACCCCCTGGAAAGAGCGATCGGGGTTAGTTTAATGATTATCGATGAAATTTTTTCAAAATCTTTATTTAGGAGCAATTGCAAAAATACTGTAATCAAAGCCGGACGAAGAGCCCAATCAAAGTTACAGCAGCGTCTTTCTCTGGTGGCGAAAAAATTTCTCACATTTTCCTGATGTAGCGAGGGAAGCTCAGCGTCTTCTTCCTATTTCTGTGTCTAGTGTTGCGTCGGAACGATGTTTTTCAAAGGCTTCCCTGCTTTTCCGCAATACGCTGCGATCAAGTCTTGAGAAGAACTTATCAGCCGGAATAATTCAAATTCAAACAACTTTGGCTGAAGAAATGATTAAAAAATGTGCCCAAATTTCCGAGGAATCATCTGATGAAGATGGCGAATTTTAATTCCAAATGCTTTTGTTTTATTAAATTAAAGTGGAATTTATTGCGTCTGGGAAATGGAGTTTTCGAACATTGGGTCCGAAAAACCGAAATTTCGGTTCGGTTTCGGTTAACCGAAAGATTTCGGTTCGGTTACCGGTTTCGGTTCGGTTAACCGAAATGCTTCGGTTCGGTTACCGGTTTCGGTTCGGTTAGCCGAAAAATTTCGGTTCGGTTACCGGTTTCGGTTCGGTTAACCGAAATGCTTCGGTTCGGTTATCGGTTTCGGTTCGGTTATCCGAAAGATTTCGGTTAACCGACAGCCTTAGTGAGATGCAATGTTTGGTACATATTGCACTCTGTAAACGAATATGCAAACCACTATTCAGCATATTTGTGGTCGCATTCAGCGATTTATTTAAAAAATGATTGTTTGTGTATTGCTTTTTGTTTTTGTATAATCACTGTTATGCTGATGAGCAATAAAAATGCATTCACGTCCTCTTGCATAGTTAAAAACTTTATTTTAAACAAATGTAAAGGCCTAAATTTTAAATAATTTTTAATAGAAATTTTGAAAAAGAATATGGTTTGAGATAAAATGGTTGGCATACATGTGCATCAATAGCATAAACATCAAGTGATTCATAAAAAAAAAATTTCCCATTCTACAGTTAATAAACAAACTTGGTAAAGACTAATTTATTTTAAAAATTTTTGCTTAAAATTGCGCTGATTTTTCTTAATATTATACCATTTTATAATTAATCACTCAACTTTGAACAAAATTATGTTTTTTTAAACAATTTGCTGAGGAAACAAATGAAAATTTGGAAAATCAAAAAAAGTCTTCTGCCAATACAACTGTCAATGAATACCAAAATCTCGACTAATTAAAAAAGCAATATAGGTAATAATAAAAAAATGATTGCAATCGAGAATATAGAAATAAAAAGTAACATTTTTTGAGCGCTGGTGATCAAATGGAAGTTCCTGTTAATAAAAAAAAGCTTGAACTGTAAAGTAATCCAAGGGAGGGCAAAAAGTCATGCGGATTTATTTCGGAAACTCGTACGCTTTAATTTACTCAAATTGTTCTAATTGGACGGAATCTATAGCTGAAAGGCACAGAAATGGTTATAAAGCACAAAAGCTAATAGTAATCATTTATATAATTGCTAAAAACCTAAATAAATTTAAAAAGTAAATATAAATAAGGAATTAATGTGAAAAAAACATGATAAAATACCCTATCTTAAATACGCAAAATGATAATCATTCCTTGTTAAACAATAAATGATTCTTGAAAATGCAAATATAAAATTATTCTGAGAAGAGGAACAAGGAACAAAATAATATATTCAAATAGCAATTACTAAGTAGAATGTGCATAATGATGGGTTTTTAAACAGTAAAACAAACATATTTTTTAGAACTAATTAATTTTTTAACAAAAATTTAATTCTGAGCGATTATTTAATCTCTGAAAGATTTTATGGTGAATATTAATCATTTATATTTAAAATTATTATTGATAAATTTTATTTGACAAAACTAATTTTTCAATTATAAATTAATTAACTCAATATTTTTTGAAAGAAAATAAAGTGTAATAATAAAGAAAAGCGGTATTTTCAAATTAGGGGTTTTTGTAGGTTAACAGCGATGCCGATAGGCGTCGCCGAGAGGAAAAAATGAATATTCTCACGTTTTATTAAGAAAACTTGTCCAATTCCGATATTTCTAAGTAAACCCTCATAAAAGTTCCATCATTAGGGGTGTATTTTTTTCGTTTTTACAACCGAAACCGGAAAACCGGTACCCCCGGTTTTCGGTTAGGCCGGTTTTACGACCCCCGGTTTTCGGTTTCGGTTTTTGGGCTAAAAAAGCCGGTTTTCGGTTTTGGTTCGGTTAACCGACCGTGCGTTACCCTAATTACTATCTCAATAAAGATTTAACGATTATGTAACCAATGATGCAACACAAACACACTGAATTTAATTTAAGCTACAAATAAAAATATATTTATTTAAAAATGGCATTAAAACAATTAAATTGAATAATTTTTTATGCTTACCTAGAGAAACCATAAAATCAAATTTTAAAGTAATTTTATACATAAAGCCGGTATTTGAAAGTGTTTCTTTCTATTTTATTATTTTTCGAAAAGCACCTGCTACTAAAGATATTATCCTAATGCTTTGAATATATTACAAATCACACACATAGAGTTGAATTTTTTAAATGATTTTTGATTATTATTATTATATGTTGTGTTAAAGAACAAGAATGATCCAAAATAATGCTGATTATTAGTTTTAGTTAATTGTCTAGTTTAAATATTATTATAATTTAATTTTTAATCACATTTTTTGCGGAGTTTTTGACAAGTTATTTTGGAATTTACCTGTTTTCATCAAGTGACTTTGTCAAAACTTTAAGAAAAATGTCAAACTAATATGGATTATTGGGTTTGATTAATTTTTAAAATAAATATTAATTATTTGATTTAATTTTTAATCACAATTATTGCGGAGTTTTTGAACTTTGGAATCACTTTAGTATTTAAAAATTATTATTTTTGATTTATTTCCAATTTTGCAGAGTTTTTGACAAGTTACTTTGGAATTTACTTTTTTATCTTCATCAAGTGACTTTGTCAAACCTTTCAGAAAAATGTCAAACTAATGTGGATTATTGGGTTTGGTTAACTTT
The DNA here is from genome assembly GCA_020449905.1 of Globodera pallida. Lineage (NCBI taxonomy): Eukaryota > Metazoa > Nematoda > Chromadorea > Rhabditida > Heteroderidae > Globodera > Globodera pallida. The sequence continues at coordinate 384,890 of JAIXHY010000020.1, read as the reverse complement.
CAAAATAAATATTAGTTATTTGATTTAATTTTTAATCACAATTATTGCGGAGTTTTTGTGGAAACTCTCTTTTCTCCCAGTTCGCATGCAGAAGTTTGTTAAGTTCTTTGTGGTTTCAGTATTTTATATTCATTACGCAATTGATTTAATATTTAAATATTATTGTTAATTACATTTCTATCAAATATATTTTTTGTTGTAATAAATGTTATCTATCTAACATGATCTGTGAGAGAATTTAAGTTAAATTTTAAAAAACCAAACAATCATAACTCAATTAGTTCTAGATACAAATTCTGTGCTTCTTTTTGTTTATATTTGACAAAAAATAATTTAAAATTAATTTATTTTTATTTTTAAAAAAATCCGTTTACATTTTTAAATTAATTCCTTTTGATTTGAAATTCAAAATTCTTAATTTCTGAGCTTTTCTTCAATACACGATTTAATTGTTGTCATTTAATATATAGATATATTTTACCATTAGATTTAATTATATAAATAAAAATCGAATAGCCTACAAAAAACGCTTCCGGATAATTTAGTATTTTTAATTTTTTGTTATTGAGGTTTTGTGTCAAGTTAAATCGAGTATCGCACACTTTCGTTTTTCATCTTCGGCGATCACGACAATTTTGAAACTGTTTTAAAATACCAAAGGTGTAGTGGTGAGTGGTGGCTGTTAGTTAAAATTTTGGGAGCTTAGGTTCAAACCCATGATGCTCCAATTGTTTTTTCAACATTATCTAAATATATTTTTCTGTAAACAATTCCAAAAATTTTTAGGCTTTCTTAGAGGTGCCGGGTTTTTAAATTTTCATTTTTTTTAAATTAGACACAATTCACAAATTGGACCAATTTTCTTAACAAATCCCTCCAAAAATTCAAAAAATTTTCCCGACATCTCCTTTCGGCGCCGACGAGCCTCTCTTATTCCTAAAAGCTTATACAAATTGTCGTATTTTTTAAATTTTGGTAGCAAATCTGTTAATAAATTGAGTCAAAAACTAAAATTTTCTCGGCGGCGCCTATCGGCACCGCCGACCCCCCCCCCACTTTTTTGCCTTTTAAGTAAAATCGCGCAAAAAACAAAAATTTCGCTCAGAAAGTCTTAAAATAAAAAAATCGGAAAAATCTTTAAATCATTCTCAACAATTTCAACCAATCAAAAACGCTTTAAATTCTCAATTTTAGCGGTGCCAATAGGCGCCGCCGAGAAAATTTTGAATTTTGGTTTGCAACCAAAATTTTAAAAATACGTTAATTTTTTCAAGTTTTTATCTTTTTTTGACATATTAGAACAAAGGATATAGTTAATTTTTATGTTTGCTTTAAAGTTCTAATTAAATAAATATGATTTGTACTGATGTGCCCGATCGCCTCACATTCAAATGCAAATATATTGCAACGATTCCAATTATCGATTGTTCCCATATTTGTCATTTCTCCGCCCTTCCTTTGTGCGATGTCCTCGGTCAATTCGCATTCACTTTCGTGATACCTTTTCTATATTTTATCTTCCTTCAACGGCAATTCTGTCAACATTCTCTCCTCGCCTTCGGCTTTCCTTTTTTATATATTTTCTTCGCCCTTCAATAAAGAATTGATCCATTGCGGATTTCAATCTTCGGGCAATTGACGACATTCCCCCAGCCCCCACCCCCAAGCCTGTCCGGCATCACGTGGCGCTCCCGGTTTACGTTCCCTAACCTTTAGGAACAGCAAACCGCAGCTATCGATTAACGCAACGGGAAGCATATTTTATTTTTTCATTAAATTTAGTCACTGATAATGTATCCGTCGCCCTATCTCCAAAATCAACCCAAAAATTTGGCGGAGAAGCACTCAGAGTTCAATCAGGACCGGCACCGGGCTGAAAACTCTTATCGCCTCGTTTTGAATCAAACCCAGAAAAATTCTGCTGGTTACGAAAGTTCTAGAATTGCTTCCCCTCACCAAAGCCAGTTATCGTCGGAAAATTTTTACCAATTCCCCGAAAATTCTCTCCACTACCCGAAGATGATTCAAAGAGCAGAAAGTAACCAGAATAATGGACTGACGAATTCAGCCAACTATTCGGAGAATCATTACTGTCACCAGAATGATAACTCACAGTCTTTCAATTTGGATCAAACCTCAAACCTTTTTCAGCCACCAACTTCCGAAAATACCCAAAATTTCAACCCAAAAGATTACGGCGGAGACCAAAATGTTCAATTCTCTCAAAACAAAGTCGTTTACCGACACGGAAACGACCGATATCAGTTTGAAGAGAGGGAAGAAAACAATCCAGTACACAGTTTTGATGCAAAAGAGCATCCTTATTTCCGAAGGGCTCTGGATCAAGTCGTTAACCGTTACGGGAACGACGAATCGAATCTGTATCTGGCATATCTTTTGGCTTTGAACCAACCAAATTCCCATCCCCAAAACTCCCGTGAAACGTTGGAATACCCGTCCCAACCCCAAAACGCTCCAAGAAGAGAATGGACGGAAGAATGGCGAGACAAAAAGGTGGATAGGTACCGAACACCTCAGCAAAATTTTGGTACAGAAAAGGGCTGCGAAAATTCGGCAGATCCGTACGGAATGCCGCAAAGGTCGGCCAAGGTCAGAGAAGGGAGAGGCGTGAGAAAAAGATGTGATGAAGAGCGGCGGTCGAATTATAAATTACATAAATAACTTATATTTGTTTATTTAAAATATTGTGTAATTAAATGTAAAAAGATGACAACCCTCCGGATGACAACCCGCCGGATGACCCGGATGACGACAAACCGCCGGATGGCCCGGATGACGACAAACCGCCGGATGGCCCGGATGACTACAAACCGCCGGATCAACCCGCCGGATACCGGTGGCGGCGCGGGCGGCGGCGTTAATATTGACTTTGATTGTAATAATTATAAATTTTTTGCCAAAAGATTCAAATAAATAATTCTTTTCTTCGTGGGGACGACAAAAGCGCTTTCCATTGGCTGTGGTTCGCTAGACGTTTGGCAGAATATTTTACAATTTCTGTCCTCAACCGCATCGAACGCAATGACATGGACCACTTGAAAGCCATTCAAACAAAGAAAAATTATCGTCAGATACTCGCCCGGGACTACATTGCTGCAATGGAGAAAGGCTTTCAGAATTTGGGACGAAACGCCAAGTTGGGCCGCGTCTTCTTGATGCCCCAAACTTTCGCCGGGTCGCGCCAATACTACAACAGTGCTGAGCAGTGAGCACACACGCAATCGCCCAATGACCACTAATGTAAAATTCGACCTTTATTTAAAAAATAGTAAGGTATGTGACTTAAATTAAAAAACCCGGTGGCCCGCTGATTTTGATGCGCATAATGTTTTATTTTTATGAATAAACTCAAATAAATTAATATTAAATTAGAAAGTCTAATATTGCCAATTTGATATGTTAATTTATTTTTTTGTTATTTAATAATTATTTTATAAATTGTTTATTAAATGTTGTTTTTATTTGTGTAGAACATTATTAATATTTATCCATTTGTGAAAATATGTTTGGAATTAATTATTGATTTGATTGAAGAAATATTAGTGAATTACATTATTATCCAAAATCGATTTGTTTTAAACTACGGTTTCATTTTAATGGTGTTTTTTTGTTTGATTTGTTTATTTGTTTAGGAATTATTTGGACTTTATCAATTTTTAGCGTAGGAATAGATAATTCAATGAACAAATTATCTTTATTTTTTTAATAATATCATTTTATATTGCAGCAGCCAAAAATTAATTGAATTATATTTTTTTTATAAAGTTTATTACGAAATTGGAAATACTTAATTCAGAAATTGTCGTCTGCCATGCCTTTTGATAATAATATTTAATTACTTTTTGTCCACATCATTTTATTTTTTTGTTAATTTTTATAATAACATTTTAAGTTTATAATACATAAAATATTGCCATCTTTTTTTGGCATATTTATTATTAGCCTTTAAGTATTAACTTTAATTTTGCAATGTTTTGTAATTCAATTTTTTGTATTTATATTGACGCTGCAATTATTTTTTGTAAATAAACGCTTTGATTAATGCTTTTTTGTTGTTTTACAACGGATAAACTTGCTAGCTCCTAAGATAGGTAATTGCAAAATCTCAAGAACGATTACACTGGAATTTGTAAATCGCGCAACGAAAATTTAATATGTATTTATTGATTGCAACTAAAATGTAAGCATAATAAATAATAATTTTAAAAAATAAAATCAACAAGATTATAAGTAAAAAAAGCATAATAAAATACTTTAAAACCCCCTATTATATTGTTATAATAACCCAAAATACATTTAACTTTGAAATAAAAATTAAAAATTAATTTTTTGCCATCAGAAATTACACTTTTGCAAAAATTACAATGCTGAAATAAAAAGATAACGACGTAATTAAATAGTAAGGTGCTTAGATATAAAATACGTGTTTAATTACAAAATCAAACTGAAAATTGAATTTAAGCAACGACCTTATATTATGTATTGGCTTTGAGTTACGTAGACAGATGCGCCAAGCTTTTGGCCATATCCTTTCAGTATTGGAATGCTTTTCCATGTCAAGAATTTTGCCATCCAATGATTAAAAATGTATAATGTTAAATAAACCGAAATTTAGATTGAACAACTCTTTCAAATTAAAAAAACTTCCAATAAAAGTTATATTTATTTTTTTATATTGAAAATTTAAGGCTTTAAGCCAAAATTCACAAATAATATGTATTTACCTGTGATGTACTAAAATTAAAAACTTATTATAACTATTTACAAATAAATTTTCTTAAGCTATATTTATTTAAATTATCATGTTTCTAAAATTGTATGAGTTTGCAAGATTTTCTTATCTTTTCAAAATAAAAATTTAAATGCAAACAAAGAATAATGCCACTATAATTTCATTTATTTAAAGCGCACAATAAATTCTTCGGCAAACAAAAAAAATCTAAAATAGGATAAGATATATTCTCGTGTAACTATAAAAAATTTCAACATCGGGTATAATAAATCTACTTAATTATATTAATAGAAAAAAGTGTAGTCAAATACAAAACTCAATGTTAGAATACTTTGGCCACCCTTCGGCAAAAAGAGGCGAATCATAAAATCATTCTTTTAAATTTAATATTAAAATTAAAACAACAATTTTTTATGAATAGCAAAATTTAATAAGAAAAGCATACATTATTTATATTATGAATAAAATAAATAATGTTTGCCCAGCTGTAAAACTCACAAAATAAATTAATTTAAAATATATTTTGCTTTAGAATATTAAACACAAAAAAGCCATTTAAAATTAATTAACAACATAGTTGTATTTTAAAATTACAGCGGATGATAGCTCGATGTTATGTTTATAAAAATATTAATTTAAATAGTTGTACATATTTTTTGATAAAGTATTAAAAGTTAATTAATACTATTTTGCGCAGTGGTTGGGCGGTCGTCCGATTTTTTTGGTGCAGCATCAAAAAACTACCAAACACGAATTAATTTAAGCTGCGTTGGACGGTCTGGATTTGGCTCATCTATTTGCTTTTGTCTTGAAACAATTAAGATTAGATAGTTTAATTTTGCTTTTTATATTTTGTTTTTTGCCTCCATTAGTTTTTTTTCAAATATTGGTTGAACCGTAATCGTCATTTAGAATTTAAATGTGGTGTTCTTTGTCTATAATAATTACAGATGAAGTAAGGGTTTTGCTTTCTCCAACGGTAACCATCTCAAAGGACAAATAGCTTGTGTTTTGTTTTGAAAAAAGTAACTAAATTTTGCTTTTTGCTTTAATGGGTTTGCCAAATTTAGAACGGTTTTAAAAGTTTGTTCCATGTCGTTATTTTGGAGAACCCACCATACCCCACTCCCCTTCAAACAGGGTTACATTTCATTAGTTATAATATTTTTTATCGTTTAGCAGAGGTTAATGTTTATTCTTTTTTTAATTTTAAGTCTATTTTTATGGATGAAAATTTAGTTTTTTTGGCATAAACAGGGTAAGTAGTTTCCTCACTTCTCAAATTCATTAAATTGTACTAATGCGAAATGCAAATCTGATTAAATTAAAAAGAAGTCATTTGAAATCAATTGTCATAAACAAAGTATGAATTATAATATTCAATGTAAAAATATTGTTGTTTACATACGTAAATTTTAGTACGCGTGCCATAGCTCGGATATATATATTTTATCCGCATGTTTTTTTTCCTTATAAGTGATTTTCTTTTAATTATTGTCGTTATTAAAACTTTTGGTTTAATGCTAATCTGGTTTGTTACAAAAAACTTTTTAAAGTATATTTTTATATCATTATTTTTAATAACTTTTTCACACATTTGTTATTACCGTCTTCAATGGGGTAGGTGCGCCTCCTATATCTTCCAATAAAGATCTTGGGTCTCGTTAAATTTAAAAATTCAAATTTATTTCAGTATTTTGAAAGTAATTGTTAACATTTTATTTCTTTTAATATTAAATCTTTACTATCGAATTTAGCGTACAAAAGGATGTTAACTAAATTTTGCTCTCGTACATTTTATTTTATGTATCAGATTTTTTGTTTTTCTGTTTAAAACAAATTATTCGAGGGTGCCCAACGTAAGCATTTTTAATTGAATTTTACCAACTTCATTTATTACGTAGGAACGTTTTTTGCTTAGGGCTTTTAAGCGCTTTCGAATGGGAACATTATTTTAGATTTTGAAGATTTAATCTCGAGATTTTGGAATTTCAAATTATGAACTTTGTTAACAAATAAAATTAATACCAAAAAAACAATTACAATTAATCGTTTCTTTCACAAATTCAACTGATGCAATAAAACAATAATCATTTATCAACTCCGCAACGTTGGCCGAAGAATTTTCGCTATAATGAAAATGGTTCACCAATTAACGATAAAAAAGAAACCCACATATGAAAATATATTTTTTAGAATTAATTAGATTTATTAATTTTGTTTAGCAAGCTTGTGAACTTTAAGAACAAATTTTTAATTTAAACAAATTATTTTTGTTTTACATGTTATTTCTCTATGTTTGGCATTTTTATAAAAGTTTAAACCTTTTGTTGAATAATTCTAAATTGTTCTTGGTAAGTACCTTTTTCTGCTGCTCAAATTGCCCGATCAGAGTAAGTCCCGCTGGCTTTTTCCCATGGTTGACAGTTCATTGGCGAAGCCAGCGGCTTATTGCTCCATTGGCTGCTCCTCTTGCTAATGATGGTCAAACGTTGGCCAACCATGTGTCACGCTTTTCATTGTCACACAGCAACATAAGAAATAAATTTTATTGAATTTTTTATATGTGCCGTATAAAACTTTAATATAACGTATTTTAAATTTTGAAATAGATTAAAAAGGTTAATAATGAAAAAAAATTAAATAACCATTATAAAAATTGTGAAATATAAAAATAAGGTTAAAATACTCCTAGACCAAGATCAAAAACTTAATGGCACTCCAAAAGAAACAAGGAATTATATAAGTTTTTTTGGGCATCCATAAAATATCAAACTTGACAAAACCCTTCTCATATATCCAATGTATCAATTTTATTGCCAACGCCGAGCGAAGGTGTCCTTTACTTTGGAGAAGAGTACAGTAGGAAAGGCAAGCATTTTGTTAAAATAATGGCTGAAAACAGAAATCATAAATTAAATTTAATAGTAAAGAATAAACTGGTATATCATTTTCCAATAAATTTGGAAAGTTTAATATTTCGCAGACATTTAATAAAGATTAGTACAAAAATAAATGTTAAATTGTTGTTAAAAAATTGTAATAAAATCTTTGAGCAGTAGGTCTTGGACATTTTATGACCAAAATAATTAAAGGTGAGTGCATTATCTCACAATTAATTTCTACTTCTGGCAGCCATTAATAACTATTATAAAATTAAAATTTCTTATTTAGTTTCGGTGATGTTGAAAGAATTTCAACTAATGATAGAGCTAGTAAAATCAAAAATGTATAAAATTAAAAATAAAATTTTATTAACAATTTACTATGTGATATTCTTTAAGTGAATTTGGTAAATAGTAAACAATTTTTTACAAAGATGAAAAGCATCTTTAAAAGTTTGGAATACTACATACTTGAAACAGAAAATTACTTACCAAGTACAATAAACCTAATAAAATTTAAACAAAAATGGAAATTGTAGCAGAATAATATTTTAACTATCTTAATAAAAGAAACGACTTTAACGTCTTTTTGGTTATAATAATTTAAAAAACTAAACGAAAAAGATACTTTTTGGTCGCTAATTTCCATGGAAATCAAAATTGTCAAAAATTACTATAAAATCATTATATTTCTGAAATTAATTAATAAAAATAGATGTTTCAAGATAACGATTCAAATTTAAATCTTAAATACAAAAGCAGTCAATAAACCGCAACAAATACGGCGCGAGACCATGTTGCAATTAAATCAACAGTTCTCATCCTTACTAGCACATTTTGATGGGTGAAGAAAACACTTGCACACCTGCCAAATTATTCAGTCTGCAGTGAGTTTGCGATTGTCATGGTTGTGCAACTTGGGCGGATCATTACGTACCGGACACTTTTTGCAATATTATAAATTTTAATTCATGTTATCTTGAATAAGCGTTTTAAATTCCACATAAACGTCAATAATGATAAACTTTGAATAAGACAATTTAAAAATAATTATTATACATGATTTTCTTTGTTGGGCTTTACTTTTGATTTTAAATTGGTTTAATAAGTAAAGAAAATATAAACCAATATGCTGCCCTTGCCTTTAAATTTAAAATTCGTCGCTAAGTTCTGAACGAGCTAGTTTAATGATTAATGATTTTTTAGCATTATAATTATATTAACCTAATTATAATTTTATAAAAAATTTTACATTAAGATCTCTTGGCCCCCAAGTCTACGCCAGCAACGCTCTCAATCATTTCTGCTCGGCTCATGTGGACCTTGGCCCTGCTAATTGCTCATCATCATCCATCCTCGTTCTTGGGCACAACTGTCGTCAAGAAAATAGAAACCCGATCCTTCCGTTACGTTGCACCTTTATTTTTATGAAAAATTAATATTATAGTAGTTTTATTGCATATTCTTTTTTTGATTCTGTTTCATCGGTAATTTTTATTTCATTAGTAACACAATAAAGAACTAACATACAATTATTTTAAATCGTATACATAATCAACTAATTTCTAAGACAAGTCAAAGAGAGCATTTATTTTGGCTGGGCTCCATGTTAATAACACATTCATTTGAGCGTCTTGCACAATTTTAAATAAATATAGATAAATTATTTTTAATATAATTAATTAAAAGGGTATATTGAATTGGCCCCTTGATCATTATCAAAGCCACTTTTTTGTTATAAATTTTATTTGCACTTTTTTTATACTTATATTTATTGTCATCCGGCAAACAAATTTTCAACAAGCGTCTTTTTTACATTCTAATTAGCAACAATTTTATTTAAATTTTGTTTAAATTTAAAATTTGTGCTTTATTCATATAGATATTAGCTTTTTTTCTTCTTGTTTAAACTTTACCTGAAGCATATTTCTGATAAACTTCAATACAAATAAAAATTTTGGTTTATTATATATTTTTTTAAACAAATTGTATGCTTTTTTTATTATATATTTATAGAGTTTTTGTGACCCCGACGTGACCCCGAACAACACACAAAAAAAGAAAGTAAAAAATAAATGTTTTACTTGTAAAAAATGGATTGATAATTTAGTGCCTCTGAAATTCTAACTTTAAAAAAGTTTGTAACAGTAATTTCGTTCAAACAAAAGTCAAAACAAAATTAAATGGTTCTAAATCATTATAAATTAGGTTTGATTGTCATAAATATACAACTAAACATGACAGATTAAATAACAAAAGTGAAAACATAAATTTAATTTGCACTAAATAAAATTATATGAATTTAAAATTTACAATTTTTGAAATTTTAAGATTTAACTCAGTTTTGTTTTTGAATGCAAGCATTTAATTGAATAATTATTTTACGTTAACGTTGTTAATTTATTAATAAAAGTCTTTTTAATACGCAAACTTATACTGAATAAATATAATAAATGTACTATTGTAAACATATAAAATCCTTGACGAATAAACGATTGCAAATTTAATTCTTCAATATTGTATTAAGAAGAACAACATAATAAAATTTTTAATTAAACAAGTCATAATGTTTTGATAAAAAGCAAAAATAACCTAGTTAAGCGTTTAAAAACTCACTACAAAAAAACAAATACTTTAAATAAACCTTAGTAATAATTACAATATAGAAAATGTTTTATCAGTTTGGTGTGTTTTTTTGACCGGTGTTTACTTTTTAATTACAACAAATTAAGTCCTTTATGCTTTAAATTAAAAAAATTTGCAATTTAAAAATATGTTATAAAATATAAAAAATTAAATTAGGTTTTAGACCGCGCTGGAAACAGCTCCAATACGAGAAGAAATGGATTTTTTGGAAATCATGCACATTTTGGAATCTAATTCTATCGGATTTGAGAAGGCCGTTTTCCTTGTTGTCAAAAGCGTAAATTTTTTTTAAACTATTTAAAGTAAAGTAAAAACGCAATTATGAATACGTTAATGATAGATTTCACTTAATTATTTGGTTGTGTATATAATAATTATTTGACCAATTTATTTTATACAAATGCAGTACTGTCCTATAAGTTAAGTGGGGGTGGTGAGATGTAGTTTATACTGGATCAAATGGAATTAGATTATTAATTATTAAACCCAAATTAATATTAACTTTACATACATTTAAGTGCACCGTAATATCTTGTTTTTTATTCCAATAAAATTTCATGGCAATTAATGAGACTTAGTTAATTAAATCATGTCAACTTGCGACTAGAATTTTGACGAAATTAAATAGGTTTTGAATTTATCGAATTTAAATCTTTTTAGTTCAATTTATATTAATAAATTTTAATTTGCTTATTCTTTAAGTAAAATATGCTATTTAAATTTTAGCCAAATGTTTATCCAAATGTATAGTAAATGTATTCGTCATTCTCAACTAGCCACGTATTCAGATTTTGATTCTGCCAAATTCAAAGGTGAATTTAAATATTAAATTTCTTAGAGACCGAATTTTTTGAATATATCTGCATTGTTTATATTTAAAAAAAAAATTAAATAATTAAACTCTAAGATTTTATTTGAACTATTTAAAATAGATTTTTTAACATTTAATTTATAAGGAGCCTCGCCACCGCGTTGTCTCAATAATATACATTATCCTACCAATGCCTATATTTTCCATAATTCTTCTACTAAACATAAGAATTCTCTTTAAAAATTACCATTGTTAAGGAATTTGATTGCAAATTTCTTAACAAATTAAGTCTGAAATAGCAAAATTTTCTCGGCGGCGCCTATCGGCACCGCCGACCCCCCACCCCCTAAGTTAAAAGATTTAATTTAATCTGCTTTTGTTAGAATTTTTCATTTTAAATTATCCTTTTTTGGAATGCATGTTTCAAAATAGAATTTGGAAATATTAATTTGCGTTTAAAAAAGCTACTTATACGACGTAAAAGGGGCCAAGAATGATTGAGAAAGTTTTATTTAAACAAAATAACAACGGGCAATAATTGAAAAATCTGGCTTTGGTATTGCTTAAAAGTCGTTTTCCTTAATTATAATTTTAACCGGTGCAAAAACCGTTTTATTTCAATTTTTGTTTTATCAAATGACATGCCTATTTTCAACAATTTTAAAATAAAAAATATTCGTAGACTTATAGTCCACTCCAACGAATTTCACCTCGACGATTGATTTTTTTTGCGGGGAGCAGAGCATTCGCTCTTCACAATTTTGTGGCCAATTGGTCTTGTCGACCCATTTGCTATTTTTTTTATCCAATAATTTAAAGTTATGATCTAACAAATTATTGAAAAGGATTTAAAGACGAATATCCCTAAAAATAAAATGTATCCATAAAAAGTAAAACCAAATAATTGTATAATTACCAGAAAAAGAGCAGAACCTAAGTTCTTTAATAAAAGTGGCGCCATCTGCAAAAAAATCATTTTTAGACTGATCAACAGTAAAATTGACACTTTGATTTGAATCGAGGTGATCGATCACCGAGGCTACAAATTGCAAAATTTATTCAATTAGTTGAGTGACCAAATTGTCAACATCGAAAAAACGAATAACTGAAAGGAAACTAAATTTACCAATCAAACCTGTTATTAAAAGCTAATGATATCTTTTAAACATATTAATTAAAAGAAAAGCAACAAAAAAATTATTCGCGCAAAATGAGAATATCCAATAAAGAAATTCAATTATTGTAAGAAATAGAAATGAAAAATCATATTAGTTAAATTTAAATGGTAGTGTGATGAATAAATATTATTTTTATGTTTGAATTTTAAAAATTTGTTAACTCATTTAAAACAAAAAAAGTCAAAAATAATTAGATAATTGCAAATAGAAAAAACACTAATTTTTGTAAAAAAACAAACACGTCAATCCAAAAAGATTTTTTACAGAGTGTATTTAAAATTGAGATGTTATTTAACACTTACTCTATTATAATAATTGTCAGGGATAATGTATGATGTTAACTTCTATTATTTCTAAATTGAACAAATCTCAATTATATCTGACGAAACGCAAATTTAATGCAATATTTACATTTTTAGTTATAGTTGTTTTATTAAAAGGCAGTTTTTATTAATAAAAAACAAGAAAAGATTTAACTAAAGGCTTGGCAACCCTGGAAATGACTAAGGTAAAATTAAATGCATAGTTTAACCAACAAAGTGATTTCTAAACTCACAATAGGTTGTGGATCAATGAAAAAAAATGTTGTATTAATTGTTAAATACCAAAAATAAACTTTCCAAAAAAAAAAAAGCTTTAAATTACTATTGTAAATTCTTAATTGTTAATTTGAATACTAAAAACGTCTTGCCTATGTAGCATATTTAAAGTTGGTGAAAAAACCCATTGTTTGCAAGTGATTTACGCTAAAAGTTCTTCTAAACAATGCAAAAAATCATGCTTCATTTTATAAGGTGAATTTTTGTAAAAAATTGCAAAAAAACATTTGAACAATTAAACTAGCTATCTATAATTAGAAAGACAATCGGATAAAAGAAAAAATGATAAGGTATTGTCCGCTTCTATTTTAAATAATAAAGAAAATTTAAAAGAATCTTTAATCTTGCGGCGACCTTTGGCATAACCATAATAATAAACTTGTATTATCAAAATTTGTTTTTAATATATGTTCTAAATGAATAGCTTAAAGAGGTAACCCAAGAGGGGATCATAGCAAATGAGAGGTTTTGGGATTAGCATGGGAAGTAACAAAATAATAACTAAAATTCCGATTTTATACTAAAGAAAACCTATTTAAAAAAAAAAAGTTTTAACAAAACCATGTATAGGTAAGTAAACTACCTTAACTGTAGAAAACGCAAAGAAGAAAAGGCATGAAACAGAATTAAAATATAAAATAATGTTTAAATAATTGTTTCCTATGTAAAAAATTTTAAACGCAATAAAAACTGGGATTTTTTTCGCCATTTTAATAAACGGGTCTTTCAGATAAAATATTTTTTATAATTTTAATTGCAAAACAAAAAAACTGAGTTAATCATTGATGTAAAAAAGGAAAACAATAAAATCGCATTTTAAAAATTTTCAAATAATAAAAAAATAAACTCGTATTAAAATAAAGAAGCAGGACGCTCAACACTCAACATACGTTCGAGAACAATATCTTTTCAATATAAATCGGTAAACATTCCTTAAATTATTTGAGTTATTTTTTAACATACAATAATATTATAATATTTATTTATTTATATCACAATAAATCGCTGCTGCTTTATAAAATTATGAATAGTTTTGTTTATCTGGCAAAAATGTAATTGTCAAAATAAAGTTTTTCTGAAGAAATAAATACAATCATATTTTTAATCATTTGTATCAAAGACCAGAGACTGGTGTTTTTATATAATATCTATAAAAGCAATTGTGCATAAAAACAATTTTAAAAATAAATTAAGCTTTAAGCTAAGTTTTAAAATTAATTAATATTATTAATTTGTCTCTTACAAATTTATTGCGCACAATTTTTTCCATTGCTTTATTTAAAACCTAAATGACTAGGGTTTTCTGAATGCAAGCTCTGGACCAATAAATCCCCAAATAACCAAATCAAAATTACAACTCGGATTCTCCAAAAATGATTCTCAATTTAGTAGTTTAATTGAATATGTATAGCGAAAAATGATAATTTATTAATGTTTAAAACTAACAAAAGAATATTTCAAAGATAATTTTTTTTAATTTCCTGATTTTATTTATTTTTTTTAAAACATTTTACTATGATTTATTTTTTTTTATTTATTTGTTCCGTACTGTGCGTTTTTAAGAAGCGGTTTTGTAGCGGGATTCTGGTATTTTGAATTATAAATTTTTGGTTAATTTTATAAGCCATTGCTTTCTATATTTGGTTTTGGCCGTTACTTATTACTGATTACTAATACTAATTTAATTTTAAAATTATTTCATAAATGCAAGCAAAAATTTCCTGATCAATACAGTTGTAAAATTTAGATTGCCTCTTAATCCTGTAAATTGGTGCTCTTATCGACAAATATTGCAGCATTTGGGCATAGTTTATGCTTATTTTTCTAAAAAGTGATGCAAAACAGAAATCTTCAAATATCGCTTCAAATATGCGATTGTATATTCACATTACGGCGGAGTTCAGAAAAAGGGTTGGGTAACTCATTGCGTTTTACAATATATTAACTGGCATAACATGTTAAATTACATGCATTTAAATTATGTATTAGAAGAATTATATACTAAATTGAAATGAAAAGTACGATTAAAATCATTCTATGCATAAATATTATCAAGGGACTCATTTTTTATTAATGCCAACAACATCATAAATTAAATATTAAAAATCGAGCTGTCGAGCAAAGCAACAATTAAAAATTAACAAATAATAATATTGTTTTGAACAGAACAAGGAATTGTGGAAGAGTGGGTTGTCTTGTAAAATTTATTTTTATTTTTAGATTTTCGTTTTTATGCTGATGCCACATTAATTGCTATTTTTTAAATTTATTTTTATAAGAATTCCGCTTTCATGATCTTATCATTATTAGGGTTTTATTTTCATAAATCTTAGACCATTATAATTATCTAATATTTGCATTGCGTTTTAAAATTTTTAGTGGTTCACCACCGACACCCGACATGCAATCCTGTATCCTTCGAACTGGAGAATAAACAATTTATTAATTTATTTTTTAGGGTTTTATAAATAATTAATTTTTGAAATTTTACAAATCATTGTTGTGTGAATCTTTTCGCTTAAGTGCACAGTAAAATATACAACCTACATACATACATATGTAGGCGTTAAAAACAAAAAATTGAGCCGGTATCTTCTGTTTAATTATTAGTGGTGATTTTTATTTTAAATTTTTTGTTTTTAACAAAGTCAGATTCAATATTGTTCTTTGTTTGAAGTTTTGAATAATTTTAATTTTTCATTCTTTTGCCAATTCATGTTTTTTATTTACATTTTAAACATTGACTGATTCTTTTTTATTTGTAAAATTTATAGAATCGCATTTATGATCTTATCATTTTAGGGTTTTATTTTTCGTTTCAAAGTTTAATCTTTTAATATTTTCTTTACAGAATATGTTCAATAATTATTCTACGAATATTTGCAAAGGAGAGACATCTGCGGTTGCAGGCCAAAACAACGCAAATAAAATGATCAGTGCCAATTACACATTTGTTGACTCCTTTAGCGAAAATGTGTATTTATTATATTATACATTACACGAAATTTTGCATTTTTACCAAACCAATGTTTATTTTAATTTACTTTTGTTTTATTTATTTTTAAATATATTTAATCATCTGTAATGATCCGTGCGGTTACATGTCGCGTCACACCGATAAAGTGTTACAAATTTTTCTAAATAATTTTTTGTTTTCTTAATGTTGTATTTATATTTTATTATTTTTAATTATTGATGGTTGTGTGAAGAGAACGGGAAAGAATAAAGATATAATTTTGCATTTTATATTAAAAACATAAAGTCAGGCCCTAAAGTCAGGCCTACAATTAATTTATCTGCCAGAGGCAACAAACCAATTCTATTAAAAAAAATCATCTATAACCATGGTAAAAATTTGTGACGCATTTCAATTAAAGAATTATTACTCAAAATCTTATAATCCCAAGTTATTAAGTTAAAATCATATATCAACATTCTACCACAAAAACGAATAAAAATAAAATTGCTAAAATATAAAAACTTTTTATCCAAAAGAGAAAAACGCGATAAAAAGAAGCTATTGGGTTTAGAACAAAAACTTTATGTTCCTGGCGTTCGAGACGTAAATTAAAATTTATTCACAAAAAGTAAAAAGCAGAAAAACAATCATCTACTTAGACGACATCTTTAACGTTGTAAATTCAGATAAAAATAATAAATAAAAAATAAAGCGGATTAAAAAAACATTAAAAAGGTCAAAAAATATTATTTTTAATGTCAAGCACGGGATAAAGAATGCAAATAAGTTCAATGTTTTGTCAAAGAACATCCTATCTTGATTATATCAATCAAACTTACAATCAGAACAGCCCAACCACAGAACTGGGATTTTGAGTTGGCTTTGACGTCAAATATTTATAAAAATTTCAAACCAACCTGCAAATTTGCCTCGAAAAATTGAGGCATCAAATCACACTTACTACAATTATCAAATATTAATGTGTTAAATCTCAAAAATTAATAATAAAAATATAGACAATTAAAGTCAATTAATATAAATGAATAAATCCAAGTAACAAAATTGCAAATAACTAAAGTAAGTAAATTTTTAAATTAATTTTTTATTAAATTTAACAAAGTTTATCGCCCTGTATAGGAATTTACTATTTGGTGTATGCGGGCCAACTCATAAATAAAATACAGCAGAATTTTATACTTATTGATTTTCACTTTAGTAATGAGCAGCAAAATTTAAAATCTTAAAAAAGTTTAAAAAAACCGCGCGACCGCTTAGCCGCAAAAAACCGGATGCTTCAGCGTTCTTTAGCCGCAGCCCTGGAGAATGAAAGCATTAACGTTTTTGCAAAATACCGCTTATTCGGATATGCATTCTTTTAAATACAATAAAGTACAAAAAATTCTTTTTACGCAAAAAAACTGTTTTCAAACTGCCCTCAATGGTGAGTAATGGCGTCTTAAGATTTTTGGTTGGGAGATCAAACTCCGATTGTGTAAGTTATTTTTTAATAAAAAAAGAATGATTCATTTATAAACTAATATAATAATTTTAAATAAATTTAAAAATGTCAGCAAATTTGTTTAAAATATTTAAATTAAAAACTGTTTACCCACCGGTCTCCTCGACGGGTTTATGCTACCAATTTTAGTGATCAGGTGGAAACCAACATTCATTATTATCGTTAAGTATATTCATTTTATTATATTTTTACACTTTATAGGTTAGCAGAAGATTAATTTATTTATAATTTTCATCTACTTATTTTGACCGATTTTTAATTCGTTTATGTTTTTTCTACAGCGAAATCATTTAAAAATGGATTAAAGCCTAGAGCAAAACATTTCTGGAAATTTAAAATATTAAAAAAAAATATCAATAAACTAAAAAATAATAATATAAATAAACTTTGCTTTAGAAGCAAGAGATTTCATCACTCAAAAAACGAAGACTACGAGTGCGTTTTCGCAAGAAGTAGATGCCGTTCGTGAATAAAATTATTTTAAAATTTAAATGACTAAATAATCAAAAAATGAAAAACTAAAAAGTTACCAAAATTGTAAAACTTCAAATTGATAAATGACCAAGAAAAAATCAAATGGAAATAGTAAATATTACAAATTTTATTATATAAAAAATTTGCATATTCAATTTGGTAAATTGTAGAAAAATTTGGGCTAAAAAGGATTTTTGCAAAATTTATTGTTTTGACGCAAATCAAATAGTCAGCAAATTAAGAAAATCAATGGTTAGTCCCAAGAAAAATAATATGTTAAGCCGCATGTTCAATACTTAAATAAAATTTAAAAAGTAAAAATGACTTTATTTAGGCTAAAAATTAATTTATTAACTGATAAGAGTGCCACGTTTCTCGATATCAAAATAATTATTTACAGCAATAAAATTAAAATTAGTTGTTATAAATGGAATTTTTTACACTACAAAAATGAAAAAAATAGATGTTAATTAAAACTAAATATATACTTTTTAAACATTCGTCATTTACAGAGCTAAGATTTTAATGTTTTTACCTATTTTTTCTGCAATAGGGGCAAAAACTTATTTCAAGTAAAAAAGACTTTTTGCCCCTATTTTTGTCACTATTTTGGCGTTTTTTGAATTTTTAGAAAAAATTCAATAAAATTCGAATTTTTCTTGCCAAGGTCACTAATTTTTTGATTTTATAATCAAATTTTTCCTTCTTAGAATTTCGTGCCTTTTTAGGCGCTTTTTTGCAATTTTTTTCTTGCCTAAAAGTAGCAGCCCTACTGATTGATAATGTTACCATGTAAATAAGTTTTTAAGCCATTATTGTTATTTTTACACAACTTTTTTTCGCACCTATTTTTGCTTATGAATTTGGGTTTTAATACCTATTTTTGGCACATTTTTCACCTATTTTAAGTACTTATTTCGAGATTTTTTGAATCTAAAAATCTTAGCCCTGGTCATTTATAATGGAAAACCTATTTTATTTATATTGAAAAAAGTAACAAACCGAAATAAAATGTTCTAACAGCCTTCCTAATTATTTCTTTTTGCGGCTTCTTAATTTTATAAAAATGTAAAATAATTGTAGTAATTCTATTTATAACGCGAAAAACAAATATAATAATTTTTGGCAGCAAGATATTAAAGTTATTTTAAATGGAATTAATTTTTTTAATGATCAACCAACACATCAAATGACTATAATATAATCACAAAAGACAATCATCATTATTTTAATTTTTTTTCTGACATATTTTTAATATATAATGTATTAAAAAATTGGTAGCTGTTCAATTCAAAAATGCAAATGTAAACTGAAGTAAAGCTGATCTTCAAGAGATGGGACGAAACGATAATGGCTAATAATGACAAAATAAAATATTATTAATTTATCGATTTTAAATTTGACACTTCTCTGAAGGCAGTTTTATTTTAAAGATCATTATTTATTCATTCTAAGAAGACAAAAAAGTTTAATTTAAATCAGGGTTCAAATCGGGTTAAGACAATTCCCAAGGGCAGCTCAAAGAATTTTCTACAAAATTAATTTTAGTGGTCAACTTTGTGTTTTATCCAAAACCGGGAACGTATTTAGAAGGGTTGGGCAAAATGTCAGATGTCGGAAAATGCCGGGGTTTTTTGTGATGTCGCAAGTCGGATTTGGGCCAAAATCCGCAACAGTTAGAAGAAGGACTTTTGCAGCGCGTGCGGAACTGATTAGTTTGTTAGAACACCAAAATGCTATGTTGGTAAACAAACCATAAATGTAGCAAAAAGTAATGGAATTAAAGTTGTAAACTCTTTATTTATACTTTTACAATCCATTATTAAATAAATTTTATAAATATAATTTATGTTGAATGTTGATGAATTTTTTTTGAAGCACGTTATATTTTAAGAATAAAAAGTTTACGATTCATTATGAAACTCTATCATAAATTAACAGTTACAATTAATCAATATGCCAAATATTCGTTCCAGATTCTATTTTGGAAATTGTATACTCAGTAAAATGATAAAATTTAAAATATAATGACAAAATGCTTACAATTAAAAAAAATACAATTTGAAAACATTTAATAATTAAAAATTAACAAATGTGAAATGTGTTTTAAAAATTTTGTACGATGCATGTGTACCTTGAACAAGAAGCTGGAATAGCTTAACATTAAATGTTTTGTCTGCACATTTCTTCAAAAACCAGACTCAAAAAAAACAGCTTTAAAAGACGATGGTGAAAGAAAAACGAACTCTGGCGAAAAACTTATTAAAGGGGGATGAGAAAAAAATTGTTAAAATGATCAAACTGTTAAAGATCCTTACTTTGTTTCGAATCGAAATACGGGGGATTAACTCGCTAAACTTATGTATTACAAAAACA
This sequence comes from Globodera pallida, assembly GCA_020449905.1. NCBI lineage: Eukaryota > Metazoa > Nematoda > Chromadorea > Rhabditida > Heteroderidae > Globodera > Globodera pallida. Next base: position 364,690 of record JAIXHY010000020.1, on the reverse strand, counting down.
ACTGTTTTTTTGCTTAGCATAAATTATTCGTCTAATGGATTATTCAAAGTTATAAAAATAGTAGCATTTATTGTTTAAAGATTTAAAAAATTCTCTAAAACGATAAATTTACAAATCAAATAATACAAAATTCAAATAAACAATTTTAAACAAGAAATAATATTAAAGTAATAAAAAAATCAATTAATGCGTAATATAGGAAAAATTAATAAACGGAATCGTTAAATAAAATTTTTGAAACACCCATAATTTTTAAAAATATATTATTGTTTTAAACAATGATTTTCTGGAGAACTAATGTTTTAACTCTAAAAATTAAAAAAAACAGTACACAACATAACTATAACTTTGAAATAAAATCTTTATTAAATAAAAGATTAAAAAATTAGAATACAATATATTAAAGCTTTTTTTTTGTAGAACAAACTGCCAAATTAAAAGCAAAAATGAACTAAATAGCTTTTAATTGATTTTCAAGACAGACACAAAAAATTAATCGCCAGGAACCGTAAAAATAATAGCAGGTCGAAAACGTTGTGATGGCGTGTTCTATTGGCAAGGCATGGATACAAGATGTAGCGGGCAAAATCAATAGTTGCATAAAATTAAAGCAACGAAAAACTAGTTATATCAATTTTATTAAAAAATATTTAACGTTTCTGAAAAATTTAAACAACTAAAATTACTCTTTGGTTGATAAAAAATTAATTAGCCAAATTAATTATTTAATACAATAAATACGCAATTAAGTACAAATGGAAGTGGAATTCGAAGCGTTGAGAAGCCAGCTAAATCTGTTGAAAGAAGATGTGCAAAAATGTCATGACACAGAGCCAACACATGCAGAAGAAATATGATTTTATTTTTTTAAATTTTTTATTTTATATGCTTTAGAAATAAAGATTTAACTAAAACCGGAATTTTCGCATTTTTATAACTATAATTGAACTTATCAAGATTGATAATGTCCAAATTAGTCCGCAGTGTACATTCATTTTTGTTCAAAAAACAGAGAGGGACAGAAATTATGACGCAATCTAAATATTAAAAACCACAAACTAAATTAAAATAATAAACCACAAATATTTAACTCCAATTATTAAACCACAATTCAAAATACTATTATTTAAAAAAGGATCAGAATTATATTATTGATGGAAAAGTCAGTTAATCTAAACACAAATTTTATACAGTAGAAAAAAGAGACATTAATAGACCGAATTCGATAATAAAATAAATTTTAAAATTACAACTTACTAATTGAATCAAATGAAATAAAATGAAATAATTTAATTCTGTACACTTTAAAAAAATGTTATTGATGCCAGGCCAAACTGGTTTTGAAATGCTGAAAAAAGTATCAGTCAACCAAGTAGATTCCATATGATTGATATACAGCAAGCTAAAATTGAGTCATATCACAAAAATTCTGCTGCAAATGTAGTAATTGATCCAATTAAATCTTTAACACAATAAATTTTTAAAATAAAAGTCTTTATTTAGTTCATGCTTGAAACTTAAATATTATGATAACAAAGATTGATGGATACATTAATAAAACATTATACAAATCCAAAAAAAAAGAAAATTGTTGATCTATAGAAAGCGTAAATTGGGAATTAAAACATACAATCATCTCTTATAGACAGATTTAACAAGGCCAAAAACTTCTTATATTACAATTAGCCAAAACAATAAAATACAAAAAATTGCTGTTAAATTTAAGCTAATCATATTTATTACTCGTAATAAACAAAATATTTACAATGATAATTATTTATAAATTACCTATCAAAACTTCAGCTTTTTCAAAATACCAATACAGTAAAAATACCTAAATTAAAACTTATTTACTACCAATTTCCCATAATTGATGTTTTAGATCTATGTAAAATATTTAAAATGTATAGGAACGTAATATTAGAGCCGTTACATAGAATAAATTTCAAAATTGAAAATTTATTTAAAAAAAATAAGTAAACATTTATTTTATTAAAGATTCCATTAAAAGTTATTTATAAATGTGAACCGTCGTGACAATAAATTAATTACAACAAGACAAGAAATTGTCAGTTATATTGTTTCAAAGTCAAATCACAAATAAACAACAATGATTTTAATAAAAACATATTTTACCTAAATTTATTTGTATAGCCTTTTAAAAAAACTTAAACAAAAAATGATTTTAAAATATTTAATAGTAAACATTAATAATTTTTCACATGTATTAAATTCGTCTCTTCTACTTTATCTACAAATTCTTTTTATTTAATATTTTGTCAATAAAAAGTTCGTTTGCTTTAATTTTTCAATTGCCGGGATTATATAATTTTTTTGCGTAGTTGGAAGTGGCGAATGTCACAAAGCCCGAGCAGACGCCTAAAAAGAAGTAGTTACAGCCGTCGTGTCGTTTTGAAAGAAAAGAAAAAAAGACAAAATTTAATTAGCTAAAAACAATTTATAAGCGTGAAATCAACAGCGCTAACTATTATGGCCGAGAGATTAATAAAAAACAAAAGCACGCAAGGTTATATTTTAAATACTAAAGAAAATAAAATGATGAACAGGGAAATTGAAAAACATAAAAACAGCCAAAAAATATTTGTAACCTATTTATAAAGGATCGAATGCAATGATAAAAATTGAATGATTCTATTAATAACTACAAAAAATAAACTACATAACGATTGTTCAGAATAAAACTGGAAAACTCCAAAATTAATTAATTTGAGTTTTTTATTAATAAAGAATAACAAAGTCATAATTAAAATGTATTTGTAAATTTATAAATTTAATAATCAATATATGTTTTGGGTGAGTGAGATGGCAAAGTTTCTGACATAGTCTATAAAATAAATTTTCCTTATCCAATATAACTTTTATCAAAGACACAAATTTGTTTTACAACCCTAGGTTTTATTAAATAAAGAAGAATTATAAAGTTATAGAATAACAACATACTAATATATAATATTTTTATCCGTTATTACTTTTACATTATGCGCAGTTTTACTTGAAATCTTCATTTTTATGGTCGTTGTCCTCTTATTATTTATAGATGAGATAAATCTAATTCATTTAAATTTTAATAGGCATTTCGAATGGAAAGCTTCCAATACTTTGCCAGTCCAGCGTCACGTCACGAAGGTCAAAAATATAAGAAGAGCGCGTTGTTTCGTCTTCAAAAGCCTATAAATTTGAACATTAAGAATTCGACAAAGATATAAAAATATCACAGTTGATTTTACGTCTTGCAGCTACCGCCTAATTTTTTGTTGTATTACAATACATATTTAAATTTAAAGCCATTAATCTGTATATATCCCTGCAAAAAATGCACTATTTGTAAAGATTACTACTTTTTATTTGCATACATGTTTGTATTTAATTAATAACTATTTGATTATTAAGCTAATGTCGTTTTATTATTTTGTATTGTCTGCCATTCGGTTCGAATTGTGTACAAATTATTTATATAATAATTTATTTATGTTTCATTTATATTTAATGGTGTTTTTAATTTAAATTAGTCTCTTTTCATTGAGATTATTCGTTGTGAGTTAATTTTTTGTTTTTATCAGTTAACATTATGTTATTAGCAATTGTTTATATAATATCACAATTTTTTAATTTATATATAGGATAAACTTTAGTTAATCGGCTTGGAAATTGGTTTTGATAATCAGCGCGTGTCATTAAACCGTTAGCTTAATATATATTTTATTGTATTAACTTATTTTAAACTTAATAAATTAATTTAGTTATTTTAAACGCATTGGACTTGGCAGTGATGCCCAACAGGATTTGGTCTTGTCATTCTGGTCGGCTTTGCAGTACCTGCATGACAAGAGTTATTCGACCTCTATTTTTTGGGAATGATTTCATAAAATTATATTATCTGTTTTACCAGATAAGCATAAAACTCTTAATTGTTTTTATTATTATTTTAAATTCTTTTTATTTGCTAATTCATTATGGTTAACGATAGTCTCTTTTCTATAATAAAATGTTACTTTTTTTATAATTAGTTGAAAAACTATATCTTGAATGTTGATGTTAATATTATTGAATGATTTGGAGACTGTCAAAATTGCAACAACAAAACTGAATCCTTCCCCTAAACATATTATTCGCAATCTTCACAGAATAATTTGAGAAAACAAAAAATTAAATACTTTGGGAAACTAACTATTTAATCTATATTTTTTTGTATTATTTAATATATTATATTTATTATAATACACTGCCAGTTTGACGTCCAGCGAGTGTCTGCGCTTGCAACGTGCTTATCTCTGTGCTAAAAAAACTTTATAAAAAATATTTATTAGAGTGTTTTTAACAGTCTTACCTAAATGAAAATTTTTTTTAACAATTACGATTTTTTGTTTTAATTTTTTAATAGTTTTTTAAAATTTTTTTGTTTCAGGTTGGATTTTTATTTATAGATTTCAAGAGAGTTTTATTAAAACCAGGGGTTTAATTTTTTAAATGCTTTTATATTTTTTATGTATTTTTTATTTATTAATATGTGCTAGTAGATTTTTTCTTTTAAAGCCGGTCTTTTTATTAGGTATATTTTTAGCAAAAACTTACAAGGTCAATTTTGTTATAAATTTAATTTTTTTTTATAAAGATTACGCTTACAAAAAAAAACTCGAAAATACTTAGTCGTTAAAAAACGACTAATTTTGTTCTTGACTAAATTTAATATTTAAATTTAAAATTAAGCTTAATTTATTAACTTTTTTTTGTGCTCAGATAATCTTAACAAGGCACTTCTTTATTTTATAATTATGGAGATATTTTTACAAAATTTAATTGTCAAAAAATGATGAATTTTGTCTATTTTTTTAAAACTGATTGTAATTTTTAATTATTTTAATTCTTAAGTATAGAATTACCGTTTTGCAATTTCGGGGGAAAAAATAAAAAAATAAATATAGTAAAACCAAAGACTGACCATGCCGTTGAACTATAGTTCAACTACCGCTGTTCGTGCACGACTTCCTTTTCTTTGGTCGTTCCCTACGTAATCGGTTGCGGGTTAGTACATTTATATATTTCATCATTTTAATTAATCAATGTGTTTAGCTCTATTTTAGTTTGCCAACTATTTAAAATTGCAAGAAACCATTGTATTTCAATAAACGATAAGATTTATTGTTGATTTAATTTATTATATCTGTTGAATGTGAAAACTTTGGACGATCCAATTAAAAGAATATCATTTATTTAAATATCAGTTATTGTTTAACATATATTTCTTATTCAAATAAAAAACGATATGATTTTTTGTTTGCTTTTTTAAATTTTATTTTAACAAATTTTTAACGCTGAAGGCGCCACTTTTAAAATTAGGTGAGCTTACTTTTTGTCCAAACATTAGCTTTAAAATTTTATTTATATTTGCTTTCGTTAGCATTTTTTAAAATTTACATTGCACCCTTAACACCAGAGTGGACTGCATAACCAGAGGTTGACTGCCTTAACTCTGGTGCCAGGCTGCTAAACCAAGCAAAGTTGTTCAGAGAAGTACCTGTGTTGTTCAGTTGTGTCTCATTTCTATTAAAAATTAATTTTGAAATCTATGAATAATATTCAAAAATCTTTTGTTGTTATTTGATCATTGAACCTTTGGGTAATTTTTTGATTTGACAATATTTGATTTGCTTGTTCAGAATTTTAATGTTTGCAATTATAAGTTAAAGAAAAACAATAAATATACAATATATGTTATATATAATTTTGTTAAAATGAATAAGTAACTAAAAGGCCAAACTATTAGATTATGTTAACAAAAACATGAAGAAAAAAGGTCAAAAAAAATTTTGTTTTTTGTAACTTTTAAATTTTACTAGAAAATTTAAGATTTTTTTAATAATATCTTTTTAAATTGGTTATTTGTTTAGAAATTTATTAGAACTTATCAATTTTTAACGCTCACTTTCAGGTAAATTTAAAGTAGCACTTAACATTTTTTATCATCTAGAAACATTAAGGTTGATAGGCGGTATGACATTTAATTTTTTTGGCCCGAATGCGGGTGCAGCTTTTGTTGAGAGCTAATTTATTTGGAGTTAATTTATTTTTTCTATATTTGTTCATCAACAAATTAATACTAATTTTATATATAAATTTACTGATCTTTGTCAGTCAAAATTTTATTTTCTTGAACATATCTAATAAATTTAATTAATACGTTAACAAACTATAAGAATGATGGTCCTTACCAAAATGAATTTCTAAACAATTAATTATAACCAGTATCTCCTTATTTTTCTTATAATGTATTTTGAATACAGTGTCCACACCTGCCTCTAAATATATACGCCAGTTCTGAAGTGAATATCTTTGTCTGCTTATCGCTTTAAAAGTCAGCCCAAATAAAAAATTGTTTTTTTTGACAGATTAAGTTTCAATTCTTATTTAAGCTTAAACACGTTTTAATTATTATTTTAGTTTATTGGATATCGTATTGATGATATTAAAGTTTTTTAGATTTTAAATAGCACACAACCGGTTAACATAAAAAAAAGAAGTTTTAAAGATGTTTTGTTACTATTTATACTATCCTATGTATGTTTTTGGTTGATCCGCCACGCGGGCATGTGTCACAGCACCCAGTAATAAAAATTTAATTATGTTTGTGTTTGAATTAATTTAGTATTTTATGCAAGTCACGACAACTATTGATTTTTTTGATCTGGTGAGTTAATAAATCAATTGATTACAAATAATTTATAAAATTGCAAAAATAGTTGAAATTTGATATTATAGTTTTATTCTGTAACTTTCATCTTTTGTTGTAATTTAATGATTTTTTAATCCAATTTGCTTTTACATACTTTTTTTAATGAACTTTAAATCCATCAAATTCTTTTCTTTGTTAATCAATTTAATAATTATTTGCAATCATTTTTTAGTTTTTGATAATTTACTATATTTTTTAAAATGATCAAATAATTATATAATTAATAACAATTCAATGTTTTAAGTTTTAAACTTTATAATTTACTTTTAAATATTTACATCAATTATTTGTCTATATCAAAAATTCAAGTTGGCCACATTTTCGATGTTTGACACTTCGCCTGCCAGGCAGGCGGTTTGAAAAATTGACAAGTGTTATTTAAAACCAATAATAAGAATTATTCTCATTAAAAAAAAAAAAAGATTTAATTATTTTAAAGATTAAATATTGCAAATTGAAGGAATAGACCTAAGTTTTCAACTACTTTTGATATAATGCTAATGTATCAAATTTTGCACGGGAATCTACTTGCCTAATTTTAATCTCCGAAAAAAATACTTTAATAAATGCTTAAAAATAGACTTCAAGAGCAAAGTTGAGATAAAAACCCAAGTAGGGCATTATAAGCGTAATACGGTGAATATTTCAAACAATATTTATTAAACTTAGCTATTTAAAAATTAAATTAAAAAATAATAATATTTTTAATTTACTTGAAAATTTTTCCGTTTATATAAAAAATTTCCGCCCATCCATGTTGGTTGCCACAATTTGTTGTAGTTAAGCTTCGGCGGCTTAAAACGATGTATTTATTATTATGTCCACCCTCAGTTGAAATATCCTTTGCAAGAAATTATCAACTTAATGTTTTTGTATAAATAATTTAATTAATTTTAATATAACAGGGTGTTAAAACCTCGACTTCTTGATGCCGGAAATTTTATAAATTAAACTGTTAATGGAATAAATTAACAGAAATATTAAATTCTATCATTTCTTTTTTAATAATTATAGACGTTACCAGATTTCAAAATTGGGCGCTATTTAGGTTGATATTTTTGATTGTGGATTTTTTCAAATTTGATTCTATTGTCTTTTAATGGTTTTTAATTTTATCATATTATTCTGATTTTGTGAGTATTATTGTGTACACATTGAATTTTATTTATCAAATATGTATTTAAATATGTTTTCTATAAATTATGTTTTTATTTTCATTTATATATTTGCATTAATTACTTTCATTTTTAAAATATGAATTTATAGCTTATAGTAATTAAGTAGATAAATACAGTAAATAATTTTTAAAGTATTTATTTGAAGTGCATAATAAAAAAAGTATCATTTAAAAAACACATAACTTTTTATTTGTTGGTAATCATGTAGAATTGCGTAAAATGCTTTTCACTTTAATGACGTAAATCATATAATGATTTTTGGAACAAGATAATTAAAATATTACATTAAGATTTTATAATTTATGTTTATTAAATATTTCTTTTGCGTTTACTGTAAAAATTTTAAAATTTAAATACTTTTTGCTGTGTAAATTCGATCGGTTTAAGGCTGAATTTATACATAAATTGGCGCCCCTGATTTTTTTAATTATTTGATTTGCTAATTTTTTTCATTTTAATGTTTTTCGACAGATTATTTGTCATCTCTTCGTATTTCTTTTATTAATATCTAATAAATTGCACTATTTTTTATTTTAAAGGACGTCCATCACTTTGACTTTAAATTCATCTTCTTTACTGTTCGACCTTCGCCCTTCTCTCTTTTGCTTGATAACATCCGCACCGCGCCCATATTGACGTTGTATTTGTTGCCGATGGTGCGCTTTTCACAATAAATTAAAACTTTTATCTTTGTTATAATATATATTTTTTACTTTTCGCTATCGAGTAATAAATTTATTGTTGGTTTTTTTTAAATATTTTAGGCTTATTTTTATATTTTTTAGATATTGCCAAGTTGATATAATTTTAAAATTAAGCATAGACATTTCCGATATAACTGATGCCTTCCTGCAACAGATCAGGAATTTCGAATGATAACACATCCTGCTAGTTTTCCTGCCGAGTCGTATTTGCTCTATCCACACAAACACTTTTGTGTTAAATTATAAAAAATTTTTACAATCAAATGCCCATAATAACTGATAATTAATTATAAAATACTGACAAATTAAATTGATGGTATTTTTGTCCTTATCAAAATGTGTCCATCAAGCCATTAAATACATTTATCGCCAATATAAATTTTTAATCTGTACAGCCAAAGTCGTCATAGTCAAATTACCCCATTAAAATTAAAAATCTCTTAATAAATAAAAAGGCTATTTTTGGGTTTAGTTCTTTAGATTTTTTAGAAAATTTGAAAAAATGAATTCATAAAAAGTAAAACAAACCTTTAAAAAATGTATGCGATCTACGTCAATACGTTAAACTAAAGAAAACCCATATATTTATTTGTTTATATACCTATATATATATAATTTAATTTTTGCAAACAGCCGTCTGCAGCTATGCACACGTTTTGACATTATGATGTTTAAACAACTCTTAAATTTTAAATATTTATTATAAGAAAATTTTTTTGATTACTAAAAAGTACTTTAATGTGTTTAACAATATATATTTGTTGTTAAAAAATATCACATAAGTTGAAAGTAAATTTTTTAAAATCCTATTCGCTTTTTAATTTACATCAGTAATCAATTTACTTACGAATTTAAAAACACCTACTGAAGGAAAACTAATTGCAACAATAAACCGCATTTGTTAGGAAGGCATAGCTAACAGCGCCAGCAACCCATACATTTAAATTCTATTTTTCATGCAATTTCATTCAAATTTTTTTAAGGCACTGTATTTATTTAATTTGAGTGGCATTTAAAAAAGTTGAATTAAATATTTTTTTTAAAAGTATTTGTACATAGACCAAAGCATTAAATCATTTTAAATTATTTTTATTGAATTGTTTTCTAATGATATGTTAAACTTTTACCTTTTTATTAAGAATAAACAGGTAGAAGCTCATTTTAAGTTACAGTACAACTGTGTTTGATAATTTCGCGTTCTGTTTATAAAAAAATTATTTGTAAATTTTGCTATTTTTCCCAAATATATATTATACAAATTTTGCGTTAATTTTTATGGTATCAATTTTACTTTTAGTGAAGTTTCCACACTCTAGTGATAAATTGCAAATCTGCGAGCTGGCTTGCTAAATTTGCACATTATCATGTCTTCCTTTTCGGAATGAAACTGCGGTTTCACCTTAAAACGAGATTTTGGTCAGTCAAATTAATATCTTTAACAATTTTGTGTTTATTTATAGCAAAAGAGATTGGAGAGGTAGTAAATATTTTTTAGAATTTAAATTTTTTATAATAATTCGCGGGGGGACGCCGCACATGAAAATCTAAATTTCCATTTGTCGCCATTTTGATTTTTATTGTATTAGGCTTTCTGATTTAATGGATATCTTCAATATTACATATATAATGAATTTTAATTTATTTGTAAGTCAACTTTATTTTTTTTTGTAAATTTTCTCGTCTTTTCAAGGAATTATACCCCACCGCCAATTGTGAATTCGAGTTTTTGTCGGACGGCTTAAAAAACCAATTCTTTTACATTTTTAAATTGCTTATTACTTTTATGTGATTTTTGAATAATGTAAAGGAAATATTTATATCATTTTTTAACATACGTTTATTGTTCATTCAAATTTCTCTGTCATGGTTTTGTAATTGAAACCTAAATAAACAGGCCAGTTAAAAATAAATAACATATAATGTTGTTTTCCCATTAATACCTTTGTTTTTCGCTAAATTTGAACGGTTATGTCAGGTTCAAGTAACATTTTTTGAAAAAATTTTCTCAAATTATGATATTTTCTATACGACTTTTTTGCATTTACCGAACCGTTTTAACTTTTGAGCGTGCTTGCGTAACCACGAATCCAACCTTGGGAAAATTACTATAGTTTTTTTCACTTATTCACCGTGTTAAAAAACATAATTAGAATAATGAAAAGTAGCATCTCCTCTTTTGCACAAAGAAAAATCGCAGAGAAGTGCCGTTTGCGAGCGCTCACACATGGATAGGTTAATTATTCTTTTTTAAATTATTTAGCCCTCAAGTGAAATGTTATTCTACTTTAAACCCAATTATTGAAAAAATTTAATATTTATTTATTTTAATGAATAAACAAATCGAACGGTGTCAAATCACGGTAATTGATTCTGCAAAGAAAAGCGCTATAGACACAAACAATTTTTTGTAAATATTCTATTATTTTACAAATTTCAAATACAACTAATCTGAGAAAAGCTGAGCAAATTTATTTAATTAATTACTTGAAATTATAATATAAAATAAAGAGGCATGCGTGATCAATTCAACAGCTACATTGATAACACGCTCAAAAAATAAAGATAAAATAGAATTAAATAAATTATTATACTTTAAAAAAACGAATAAACGATTTAAGAGAAACAAATTTAAAAAATAATTTAAATAAACAAGTTTTCTAAGACCAAATAAAATGAATGAATTGTATTATAATTAAATGTTAAAATTGATAAAACAACAAATAACCGATTTAAGAGAGAATGTAACAGAATGCCAATATCCGTAAATTAAAAGGTGCGCAAGTGAAAGCCTAAAAAACAAATTTATGAATGAACATACAATTTTTGAACAGGACAAATAATAAATTAATGATCTATATAAAAATGAAAATAAAATTTAACAGAAAATTAAATGACATGCAATCTTCCTTTGGAAGTAATGATTCTAATCATGAACAGATGGCTAATGGAATTGAACTATTTTCAGATTCAGCATCGTGAGGACTAAAATAAAAATTAAATAAATAAATTTGGCAAACAAAATTGAAGTTTTTACTTTTTTTGAAATTATTTAGAAAATGCTTTGGCGAATTAAAAACATTTGAATAAAAGAGAAGGGCAAATCAAAACACAATCGCATAAAATAATTATCAGTACAAGTAAAAGTCCCCGGTAAAAATAACTGGCAAATGACGCCCAAAATCAAATACGCATTGAGCACTCCAGAAAAGTTTTTTAACCGTTTTAATTGAGAAGGCATACGCATTGGTTATGATGTATAAATTTTAACAAAATCAAACTCAATACAGAAAATAAAATACTTTTTTACATTGTCAAAGCTCCACATCAAGACTTTAATTTTAAACGGATTTTTATAACAAAGTAAACAATTATAATTTGCCTAGATCCTTTTGAGAAGCGGTCCACCCCATCAGTAAAATAAAAATTTGTCGAATATTAAAAGTGTTTTTTGAAATGCATGCTTACACCTAAATTGTCTTTGTTAAGGCATATTTCTATGCTTATTGTTTTTTAAAGCTAATCCGATTGGCAAAAAAAGCCCATCTTGCCGTGAAGGCAGATATTGTTTTTTAGATGCATTTTAATAATTACATTTTAGGTTAATTCTTATACTGAGAATATTTGCTTGTTAATATTTACATTTATTATATCGTTCTACGTATTTTAAAATATTTTTTGCGTCTCATGGCTAAAAAATAGACAAAAATGATGATATTGAAATAAATAAATCAAACGGTCAACAGGTAAAACAATTAATATTAATGCATTTGCTTTAAACCCATATGAAAAATATATTAAATAAAAATAACAAACAAAATTCGTTGCACCCGTGCAATCCCATTTTTAATTAACAAAATAAAATTGTTTTTGTCTTAATTTGGACAGCACTACAATCAATAGATTTTTAGATCAACATAATAATAATAAAAACGATTAATAAAAAATAAGTACATTTAAACTGATTGTTATGTGGCAATATTACATAAAAATGGCCGTAGAAAATAAAATATATAACAATGAAGATAAAAACTTGGGCATTCAGATACACCTATTCGTTGTTTTACTATTTACAAAGCCGATCGAATTTATTATTGGTTATTATGCAAATATTTTTGTGTAAGCTTTATTTAATTAGACTGAAGATGAACGAACTATTGTTAGAAAGATATGAAGAACCTCATAAGGATGATTAAAAAAACTTATGGAAATGTTTTTGTAAGGCTCAAAGTTCCGTTGTGTTGTCGGCCACATTGAGAATGCTTTGTGTCTGTTTAACGCTTAAATTGTTTTTTATTTAATCGAATAATTATGTAGCATCAAGCGTCTGATTTTTTTGTTTTCAATTTGATTTTTTATATTCGTTAAAAATCTGTTTCAAGATACTGGATAATTAATTACAAAAAATAGACTTCAAATACAATGTTTGTATTATTTACATTTTGGTAGCTTTCTTTTTTTTATTGAATTCAATTGTACTGATTTGATCTTTGATTCATCACTTATTTTTAAATTAATGTTGGTTTGGTAATCTCATTATTTTTGTTGATATTAAATATATTTTGGTGCATACAAATTTTTAATTAGATATTAGCAGCATATGGCCCCAAAACCGGCCGGCCTTTAATCATGCTGCCCACCAATTTAAAAAAATTATAGAAAAATTTGAAAAATGTATTATTTTTTGTATTACAGTTTATCAATTATTATTTATTGTTCAAAACAAATTGTAAACTATTTCAATCATTAATAATGATTTTCTTCCAAGATTAAAGTAAAGTTTACCTAATTTTGTTTAAAGATTTGTTTTAAAGCAAATGTTTTTAAAGTTTAGCATTTTTATTCACAGTTGATTTAATATTTTAAATGAAAATTTTATCTTATTTTGTTAAAATTGCCGAACAGTTTCCAAATTGTGCCAGACCCGGAGGGGGTGGCTGGGACAAAGGGGTAGCGCTAACGGCAACACTGGATTTGCGGATTCCGGTTCTCTTTGGCGTTGTCCGTCTATACACCCCGTTTCTGTAGGTTTTTATTTAAATTTAATTTTATGTACAGTTTTATTCATACAAATTCTTTCTAAAATTTTATGAAAAATTAATTTTTTGAATATTGGCCTTTTAACGACTTGAAATTATAATTGTTTGAATTGTTTTTATTGCGTTAAAAAAAGTATAATTATTGCGTTTCAGCCCTTCGTTCGGCCCTTGGTTTTTATTTGCCTTGGGCTTACCCATATTTTAGTTGTATTTATTTAAATTATGAAACTTTATGAATAATCTTGAATAACATTTTTCCGATTTCATTCGATGTTTTAAGTTTTTGTGATGTATAAGAAATTAAAAATAAGTTGCACTACTTATTTGATTACTTCATGCAACTCTATCGACTTTAACATTTTCCAGGGTTTTTGATGATTTTTTGATTTAGAAACCAAATAATGGATCATTTAGCTTACATTAAAAAAGCTTAAGCAAACAGGTCATGGAATTGCCGCCCTATTTGGATCATTTTGAAGCCTTAATTATTGACCTTGCTCAGGATTATAATAAACAACTTTAGCTCAATTAAATCAATAGGGTTGATTTATATTTAAAAAAATGGTTTTCATCCTCAATGAATTCTTGAAGCCTTTTTCACTTGGTCGACCTTTTTCAATCCAGGTAAAACATTACCGCAAATCACAATAATTATTCTAGAGGCACTTTATTAATGAATAGATTTTTAATAAAATCATAATCAAAAAACAAAACAAATGATTGTTTAAAACATTTGAAGCATAAAACAGGTTATGTAAATATAGTGAATTAATTAAAGAAAAATAATAATAATTATTAATATAAAAATTATAATAATAAAGTAAATCTATCAGGAAAATGCTGATTAAATTTTTTCCGGTTACTTAATATTAAATGTAATAAAAAAAGTAAGATCAATTCAATAACATTAATTTCTTTAAACATCAAAGTCCATGTGTTTTAAGGTTTTTGATCAAAGTGCATGGCATTAAAAATGTAATATTTTTTGTGGGTTTTACAAAAAAAAAAAATTTCTACTGAAATACTTATTTATGAAATGAGCCAGCCTATTTTAATTTTAAGATAAATCTCATTATTTACTTAATACTAAAAAAACAAATGCTAATGTCTATCTAATGTTTTTAAAAATGGAAAAATGATAATCAAATAAATATTCAAATTTACATTTTTGTAAAACGGGTTTCACGCAAACTTGGTACTTATTGGAGTTTTGGTCAATTTTTAGGGTTTTTGGTCAATATTTTAACTCAAATTTCATATTTTTATTCAATATAAATCCGCTTTCTATTTATATAAAATTGATAACTGTATACTTTATAAAAAATCTAATTAAAAAATAATAATTTAATTTTTATGAATAATTGCATTGGTTTTAATTTGGAGAAAACCAAAGCAACTAGATTCTTAGAAATTTTTCCTTAAAACCGGCGCTGTTAATTTTATCACATACAATTATTTATTTTTAAACATTAAATCGTCGTCTTTAAGCTATAAAAAAGGTCTTTTATTTCTCTGTCTTTGAGTTTATGTTTAATTTCATTTAAATAAAAATTTATTTATTTATTTGACCAACAAACAATTTATTCTACTTTTGCTTATTTTTATTTTATTTTCTGTCTATTTTTAGCCATTTTATTATTTAAAATTTATTTATATAATTTTTTTAAACTAATGTGCCTGGGCTCGTGAAATGACTTACTTTTATCACTGTTCGATAAAACCAACGATGTTTTCACTAAAGATGCATCGGCGATTATAAACTTTTTTGTTTGTTACGGTTAAAATAAACGCATTAAGTTTAAAATTATTCAAAAAAACAACCAAAATAAATGCTAAAAGTAATTAATAAAATGTTAAAAGACCAATTATAAAAAAAGAGGGACTGAATTTCCAGCGTGCACTTTGCGCCGTTTGGGTTTAATTCATTATACTCGGCTGGATTTTATTAAATATTTTTGTCTTTTTAGTATTACACAAATAGATTTAATTTTTATATTATGCATAAAATCAATGATTTTGCCTTCCTTGCATTTAAACTTATCAATCTTATCATTTATTTTAATTTTAAATTAAATCTTATATCATGGTGGGGGATGTATTAGCGCTGTTTTCTTTTAAGTGGTTTCAAAAATATTAAACCTAAAAAAACTTGTTATTAGATAAACCTAAATACTCATTGCAAAGCCAACGGCTATAACAAAAAAACGTTAATCTAAAAAAACACATGCATAATATAAAAATCAATAAACTAAGCAATTAAATGTTAGATTAAATTTAATATTGTTATTACAAATTTTAAATAATTGCATTCGTAGCTTTTTCTACACTCAGCTGAATTTATTGTAAACTATTAAACTTTTTTCAATATATCGACATTTTTTTAAAATTGAAGTTTTCTTTAATTTTTTAAACATTTTTAAAACAACAAACCTTAACACCGGCTGAAACCAGTTTTTCTATTATTTTTTATGGCTTTTTTATTAGAGTACATATTTTACATATTTTAAAATATCACTTTTATTTTATTAATATTCATTATTTTGAAACGTAGTTTTAATAGAATAAACAATGAAAATGTAAATTGTAATTGTTAGCCGACGCGCAATTTATGATATTTCGTGCTTGAGATCATTCATTTGCAACTGCAAGAAGTGTAGATAAAGCAATATCGATTAAATAAGATAGTCTGGTTATGTTTAAATGTTTTGTTTGATATTTTTTGTAATCTTATAGCGATTCTTCTATATTTTTCAATTCACTATTGATAATATTTAGCTTTTTCAAGACTGCGACTTACAGCTTAGAGCGCTAACATCAGATTTATGTGTATGGCTTTATTTTTTCATTCATATTAAATAAACATATTACATAATAAGGCATATCAATAAAATATTTACCCTGTAAAAGTTATTTCTTGGAGTTCTTGACTTATTGTAATTTAATTCAATGAAATTTATTCTTTTTCTAGTTTAAGTTTTAATTTAAATATTATTATTTTATAGTCCTTGAAATAATTTTATAAATATGTCTGTTTCTCTTTCTTGACCTTGGCATAAAAATATTAATTTTTTTCTTTGTTTTAAACTATTTTTGTTAAAATTTCAATTTTTAAATTTGCACTTATTTAAATTTAAAAAATATATAATAGTTTAGCTTATTTTTTGAATGTAATTATTATCGATTTTGACTAAATGTAAATTCAAAAAATGTTGGCCAAACCTTTTAATTTTAGAACCAAACGTAACGGACCGTTGCATTTGTACCCATATAATAAAGTTTAAGATATAAAAAATATTTTTCTGCTTTTATACAAACAAATGTACGATCTGGGCGGGTGCTCCGCCGGCTGGAAATTCGGTTTTGAATTGCATGATGGATTTTTTAACCGAAGAATTTCGCGCCTTGTGTCGACGGATTGGATGCTACTTTATAGTTGTATGAGAGAATTTTTTAAATCGGTTGCTAGTCTAAAAATTTAATTTTTTTGCACCTTTTTATTAATTTTATTTAGCCTTTAGCCTTTTAATAATTTATAAGTTTTATTCTAATGAAGATTTCCTTTCACTTTAAATTTATTTTAGTCTTTTTAATTTAATTATTATATTTTTCACATTGAACTAAAGTGTTAAAGTCTTCTTATTACTTATAATTTTGTTATTTTATATTTCTTTATCTCTTTCCTGTGTACCGCTGCCCTTCCTTTAAATTTCTTCTTGGATAAAAATTATTTTCTTGATTATATTTATTAAAAAATTTTTTAATAATTTATTGATATCCTTGGCCTTCATTTCATTATTTATTTTACAATTTCATCATTGTTAAATAATTTTTTTTATTATTGTTTTTGTTTTTATTTTGGTGTCTATATTACATGCATTTGAAATTTAATATGCTCGCTTGACTTTTGATATTCATTATTATGATGTATATTTTTTGTATCGTTTTGATCTATAACTTTCTGACATTTCTTTGATGCACCCCACTCAGGCCAACAAGTGATGGTGTGTGACGTTTTGTCGTTGCGGCCAATTGGCATTGTCAAATGGACTTTTTTTAATCTTTCAGAAGCATTTAAAAATCATTTTATTATGGTTAGCCAATTCATGGCTGTGTTTTTTATTCTTTTGATCACCTTTATAAGTTATTGTAAATTATCATGATTAAAACACTTTTTGGTCTACGTTTATTTGGTAACGATCAATCTACTAGTTATTATTTTTCTATAAATGCGATAAAATCTACATTTCCCCATTTAGTCACTTTTAGTTTGAAAGATTAAAACATTCGTTTGGTTTTGATTTATATTAAACACACATATTTTATTATTTTAAAATTAATTTAAGTTTTTAGCCTGACAAATTATAGATTTTAATTTGCGATTGTATAGCCTAAACATTGAATTTTTTTGATTGAATCAAGATTTTTTTATTTGTTTTTTTGATTAAGTAATATTATTTTTGCTTCGAATCACATTAATTAGTGTTTTTTTCGAGATTAATAGTGTAGATTAAACAGATAACCGAATGATACCAATAAAAAATTAATTTATTTTACTAGCAGATGTACCAGTATGAAATTTTAATGTTTCTTCAGCTCGGAAGTTGGAAAATTTTCTATGGAAGATGCGGAGAATTGTTAGAGCCTACGATTGAGCGATGTTATGTCTTTTTCAATTACATTAAGTTTTTATTTAAACATAATTTTATGTTTGTTTTTATTTTTACTTATATTATAAAAGTTGTATTAAATATAAGTCCCTTTTTTGGTTTATTTAAGGTTACTTTAATTATAGAAATTTTTAATTTAGGATATTAAAATAATATAAAAATTTATGATTTGGTCCATTTTACTATCTTATGAATTTAAAAAAAATTTGTTGTTATTTATCCTATTTTTTATTTTAATTGTTAAAAATTTGTACATCGAATAAAAATATTTATAATTTTCCAAGCGAATCACTTAAGCTTTGCCCACGGAATGCGCCCAACATTTTTTTGACAACAATTGGTTTTGCTTTTTTGTTTCGAAAAAGACATTTAATATGAAATAAAAAATTATTTAAATTCATTAGATAAATAAATTTTATGGTTTAAATTGTTTCCTGTCGCGTTTTCTCTAAAGTTGCTGCTGCCATTGCGTCAAATGAGAAATAATCACATTTGTTTATGATTTTTATTAAGAAAAAAATTACTTATGAAATATTTAATAATGAGTTCATATATTTTTTATGCTTTTTTCACTTACATTTTGCTTTGTTCGTTTTATCTTAGTTGAGCAATTATTTATTTATTAATGTTTTCGGAAATTTACTTTATATTTTTCTATGCTGGCACCGCAGTTTAATTATAATTTATTATAAAGTAATTATTTTTATCAGTTTTAAATATTATTATATTGCTGACATTCTTGTTGTATTTAAACATTTGGATAAATGTAACTAACCTTTAATTTTGTATTTATTTACGAATGGTGTTGAAGCATGAGCAAAGTGAAGAAAGTGTCGTCTTTAATTTAATTGCCTGTTTACGCAAAGGTTAGCAGCTGACAGATTGTCGTTCTTAGAACGCGTATTCAAGGCAAGTGGACATCCCCGTTAGCCTCAAGCGTTGCACGTTTTAAATGTTTCTTTAGGTTCAAAATGCAGCAAACATAGACGTACTCCGCACGCTGACCTTTTTATTAAATTTTATATAAAGTATCTAAATAAAAATGAATATGTTCCTGATAGATCCGTCTTCATGCGTACAATTTAAAAAAATTTATATAGATTAACTTAAACGTATTAAATTTAATTGTTTTTTACATATAGATAATTCTTTTTTAATTCTTCCAAGATTTAATTTTTGATATAATTTTTAGGCTTAATTAAATTAAACCCTCAAGAAAAAATAATTATTCTAGAAATAAACAAAAGTTAAATGCTATTATATGGGACAATCAAATAGATTTGCCAAAACCAAATATAAATAAAACCAAAGAAATTATAAAGATTAGTCAAAATATTTAAAATGTGTATTGTAAAAAACTATCATACAAAGTTTTATTTCTTTGACCCCCAATTCATTAGGCCAAAAGCCACTCCCGAGATGAATGAAACACGCCTTTGAATTGCGTTAAATAACAAAATACTAAATAAAGTTTAATCTTTTTCCAAAACCACATAAAGATCAAATGTAAAAAAATGATAATTTTAAGCTTCTTAATAAAAGTCCAACGTAAAAAAAAATGTGAGAAATTAGTTTAAATCATTTTTATATCTCGCTATAAATTGACTAATGGGGCTCCAGCAAAGTGTAACTAAATATCCATTATTTATCGGGAGAAAAATTAATTCGCATTAAATAATTAATGACAATGCCCAAACAAACTACATATTGGATTGCCCTAGTCTTGCGAGATGATGATCTAAAATATAAGATCAATTTAAAAATATTTAAACCTTAGATTTTCTAGTTATACTAAAATAACTTTTAATAATTAATCCAAGTGATTATAAAAAGCAATGATTAATAACCGATTGCTAAAAGCCACACACCAGCGGATTGCCCCTCATATAAAAGAGTTCGAATTCTTAAAACAGAAGAAATAATTCAAAAGCTTCCCAGTGCAAGAGAAAGATTATTTCACTCAATATAATTGCAAAAAAACAATTTAATTCAATAGACTTTATTTAGCATGCACTAAATAACAAGTAATGATTGAACTCACTTGAGATCAATTAATAAAGAGTTTGAGAATCGAGAAATAATAGCGTTAAATTTAATGACGCAAATGTTAGACCACGTAACAAGAATCCCAATTATTAAAAAGTGAAAATAAAGAAACTGAATATTGAAATAATATTAATTTAGCTTATTTATGCATTTAAAAAAATAATATAATCACTAAACTATAATTTATTTATTTGTTACGAAATATTTATTGTACTCCTTCCGCAATCTTAATTAATAACATATTTTACAAGGGCAAAAAAGTGAGCTTTTAACGACGCCGTTTTTTTCTGATTTGCTTATTGAATGCAAAAGAATTCAAATGACTTACTATTTGCGGCATTGAACAAATGATACAAAAAGTGTAAAATTGAAATATTATTATTAATCGATAAATTAATTATTTGGAACTTTAATCAAATCGATATCAGGAGAGCAATATTTTTCATAATATTTACTCCTTTGCAGAGATGCTAATTCAAAACATGTCCGGCCAGTTAATATTGCTGGCACCCCAACATGAAATTGTTTTAAATTGTTCTAAAAAAATTTATAAAAATGCAAAAAAGGATAAATCACAAAATTTTTGAAAACAGATTAAACTAATAAAAAAAAATTAATAAAATGAAATTAATTCGCCTAATTATATGTAAAAAACGAAAAAACGCAAAATTCAATAAATATAAGCAAAATTGATTTTAACAACTGCAATCAATTTATCCAATGAACGTTTGAGACTATAATCGATAAAATAAAAAAACAAGTGTTTAAACTATAAAACTCACAAAAAAGTTGCTTGTGAAAATACAAAGAGCAAACTTCCGCTCTAAAGCGTACATATTTTCTAAATAATTCCACCTAAGAAATAAAAGCAAATGAATTGATATTAGAATAAAATTCAAATTTATTAAAAAAATTATCAATAAGTTAAAGCCTTTTTTAAATTTTACCTTGATTGCTTATTTATTTTTATAAATTATTAATTAATGAGCATCAGGATAATAATTAAATAAATACCTTTTAAATTTTAATAAAATAAATAATACAGAGCCCAAAATGCCTATTTCGCCAATTAATCAAAAATGTCCTTTCCCGTCAATTAATTAAGATTTCCTTCTTCCCCAATTAATCAAAAATTTTGTGCCAGTATTTGTGCCCCCTGGGCTACAAACAAAGGGATCATCATAACATTTTAAATTTTAAAATAAAATTTCGGCAAGCCCAAATCGATCACAATGAAAAATATTTAAAAAAAATTACGGATTACATTCGAATAAATGGAAAAATTAAAACAATTAAAAGAGTAAGTCTTTTCAAATAAAAATCATGAAGTCAAAAATTTTGAAGCAAATATTATGATTGTACGGTTAAACTTGGCCTTTCTGACAATGTTTGGGTGAGAGCGTTCCCAACTGTTCGTAGTCGAGAAGGCCACAGACGCAAAATGCACACGCGCGACGAACGCCAAACAGACTTCAACTGCGAGTATGTGTTATACCTAAAACGGTGGGCATTGTTTCTTTTAATAATAGTAAAATTTTTCACATTCAACAGACATAAACAAAGTTAAATTAAAACAGTTACCGGGGCAATTTTTTACAGCAGTGAAGGAAGTAAATGCCCGTCTTTTTCCCCTGTATACAAATTCAAATTGTTATAAAAACAAAAATAAAAAAATAAATGATTAAATATATTTATTATATATACTGCTTAAATTTCGTTTTTATTTTACAAAAATAGATATACAAAAATTGTAAAAACAAAAACTGGTAAAAAACGCAAATGAGGGCCATCAAGCATAAAAGCTTAAATTCGAAAAATGTATTACTAATAAATATGAATACAGAGCAAGGATTGAGAATTAATAGTGCTTCAAATTGATTTAATTAAAAAAATACTTAAATTTAAATATATATAAAACGTTGAGAAGGTGCGACAAAAAAAAGAAAATTGGAATGATTTGTAAAGTCTCACAACACAATAGAAAAGCTTAAATAAATTACAAACAAAATAATTTTTTTTACGTAGATAGGTTGATTTAAATAATTGTCAACAAATAAAGTATTAACATTTAAAGCTTGACTGTTTATCTATAATTTTTACTGAATATATTCCTTGCCTTCGAAATTTTTGCTCGGTTAGTTCGCTAATCCTGCTGTACTATACAATCACATTCTTCATGTTCCGAACCGTGTTTTGAATAAGTCTACACTTTGTTGAAATTTCGGATCACATTTTGCGCCTGATCAGATATCACACTGCTGTATTGACCTCAATTGTTATCATAAACATAACTCAAATATGATTATCCGGCGAAAAGAATAGGTGTTGCGGTAATTATCGTTTATTTTATTTAAATAAATTTTAAAAAATATATTACATTGTAACTTTAGAAACTATAATAAAGATATGTTTTTGCAAAATCATTGATTATCGGTTAAACTTTTTTCAATTCTAAATTTTAAAAATCAAATTCAATACAAATATTTTTTTTTGCCATATTTTTACAATTGATAAAAATCTAAATTTTCATTTTAATAAAACTTTTGGCATGGTCGCGCTCGACGATGTGGGCAAGACTTTCAAGAACCTAGTAAAGATGCAAAAAAACGATTATGAGCTAGTTACGTTAAAATAAAGCTACTTTTTTTTATATAAAACAATTTAAATTTAAAGTATAGTAAATGAAAAAAATAAATTAAATAAATTATTCTGTAACCTATCAAGTGTAAAACATATTTAAAAAAATCCATTAATCAGATAATAAATGTGTTACGTTTGCTTCCAATTTAACATTAATATTGCAATTATCTTAATAAGTAAATTAAATTTATAATTATATTAAAAGGGGGTATTAGTGCAAATCAAACTATACATAAAACATTTATAGACGACTATCAATCAAATTTATATAATAACATTTTGCTTATTTAATACCAAAACAACCTCATGCAGTTAACTTTAGCGGGGCAAAACTACAGTATGCTACATTTTTATGAAACGGAAGGAGATATTCTGGTCTTTCTGCAAGGCAAGGAAGTTGGCAAAATGAGTTAGGAAATACTGGATCATTTAAACAACGCTGTTAAGAACTCATTCCGAACTCGGTCCTAAGAGGTGCTGGTCGCTAAATGTTTGATTTCAAAAGAACCTCAATTTTAAACTAATATTTAAGTAGAATGCCGGTCGGATTTAGCTACTGATCTTAAGGCCATCAGCATCAAAATATTTTGCCCCTTTTAAAGCCCCTAGTTTCCGTTACGGCATCATATGCAGGCAATATCTTGATGGTTGCTAGAATTTTTTTAATTTCTAATTTTTTATATTAAATAATTAATTTTGTAGTGACAACATATTATAACGATATAAGAATTATGACAATACTTATTGCTAAATTACTAGTAATATAATTTCTATATTTCGTTTTTTAATCAATTTTCATATTTTGTTAGAATTATTTTCTAATTCTCCTAAAATTATTTACTTTTATTTTTTTCAAGTTGTAAAATTATTTTCTTATTTTTTCTGTACAGTAAGTAACTCCGTTGTCGCTATATGGGCTTCATCGTTTAGCTAAAGTGCACGTTGTCGAATTTCAACGTTTTATATAAATTGAGTAATAAACTTATTAAATATATTTCTTTTTTTACATATTTTGTGTAAATTATTTATTTTTTATACTTTATATATTCCGTTTAGGGATAAACGCATCCTTGACAAGAATATGCATAACAAAAGCCACGCAATTTTGTTTATACTTTACACGTGAGATCTATGTACAGCAGCACAATGTAAAATATAATTCAATAAAAATCAAAAATTTAAATCTTTGTTTGGCAGTAAATATTTTTATAGCTAATTTATGCAATGACGACCATAAACTGCTGTCAGGCAGAACATTTTATCTAGCGCAGTAACTTCTTGTTACAATAAATAAAAATGATTAAAGTAACCGTAAATTCAAGAAACCGTAGCATGATCCACACCTTCCTCATTGCCTTCTTGGTACTGACCCTAATTCTAGGTATTTATTTTAGTAAAAGAACAACTACGCTACGGGAGTATGCCGTGGGGAATAAGAATTTTGCTACAAGATCAAATAATAAAAAAAGTGGGTTGAATACTGGCCGACACATACCGTGTTTCAAACTATCGACTACGTCCAAGTTAATTATAATATGCTATAAATTTTATGAATAAACATCTAAAACAAATAAACTATTTTATAATTACTATAATATACAATACGTAAACACAAAATATAAAATATAAAAAATCTATTTAATTATATTGCTGCATATTCAATGACCAAAGTTAATTCCATGAATAAATAAACTTATTTTCATAAATCTAGCGCGGTAATAAAATTTCTTTATAAAAAATTATTAAATAGTTAAATTTGGGTAAAGCTATTTAGCATCCTCTTTTGTTTATAAAGCTTTAAAATATTGAAAAAATATGTTTTTTTAATTAATAGATGTTTTCGATTAGTTTAGTGGTTTTGTTTTATAGATACAGCAAGAATATTAGTCATTCTCTGCATCCCTGGTACCGTGGTGTCAATTTGGCATTGCAAATTTGGAGCGATTATAAACAAGGTGTTTAAAATTAATAAAATTTCTAAGGTAAATAATAAAATATCTAAAAAAACTGGTTTAATATATAAATACACTATTGGTTGGATTATTTGTTTTATTCAGTCTTATTTCAACTTAAATTTTGTATTACCCTGTTTATTTTTTCAAAATTCTAATGATCAACTCGGGGGGAACTTTTTTTTATCTCTGTATCTTTAGATTTCAAATTTTTTATTAATTTGTCATTCTGTGAATAGTTATTATACGTCGTTTTACTATTTATTATATTTATTAAGATACAACTACAGCCGGCCCGGTCCCCAATTTTTGATTTAATTTTTTTCAATAGTTATTATTTCAAAATAGAGATATTTAGTTTGTATTGTTGAAGAATTACTTACTTTTTCAAGAATTCGGCTTTATCAATCGGAACAAAATATTAGTAGATTTTCAATAAAATTAATTTGTAACAGTTTAATATCGGTTAGTCTTTTTAAGTAATTCGAAAGTAAGTTTACTTCGTCGGCTATGATTACCTTAAAGCATTTTATTTTATTATATTGATGACTTGAATTTTTATTTTGATCCATTATAGAAGTGGGAAACTTATTTTAAAATAATAATTAAATTAAATTCAAAAAGTTTTAAATTGTTTTCAATTTATTTATTAATGGCTTGTTGGTTGTGTAATTTTTTTAACTTTGATAAATTAATCATTTTTGTCTTATTATTTATAAGTCGAAATAAATTTCTTTAGTTTTAACTTTTTAAATAATAATTAATTATTTATTTGTTCATTCTGAAGTATGAAGAGTTCGACAATTCCCTAAGACGATATTTTTGCGTTGCTTTTTATTAAGAAACCTGACAATTTTGGTAAAGGTATTTTATTAAAAGTATATTAAAAAATTTTTAACCAAGTTGTAAATTAATTTGATTAACAAAATAGAAATTAATGTTTATATTTTAGTTTTGTTATATGGTTTATGCCAGATTAAACAGAATAAAACATCGTTCAGATTTTAGACAATTCTATTTAAAAATTTATGGAAATAAATTTTGATTTAAATTGTTACTAGCTGCACCTTATTTAAAGCATTTATATCGGTGTTTTTTGTGAAGTATGTCTCTCGAATTACTTATAAAAATTAAATTAACTGTTATTTTATCTAAATCTTGATTCAAACGAATTATATATTTTTTAATATTTAAATTTATGATTAGTAGTTCCAATACATATTTCGTTTGCTGTGATTGCGCTTAATGTGCCACATTCATTCTTTATTAATATTAATTGTGTGGCGCAAAAATTTGGAATCAGGGCACTTAGTGAGCGGTAGAGTTGAGGGCATTGTTAATGTTTATTTAAAAGATTATAAATCAAAAAGACCTAAGGTATGCAAAAATGGAAAAGGTTTTATTGAATAATAATAATAGTTCTTCCATTTATAAAAAGTTAAAATCAAATATAAGCATCGATTATTTTCTAAAGTTAAACATTACAATAAATCAAATGCAGGAAATGTAAAAAATAAGCAATGAAAATTAAAAATATAAGTTAATTATATTTTAATTTAAGCATTTAATTGTTTAATTTTAACATCTAAATATACGATTGAAAATTCAAAAATATTTGAATAGAGTATTATCATCTTTAAAGCTTTAACATTTTCACATTTTACTAAACCTATTAATCTAATTTTGTCACATCACATTTCATTTTGATAATCAATTTATTGTTTATCGCATTGATATTAATGCGTCTAAGTTTGTTTAATTTTAAATTTTCATAAAAATCAATTCATTATTGATTAAAGCTTGATTCGGGCCTTCACTTAGGCTTGCTGTGCTGATTTGATTGGTTGCTACAGTAAATGTTAATTATATTGAATTTTAAAGCATTTAATTGGGTAATTTTAACATAAAAATATAGGAATTCAAAAAGATTTGATGTATATTTTTAAAATTTAGAAAGATAAAATATTTAACCATAAGATAAACACACTCGAACAAAAAGGATTGCACCCACTTTTAATTTTTTTGTAATGGCTGTTTAATGTTTTCTATCCTTTAAAGTTTTAATTGTGTATTAGAGTTTTTAATTGAATTGGTTTTGTTATAATCGGAATATGCATTTAGTTTTTCTTCTTAATCAATATTTTAATTAATTAAATTGCCTAGTATAAACAATTTTTCATTTAATTCTTAAATCAGAACCATCTTTAGTTTTTGCAATTTCATTCCTCCCGATTTTTTCTTTTATTCATTTAAAAAAATAATAATATTGGAGCTATCGATAATAAATTAACAAAGTTTGCATATTATGTTATATCTTTAGTTCTTTTTTATAAATGTTAATTGATTTGACGATAAATAGTTAATAAATTAATTAATTGAAGAATTCTTCTAAAATTGATTTCTTCCGGGCGCTATCCGCTGCCTTGAGTGTAGCTGGCTTTTATTTTTGATAGTTTTTACGTTTATTAATTTATTGTAGCTTACGCATACATAATTTGCTTTTTAATTTTTTATTACTTTTATACATTTATTATATATTAAATTTTTTTCACTTTAACTCTCGTCTCGGTTGATTTAAAATTTATCTTAGTTTTAATATGTGCTTATAGAGACTTCTGCTTAAATAAATGCTAAAATTCTGGACAAACAGTATTTCTATGTTATGTTATTTTTCTTCAATAATCATATGTAATAATAAAACAATGATAACGAGCATAATAATTAATGAGAATTGAGTTTTTCGAAGCCGAAATCCAGGGATTATAAGTACATATTATATCACAATTACAGTACGTTTATTGGCGTGTGTAAATTTTACTTTACTGATTGTAAATAATTTTTCTTAATTGTGTTTTTTTTGTTTAATCATCGTTTTGGTAAGAAACATTTTGTTTAAGAGTACATTTTTTTCATGAAATCAAATCCATTTCTGAAATTTTTTTAATAATTTCTTTTTTCAGGCTTGTTGAAAGGCTGCAAAAAGCAGCTGCTCCGCCCAAGACTCCCGACTATTGGGCTCGACGCGGCCGGCTGCTACATTTGTATTAAAGTTTTGGCTTTTTTTTTAAAGTCTACTTCTATTGCTGTTGCGGTGATGACAACGCCTTTTTGTTTAAATCAAGACTATGAAATAAATATTTTAAATTTAATTAAAATTTAAATTAATTTTATTTATTGGTTATTTATGTTAAAAATAAATTCAATTTTTCAAAATTATATTAATATAATAAAAAAATTATGGGTAATAAAAAATAATATTTAAAAAAAACTTCACTTTGTGGGTGCCGTTACAGTTTGCTGTTTTTACAACAAATACAATATAAATATTTTAATCAGAATCTATCTATTATTTAAAGTTCTTAGCAGTGGTCAAAACAACATTTTAAGTTTGAAATTTATTTTGGAACTTGATCTTTGACATAATTAAAAAATAAATAAACTACATGATGCCGTTATCTTTTTTATAATTAAAAAACATTTAAAATTAGATAATAATTTTTTTTCTGTTTTCATTTCTTTATAATATAGAATTGCAAATCCAATTTTGTATCCAATTAACATAATATGTGGTTTTTTATTAACGAATGATTGGCTTCTCGTTAAATATTTTGTTTATAATTTAATGAAAATTGAAAACTAATTTACAATTTAATTGAAGACTTTGACGTTATTGTGAATATTAGAAATTTATTCTACTTATACAATATTTTAATTAAATCATTTAAATGTTTAATAATTAGTCAATACAAAATAAAATTAGGTTTAATAGTACAAAAGATAGACTAGAACAGTTGGGACTTATTGAATACTTTTTTTTAATATACAAATAGTGATGAATGAACTAATCTTCAAAATTCTCCAATTAACTACAAATAATATTTTACACGCCATACAAAATAAATAAGATTAATTTATTAATGAGAAAAATTAAAAATAAATAAAATTCATATTTCATCAAAAAACTAATTACAGATAAAATAACATGACTATAAACATTATAAAACGATAATTTAATGTAACTGTATCAATAAGTCGCTATTATTGTAATAAAAATCAATGCGACCGAATTGAATTTTATAAAACATATTTAAACTTACACAAACACGGCCGAGTTGCCTCATGAAGACGAGAAAGATGCAGAAACACTTGTTCGAGGGAATTTCGGGTCAGCGAGAAAACGATGATCTTTGGACGGTCGCTACCAGGCGGCAAATTGGCATTCTCCTTTGAATATGATGGAAAGCAATGAATTTGAACAAATGAGGAGGTCTACCGGATATTTATCAGCCAATTCCTGAACACCTCGGTATATCTTACTCCAACAAATAGTGTCTCGCTTGGCCATCTTGCGTCCGCAAGAATCATAAACTTTTAAAATAAAATAAATATATTTCTTTATTTAATAGCAATACTACATAAATATCTAAAATTTGAATAAATTTTTGAAGACCTTCTGAATGTGAAATTTAGCGCATTAAAACTTATGGGGGAGAACTTGAACTGGAACGGATTATCTTGCCGTGTTCTCGGGTGATGGGGCGTCAGCACAAACAATGCAGCTTGAATTTCCTCAATAAAATTACTAATGTGAATTAATTAAACGTTTTATAAAATAATTGAATGTTAAAGTTGAAAAATATTTTTTAGAAATCTAATTCCAATCGATTCTCCTTAACGACCGCACTTCATCAAACTATTATTAAAAAATTTATTTAATTTATATTATTGTAACATTTGCCCAGATTATATCATTTTTTTTTATAAACATACGTTTATAATATTAGCTTTCAAAAAAAGCTTTTAAAAACTGAATTAACAAAATGAACTTAAATGAGGACAATTAAACATAGTGCCAATAAATTGAAAAAGTTTTTAACAACATTTTTATGAATCATTCAATTTGGAAAAACAACATACTAATACTCCCAAAAATGCAACTAAACACAATCATCGTGCAAAATATGGAAATCGAACGCATCTGTGTCAGACGGCTGCTTCAGGTGTCATGAGTAAGTTAATTGTGTAAAATTTTGAAATAAGACAAAATAATAATGCACATCTAAATAAATGCTATGGAAAAAATATTTTTTGCAAAATAATGCTATTCAATTTTTCGCCAATTAGGAAATGCTCGTGTGCGCACCTATCCGCTACCGTCCTCAAAAGACATTTTAATAAATGCCGATGTTTATAGCATTTTCAAATTAATTTATAAATGAGAACTGTAAATTTATTCTTCTTAACGATTATTAATTTTAATGTTATTTTTAAACAAGATCAAATTGAAAAAATTCATTTATACTGGATAACGATACAATTATTCAAGCGTATAGTAGTCGACGGCACATTGGCTTTAATAGTATTTTACTCCGTGTAAACCTAAAAACTGAAAACTATTAATAAAACATAACCCATCAATCAAAAAAAGTCAGAAAGCTTGAGCAAATAATAATTAAGCTGCAATAACATGCGAAGTACAAAAAACAATTTGAGATCAGAAAAACTGCTTTAACTGGTTAATAACAGTTAAATTTAAGGCAAACTTTCGCAAAACAACTCACTCTATTATATTTAATTTAAATTTTATTTTATAAAGAAGAACAACAAGAACAACATTTCTCATTTATCAAAAACTTGACCTATATTTTGATTTTTAATTTTTAAAATCTATAAAATGTCAAATTGGCCTTAAACCCAGTATCAAAATTACAAAATAAAAATAAATGCACAAATCTAAAAACACCTTCAATTTTATTAAGTAAAATTAATATCCAAATAAAAATATTTATTAAAATAAAATAGCAATTTATTGTTTGTTATAACAAATATTGTATGGTGAATGTGAAATGAATTGTGGGTAATAGCTCGCTTTACAGTTAATCTTTTAGTACTTTTTGGATAATATTGCTTTAAAAAATAGTATTAAAATTTATAACATTTTTACTTTGTATTTTATTATTTTTATTTTAGATATATAAAAAGTTAATATTTTTTTATAAATATAAATATTAATTCTAATAAAATTACATTTATTATTGTGTTTAACCATTTTTCAAATTAAAAAACTGGTGTCAAACAGGCGTAAAACGGATGGTCACAAGGCGGAGTTTTTTGGCTGCAGCACCTGAAATATGAAAAATATACAGTAAGAACTAAACAACTCTTTATTTATACGCGTCATGTC
Organism: Globodera pallida; assembly: GCA_020449905.1. Lineage (NCBI taxonomy): Eukaryota > Metazoa > Nematoda > Chromadorea > Rhabditida > Heteroderidae > Globodera > Globodera pallida. The sequence continues at coordinate 333,532 of JAIXHY010000020.1, read as the reverse complement.
CGATACAGCATTCGTTGACATACTCTGGCCAAACTTCGGACCCGAAGTACAGATTCACATAGTAAATAAATTTTTGCATCAGTGTTTTAAAAACATATATTTTTTGTTGAGCAAAAATATAAATCTTAGGCAGCTGCTTGAGCAGATTTAGAATAGAATAAAATTTCTAACAATTTTTATTTTATATTTAGAAATATTTATGGCTTATTTTTTTATCTGTTAGGTTTTTTCATATTAATATTTTAAAATAAAACACCATTATGCTTTAATTCAAAGCGGTAAAGTTTTATTTATTTAGAATATTATTTTAAGTACAAATCATAAAAAATGAATTATAAAATAACCGTTTAAATGGTATTTTACCTTATTTGAGTAAATACAAATAGATAACCACGCGAGGTTGTTAAAAATGGCAGTGTTTTTTGCTTACTTTACCTTTTAAAATTTTAAGTATGGTTTTTGTTTATTTTGCCAAAGCCATACATGTAAGTAAAATAGTAATATTTTCAAGAACGAAACATGAAAATTATCCTGTGATTATAATTCTGAAATTTATTATTTCTTCGGGATAATGAGGTGTAGTTATTAGTCAGATAATATAATATTTTCTTCGCATTGGGGAAAAACTCCAGCAAGCAGATGCGTGTCCTTGTTTAAAAAAAATTATTTATTCAATATTAACATCTTTTAATTTTATTCGAATAAATTAATGTTAACATACTTAATTCGAATATCATAATGTGTTTTTTTTATTTTGACATAGGTTTTATGTTTTAAAGTTGTTTTCATTTGTTGCTTTAAAAATTGCAATCAAAAAATTAGAGCATTCTTTCATTTTTTTCTATAGATTTATCAAAATTAACGTGTATCCACAAGCCCTGTTTCATGCAGGCTGTTTATCTTTTATAAAGCATTTTATTTACATTAACTTGGTGAATTGTAAATTTTTTAATATTTGGAAAATTTTACAATAAGAAAGCAAAATAAACTTTAAAATAAGTTGGTTTCTTATAGTTAATTATTTGTTAAATTTAAAAACCTTCTGTTTTGTTCCATGTATAAGAAATATTTTTTCATTATTATTATTCAGTTGTGAATTTATAAAATTATTATTTAATAATAAACTTTTTATTTTTTTTTATTTTTCTATATCAAAAAAATAATTTTGGTTATTTCTACAAAAAACATTTTTTGTTTTTAAACTCACTGTTTTTTATTTAAATTTTAAACATTTTTTTTATCTCATCAAGCTTTATGATAGGAACTGCTTTGATTTCATATAATATCTTTTAATCGGAATAATTTTCTTGACATTTTTATCCTGAGCGCATATTATATTGTTTTTGAAAAGGAACTTTGTAAATATTTAAATTGCGTTGACCTGCATAAATCGGTGTTATAAATCAGGTGGTTTCCTTAATTTTTTCATTTTTATGTTATGCCTTTTGGTAAGGACTTTAAAAGGCTTTATAAAAAAAGCACTTTGAATTGAGTACATAGATTTGTTAAACGTGAGGCAACTATATTTATGAGTTTATTTTTACGAGTTTATATCGTTAGCTTTTTAATTTTACGAAATTCATCTTATGCTATTCGTCCGCATTTCCAACTTGAGCTTAGTCGGTTCGTTTTATAGCCTTAAATTTAATCTCTTTAGTTTTATTTAATTATACTTTAATAACTTATAATGTTATTTCCTTTTAAAGATGACTTTCCAATATCCTTTTCGCTTTTATGTATTTTATTTTTCGATTTCAAGTATAATGTTATAAAAACTAAGTCTTTGTATACCACTAAGTTTCGTTATTTTTAAACGGGGAGTCTTTACTTCATCGCTGCATAAGCCGGACAGTTGTGCTTTATTATTATTAATTGGGGTTTATTTATTTCAGTTTATATTGGGTTGGATGATAAAAGCGGAAAACCAGCTATAGTTGAAAAAGACCATAAATTAAATAAACGAGTATAAATAAGATGTCGGATTAAATTTTCCACCGCCAAAAGACTTGCAATTCACCATCGTGTTTATTTATGGGGTTTTCGTCCCGATCAAATTATGAATCTCCCAACGGGCTGGTCTCACATATTTCTAAACAATTCGACTTTGAAAATTGCCTTCTTTGTGGAGTAACAGATCATTACTCATATCGAACACTTGATAGCATAAGTCAAGGTATTTGTTCTGTGTGAATTTTAAGATGCGTGTTTTAGTTAATTTATTACATTGTAAATTTGGAAAATGTTGTTTTTCTTAGAATAATGTATTTTGTGCTATTTATCAATTAGGTAGTTTATTTTTATCACGGCAAGGTTTTCGTTGCATCGTAAGAAGTTAAACATTTTTACTACAAATAATTGATTAGACGACAGACGATTTATCCGCTACAATATTTATTTTTTATTTTCTTAATTTTTGTAATCTTTTTGACCTCTGATAAATATTATTATTTTTTCTAATAGTTCTGATCTGATGCTTTTGCAATGAATTAAAGCTGGTCAAAATAATTAATGGAACTCTTATTTATGTTTAGTTGAAGCTGTAATTTTCATCTTAACATTTTAAATTGTTTATAAATATTTTATCATTTTTTGTCTATTGTGCCGCATATATGTATATGGAAACCATATATTTTAACGTGAATTTTTTCTACAAGTGAATAAATTAATTATGCGCATCTGGCTTAACAAACATGTTCGCCTCCACTGCACGCTTGTACCAAGACAATTTTCGGCTTTTACGTTGAGATATTTTTATTTATTATCAATTCATCAATGTGTGACCACGAATCCCGATATGCTTTATATTAGATGTGTTGAGTTTCTATTTATCGTTTCATTGTTATTTTTGTACAACGTATAAATGAAATTGTTAAAATTAATTTTTAAAATTTTCTTCTATGGCTTATTTCGTAAGAATTATTTCAGAGTATTAAAATAAATATAAATTAAAATGATAAAAATGTATAAATGCAAAAAACATGATTTAAATGTAAAATATTAGATGTTAATAATGTGTCAAAAACAAATTAGCAAACATAAAATGTGTTGTCTTAAATAAAAGGCGCTGCCAAATAATGTCCAGATACACGAATCACAACACCTATGCTGCCGTTTTATTATAAACTTTGAGCAAATAAATACATCTGGTTATTAAAGAAACAATATTTTAAACCAGCGAGCAAAATGCTAGAATAATTGAATATAAAATCAAACCAAATTGCGTTATATAAATCACATTTTGTAAGCACAATTTTATTTTCTACATTTGTTTGTTTTTAGAATTTTTTTTTAATTGAAGATGAAGAATTGAAAATGAAATGGACAACCTTGAGAATTTTTCAGAAACGAGGAAAAAAATATTTCTAACCATTACAAATCCAGACCTACAAAAGTTGATCCCGATTCCGAGTTTAAATATTAAAAAGATACATATGATGTATTTTAAAATACATAATTAATTCTTTTGCGTTTTACAATTTCATGGTCATCATTGTTTTATTATAAGTTAATTTGAATTTCACAATTTTTAAACCAATGTCGTCGAAGCGTGAACAATTTTATATTCGAAATTAGAACTTGCGATTTTTAGATTAGATGCAAAATTAATTAATTTCAAAATTCATTGGTTTATTTGTTGAATATTTTTATTTTTGATATTACTCGATTGCATTAGTTTTACTTAAAAATCTTTTGGAATAACATTTTGTATTTTTTACACATATATCATGGATAAGTTGATTTAAACAGTTGATTTAGTTGGCTATTATTCAGGGATGCGATCTCAAAATTTTCAAAATCCGCATCGGAGCATTAAAGAAACCTCATTTGATACCCTTCGCTTTATTCATTAATGATTTGAGCAAATTCCGGTCACAATAATTTGTTAGCGATTTTTTATCTATTTGTTTGCGCACAGTTTATCAAAACTTTTTGGGAAAAGGCGCAGGGAGTCGGCGGTGCCGACAGGCGCCGCCGATTTGAATTTTGACTCCATTTTGTTACGAGATTTGCAACCAAATTGGAAAAAAGTGATGCTTTTTTGCATTAAAAAACCTAACTTTTCAAAAACAACAAAAAACCTCATTTTGAAAAATTTTTCCTCATTGTTCTCCTAAAAAACCACAAAATGAGGCTAAAACCTCAGATTGAGAGCCCTTGGTTAAGAGATTTGCAACCAAAATTTTTAAAAATACGGCCTTAGTAGTTACTAGCTGACAAATGTCCGGATTACTGTAGCCACCCATACCTATTGAGGGGGTGGGGCGCCAATTGAGCGCCAGGCTGCCAAGTGAGCGCCGGCCATCTGAGGCCCTGCCAAGTGAGTCCCAGAGCCCAAACCTATTGGCAGGGTCACAGCGCGACTTTTTCAAAATTTTGAAATTTTTTTGAAATTTGAAATCTTAAGACGTTTGACCATCTTGCGCACCTGCGCGACTTTATGCAAATTTTTACTGCGCGACTTTATTAAATATATATTATTTTATTTCTTCAATTTTTTTTATTCAGTGCGCGAGTTTCTCGCGCAACCTGCGCAAGTTTTTTGACTTTGCCAAAATATTTTTTAATCCGAAAAATTCATTTGCTGCTGCGGGGATCCGATCCCTCGCTTCCACTGCGAGAGAGACGAGAGCACTAGCCACTTGGCCATGGTGTATTGGAAGCAATGGCCACTAATTGTCCCTATATAGTGAAAAATGACGCCAGTAGTCAGTGAGGGGGGGTCTGCAGCCAACAACAAAGTTCAATCCCCTGCGCGAGCAGATATTATTTTTTAATATAAATTAAATATTTAAATATATTTAATAAATTCATAAATTCAAAATTATTTCAAATATAATAAAATTTTTTACAAGTCGCTTAAAAATTTTCTTAAAATAGAAAAATCGTAAAGTAAAAATAAAAAATATTTTAAATTAATAAAATAAATATTGAAATTATTTTATAAATTTATAAATTTCAAAAAAATCTTTACAAATATAAAAATATATTTATTAGATCGATTAAAAAATTTCTTAAAATAATAAAATCGTAAAATAAAAATAACAAATATTTTTTTAATTAATAAATTAAATATTTAAATTATTTTATAAATTTATAAAATTCAAAAAACCGTAGAGTAAAAAAAGAACAAAATTGTAAATATAAAATAAATTGGCTTGGAGTGAAATTTGATACCATTATTGTTTCCTCTGTTTATTTTCATCCAATATTTTCTCAATAAAAGACAAAATTGGTTCAAAAACGTAAAGTAAAATAAAAAAGCTTTCTCATTGAAGGCAATTAAATACTTTTATAATAAAAGCAAGTTTAAAATTTTAAAGGGGAATTATAAAAGTTAAAAAAATATAAAAACAAAATAAATAATAATTATAAATTTTATTATTTAAAAAAAAGGAAAAAGTTGATAAAAGAGAAAAAAGTTGCAAATAAAATAAAGCGGACTTTTGCTAGCGAGCCAAATCTAGCAGTATTAGAAGCAGAATCTGGTGGCCCTCAAACGGCGGCCGCCTACTTCAACACTAAAGACGCCCAAATAAAGCGACTGCACAGGAAATCTGTACCAATCAGCGGCCCTTAACCATATAGCGCCCAATCAGCGATTATTCGAGGGGCAGGCAAATCGGCTTACAGTCAATAAGCGTTAGGGGCAAATCCAGCATCAAGCAGTCCTTACAGTTAGTCAATTGAGCGGCAGCCAACCCCTAAAGGAGCCCGAAACTGGCTGCCAAAATTAGTCCGTAGGGCAAAGTCATTAAAGAGTAAAAACCCTGTCATCTTTTGGCAGAGAGGCAAATTCTTGCAAGAGGCGGGTCAGCGAAAGCAGAATTTGGCGGCCCTTATCCGCTGCAGCCTGCAGGGCAAATCGGACTCGCAGCCAGTACGGCTTAACACGTTTACCAAACCTATACCTGACCTTAGATTAATTGCAACAAATATTCTTCCAGCAATCGATTGCAGACAGATTAAATTCGGTGTAGATCTGGCAACTAACAAAACTGCCAGAGGACAACGGGGCTAAATACGCTAGCACCCTAAAGTTGGTTGCAAAGTTAACACTCTATTATTTCAAAGTTTAAGTTCAATCGATATCCCGCCAACAAACGATTGTAAACAGATAAATTCGGTTTAGATCTGGCAACTAACAAAACTGCCAGAGGGCAACGGGACCAAATGCGCTAGCACCCTAAAGCTGGCTGCAAAATAACCCTCAATTATTTCAAAGTTTAAGGCCAATCGATATCCCGCCAACAAACGATTGTAAACAGATAAATTTGGATTAGAGCTAACAACTAACAAAACTGGCAGAGGACAACGGTACCAAATTCGCTAGCACCCTAAAGTTGGCTGCAAAATAAGCCTCAATTATTTCAAAGTTTAAGTTCAATCGATATCCCGCCAACAAACGATTGTAAACAGATAAATTCGGTTTAGATCTGGCAAACAATAAAACTGCGAGAGGGAAACGGAGACCAAGTTCGCCAGCACCTCAAATTCGGCTGCAAAGTTAACGCAAAGCTCTAAAAAAGTTTAAATTTAATCAATATCCCGCTAATAAACTATTCAAACTAAACTCGGGGTAGATCTGGCAGTTAACACAACTGTCAGAGGACAACAGATCCAAATTCGCTAGCACCCAAAAGTCGGCTGCAAAATTAACCCTCAATTATTTAAAAGTTTAAGTTCAATCAATATCCCGCAAATATAGGATTCAAACTGAATTCAGCTATTAGCGGACATCCAACCAAACTGTCAAGCAATTGAGCGGGTCTAAATTATTCAAATTTGGCACAAAATTAAGGCAGAATTATCAAAAAGTTTAAATTCAATCAATACTCCGCCAACAAATAACTGCAAACAAACTAAATTCGGTTAAGATCTGGCAGCCTGAGATAATATCAAGTAATTTAGCGGGGAGGGCTTTTGGCTAATCTAGACGGGTAACCAATTGAAGAGGAGTCAAATTTACTAGCAGGTAAAATCCGGGCGCCAATGTCAAAGGAGAATTATTGAAAAGTCAAATTCAGCCAATATTCGGCAAGAGATTGCAAACAAGCTGAGTTCGGTACGCAAATCACACAAACATTATTGTTAAACTATTTTTATAGAATGATTTTAGTTCACACAAAAAAAAATACAAAAATTTAAAAATCACAAAATAATATTTGGAAAAACTTTTTTAAAGATTTTTGGCAAAAAAACTTTATAAATTTTTGGTAATGTATTGAGATTAACTTTGTTTAAATTTTTCTCAATACACCCTCTCTTGCAATCGCTCTCTCCTTTACTTGTTCTTTCTTTCTCTCCCCCTCTTACTTCTCTCTCTCTCTTTCTATCCTCTCACCCTTTACTTCTCTGTCTCTCTCCCTAGCTTCTTTCTCTTCCTCCTTTTTACTTTCTCTTTTCTTTCCCTCTTTTTCTATCTCACCCTTTACTTTTCTCTTTCTCTCCCCCTGTTAAGGAGGGTAAAACCGCCTGTTGGTAGATCAGTGGACAATTAATTGGGCGAGGGCTCGAATTGGCGGTGGTAACATCAAAGGGGAATTATTGTAAAATTAAAGACCGACCATCAAACGGCTGCAAACAAATCCGGATTGGAAAAAGGTCTGGAAGGCAATCATTTACGCCGTAGGGCAGCGCGAAATATAATCAATATCCCCCAACGGACAATTGGAAGCCAACTTGCAATCAATTCAATTACACCCCCAAATCAACTAACACCCTAAAGCTGGAGCTAAACTGCAAATCAATTGGGGGTTCTATCAACCAAAATCTGGGTGGCGTCAACCAGAATAGTTAAAAATTCAAATTAACTGAACTCGGTTATCATCTAGCATCCAGCAAAATTATCAAGCGATTTAGCGGGGAGGACAAATTCACTAGCACCCCAAATAGGGTACCCAACGTCGGCTGAGGCCTAATCTCCAATTGGAGAGGTACAAAATTCAGTAGCAGCCAAAATCTGGTTGGCAATGTCAAAGGAGAATTATTTCGACCGCAAACGATTGCAAACAGCTGAGCTCGGTTACGCAAATCACACAAACATTATCGTTAAACTATTTTAATTATTTTAGTTCACACAAAAAAAATACAAAAATTGGAAAAACACAAAATAATATTTGAAAAAACTTAAGTTTTTGACAAAAAAATCATAAAATTTTTTGTGATTAAGTATAGAAGATTCGACTTTGTTTAAAAAAGTTCTCAATTCCCTCTCTTGCAATCACCCTCTCCTATATTTGTTCATCTTTCTTGCTGCCTTACTCTCTCTCTCTCTCTCTCTTTTTCTCTTTCTCTCTCTTTCTCTCTTTCTCTCTTTCTCTCTTTCTCTCTTTCTCTCTTTCTTTCTTTCTCTCTTTCTCTCTTTCTCTCTTTCTCTCTTTCTCTCTTTCTCTCTTTCTCTCTTTCTCTCTTTCTCTCTTTCTCTCTTTCTCTCTTTCTCTCTTTCTCTCTTTCTCTCTTTCTCTCTTTCTCTCTTTCTCTCTTTCTCTCTTTCTCTCTTTCTCTCTTTCTCTCTTTCTCTCTTTCTCTCTTTCTCTCTTTCTCTCTTTCTCTCTTTCTCTCTTTCTCTCTTTCTCTCTTTCTCTCTTTCTCTCTTTCTCTCTTTCTCTCTTTCTCTCTTTCTCTCTTTCTCTCTTTCTCTCTTTCTCTCTTTCTCTCTTTCTCTCTTTCTCTCTTTCTCTCTTTCTCTCTTTCTCTCTTTCTCTCTTTCTCTCTTTCTCTCTTTCTCTCTTTCTCTCTTTCTCTCTTTCTCTCTTTCTCTCTTTCTCTCATTTTCTCCCTCCCCAAGCTCTTCACCTTTAGAGGGCCTAAGCCGCCTGTTGGCACATCTAAGCTGCCAATAAATTAGGCGAGAAGCCAAATAGGCTAGCATCCAAAAGCTGGTAGGCAATATCAAAGGTTTAATCAATATCCGACGAACAAACGGCTGCAAACAAGCTGAATTTGGGCAAGATCTGGCAGTCAATCAATTTCGCCGTAGGCCAGCGAGAGCTAATAGGTCAAATTAGGCTGCCGCCAAGTGAGGACTCAGTCAAAATATAGCTGCAAATTATTTTAGCTTAAGACCCACATAAGCTGCCAATCTCTGGGGCGAAGGGGCACAAAACCAAATTCAATAAAATTCGGCACCTAACAACCGCAGCCACCCTTAGGGTATCAATATCAAAGAAAAATAACTGAAAACTACAAATTCAACAAATATCTTGCACAAACTGGCTCCGGAAAAACCGGAGGCTAATTGTTTTGCCGAAAGTGTAACTGGATAAGACCCCAAACTACGGATTCCTTGCCCCAAAAACCCGGTTGTTGCTAAATATATAAGCCAGTTGAGTGGCCTCAAAGACGAAGCTGCCATCCATCTTCTCTGGTGGCGCGAGTCCGGCATGGACCCCGGCCCATTTTAAAATAATCGGTTACTTAAATCACAAAAACTTTACTATTTTAGTTAACACAAAAATATTATTAAAAAAATAATAATATTTAAAAACTTTTAGCGTTTAAAGATTTTTGGAACAAGTTTCATCTTTTTTAAACTTTTTGTAAGGGGTTTGGCCCAAATATAGGGGTCAAAATCTTTAATCGTTATTTAGGCGCCATCAATCAATCAATCAACCATTGGATTTCTTAACACCTCGGATCTTCCTTCTCCCTTTCTCTTTTTCTTTCAGCCCTTTACTCTTTCTTCCTCTCGCCCTTACTTCTCTCTCTCTCTCACTCTATACATTTTTTTCTCTCTCAGCCTTATTTTTCTCTATCTCTCTCGCTCCCCCACCTCTCTCACTCTCCCCTACTTGGGCCTATAATTCACCTGTTGGCCTAATCTAAGCGGAAAATCAATTGGTGGAGAGGGCAGGTTCCCTAGCAGCCAAAATCTTGCTGGCAATATTAAAAGATTGAAGGTTGAAAAATTCAAATCCGGCCAATATCCGTCCAACAAACAAGGGGAAACAAATTTCCGCGAGGGTTATCCGAGTCTATCTGCAAGTGAAAGGCCCCCGAAATCAAATAACGGCCAAAGCTTTACTGGCATTATCAAAGCAAAATTAATTAAAAAATCAAATTCAAACAATTTGCCAACTAACAAACAATTGAATAAACGGAATCCGGTAATTGGCTGGTAATTAATTCGGCGACGGCTGTAGAATAGAACAAAGCGGATAGGGCCCACAGGCAATTGGACGTAGGATAAATCCACTAGCAGCGCAAATCTGGCACTAATATCAAAGGAAATTATTAAAATCAAATCAATCAACATTCGGCACCATTCTCTGCAATCAATTCAATCCACCCTCGAATCAAAGAACAAGACAAAGCTGCCGGCTACTATCAAAGCAGAATTATTTCGATATTCCGCCAAGAAAACGGTTGAAAACAAACTCCGCTCGAGGGTTATCCAAATCTAACTGAAAGCAATTGAATTGCACCCGAAGCCATTCGCAGCCCAAGTTTGAAGGCATTAGCAAAGAAGAATTATTTCAAAATTAATTCAATTCAATCAATATCCGGTCAACAAACGATTGGAAACAGCTGAATTTACGTATTGATTGGCAGTTAATTCGGACAAAACGGGTATGGGCCAAATTAGAGGGAACCCGCAAAAGATCCTGTTCGTCCTAGCTAGCTCTCACTCAATTGCGCAAGGGCCAAAATCTGACGGCCAATATCAAAGAAGAATTATTGAAAATCAAACTCAAGCAATATCCGCCAACGATCGACTGCGAACAAACTGAACGCGGGAACCCAAACTCAAGCAATATTTCGCAACAGACAAACCAACTGAATTGGGTATTGGGTGGCAATTAATTTGACCGTGAGTAGAACAAAGCGGGTAGGGCCGAAATTAGGGAGACCCCAAAATCGCTTGTTGTCCCTGAACTGTCAGGTAATTGGGCGAAGGATTAAATCCACTAGCGCAAATCTAGCTGCCAAATATCAAAAGGGACATTGAAAAATCAAATTCAATCAATATTAACCGCTTAACAAATATTTGCAAACAAACGGAATAGGGCAAGATCTGGCTAACAATCAACTTGGCTGACTGGCTATATCAAAAAAATTCAACCAATAGCCGGCAGCCCCCAATCGGTTACAAACTAACTGCTTCGGGAGAAACCAGTGGCAAATTAATTCGCCGCAAGGGTAAGCGGATAAGGGCCCAACCTAGGGGCTTTGCAGGCAAAACCCAGTTTGTTGGCTCATCTTGCTGGCAGTTAATTGAGCGGAACCCAATGGCGAAGCAGCCCAAATCTCGCTGGCAATATATTGGGAGGGTTGCAAATTAATTTACCCCCCTAAAGGTCCTCGTTCGCAAACACCCCCAACGTATCCGCCAAAAAATCAAACTCCCCAAGCAAACCGACTGCCGTTCAAGTCTGCGGCCTAAACTAAGGCTTTCATATACGGGCCTTCCCCTATCCCTTGCCCACGGCCCAAATCTGGGGCCCAACGACAGGCGCCTGCGAAATCTGGTGTCCCTCTTTTCAGGGCGGCACAAATCCTGCAAAGGTCCCTTGCCATTACGCAGTTACGCCAATCACACTTTTTATAGAATTATTTTATTTAACACAAAAATACCAATACAAATATTTAAAAAACGCAAAATAATATTTAAAAACTTCTATTTTTTAAAGATTTTTGACAAAATATTTCATAAATTTTTGGAAACTTATTTTTTCGCGAACTAGATTCAACATTTTCAAATCGTTGTATTGCGGTTTTACGTAAAGGGGCACCCCATCGACAACCAACAGCCATTGGATTTTCATCTTCCCTTATATTTTCGCGCCTTTGCTCTCTTCCCCTAACTTTTTGCTCTCACTGTATCTCTCCCCTCACTACTCTCTTTTTATCTCACCTCCTAGCCAGCGTATCTTTCACTTTTTCTCGCCCCACCTTTCTTCGCCTCTTAGTTCTCTCTCTCTCTTTCTTTCGTTCTCTCCTCCTTCCTACATCTTTATCTCTCTTTCTCTCTCCCCCCTACCTCTCTCTATCTCTTTCTCTCGCCCCTTACCTTTCTTCGCCCTTTAACTTTCTCTCGCGCCTTACATTTCTTCGCCCCTTAGCTTTTTCGCAGTTTCTCTTTCCCCCTACTTCTCTATCTCTTTCTCTCGCCTCCTTACATCTCTCTCTCTTCCTATACCCTCTCTCTTTAGCCCTCTCTCGACCAACCCCCTTCCTTCTTTTCTTGGGGCCCGCGGCCCTCTTGCCTTTCTCCCTTCCCGCCTCTTTCTCTCGGCTGTTTACGTTTCGAGCAACAAATTGGGTAAAGTGAAAATAAATTTCAAATTTCCAATAGCAAAACCCCAATTTTAGCTTTTTATTACAGAAATTTTCAAAAATTGAAGAAAAATTGACAACAAATTTACTACAAAATTTGGCTTTTGCAGCACCCGAGCCTACCTTGGGGCTCATTTGGCGCAGGAAAAGTAGGTTTCCGCTGAAAAGACTCTAATAAGACCCCGAAAAACCCCAAAAATATTTGGGAGGCCGCACTAATTAACGATTTTATTTCGTGTTTTTGTAAAACAATTAAAAAAAGTAAATTTTTTTTGTACTTGTCTTTTTGTAAAACATTCTTTCGATGAGAGGGGGGGCCTTTAAAGCTTTGTAGAAAAATTTTCACAAGGGAGGAATATCCGGTTTTTGAAATTAGCTATCCCGGCAAAGGGCGTACGTCGCCCCGCAAATCAGCGGGGTATTTGGCGAGTTTATTGTTTAGGATCTCCTGTCCTTAACCAAGGGCGTTGATAGTTTTCGTTGTACACTTCGCCTTCAAACAACTCTGAACTCTGCGATATCCCGTTAAATATAGGCGGATGGGTTAGCTCGGCAGGCCCCAGGCAACTCTTGGGAATAATTCTGGGGGTAGGCCTTTGCCATACCCTAGGGGAACTCCACCGCCGCTTGTACGGCTTCGAATTTTTGATGTTTGAGCTCTCGCTTGCTCGCGAAATAGTTTTCTTCTTTTGGCTGCAGTTTCGCCTTCTTATAGGTTACCCTAATTTTTCCCACTTACTTTAGCCTGGCTAACTACTTTTCGCTTGTTTGCGGGTTGCGGCTTCCACGGTCTTCCTTTTTCCGTTCAGCCGTTCTGTCTTTAGCGCTTATCCTCTAGCTGTTTTGTTCTCGGCCTCTTTCCGCCTAACTTGTCTGCACTGCAGTCTCTTTCCGCTTAGCCTGTCTGCACTGCGGTCTCTTTCCGCTTAACCTGTCTGCACTGCTGTCTCTTTCCGCATAACCTGTCTGCACTGCGGTCTCTTTCCGCTTAACCTGTCTGCACTGCTGTCTCTTTCCGCTTAACCTGTCTGCACTGCAGTCTCTTTTCAGCCTTCCGCTCCCGTACACCTGTTGGGCCTTCAGCTGGTTTTGGGCTTTTGCTCTGAACGCCAAACATCCACCTCTACAACACATCAACTGCCAACAAAAAGTACCGATTGCCTCGCGACAAGGCTTGGAGCTCTGCCAAGTTAAAATAACGAACGAACTGCCATAAACGCGCCGGGGGTTTTTCTTAGGCAACAGGACGTAATTCACCAGACTTGTCGCTTTTTTGCAAGTAAATGTCCACTATACGTTGTTTAAGCCCAAACGAGCAAAGATTCCGCCGTTTACTAATAATCCCCGGCCTAGAGGCAACGTCTTTTGCAAGAGAGAGCCTGCTATACGCGGCCTAGGCCCAAACGAGAAAAATTTAGCCGGCGCGTTTATGGCAGTTCGTTCGTTATTTTAACTTGGCAGAGCTCCAAGCCTTGTCGCGAGGCAATCGGTACTTTTTTAGAGAGAGGTAGGGGGAGAGAGAAAGAGAGATAAAGATGTAGGAAGGAGGAGAGAACGAAAGAAAGAGAGAGAGAGAAGTAAGAGGCGAAGAAAGGTGGGGCGAGAAAAAGTGAAAGATACGCTGGCTAGGAGGTGAGATAAAAAGAGAGTAGTGAGGGGAGAGATACAGTGAGAGCAAAAAGTTAGGGGAAGAGAGCAAAGGCGCGAAAATATAAGGGAAGATGAAAATCCAATGGCTGTTGGTTGTCGATGGGGTGCCCCTTTACGTAAAACCGCAATACAACGATTTGAAAATGTTGAATCTAGTTCGCGAAAAAATAAGTTTCCAAAAATTTATGAAATATTTTGTCAAAAATCTTTAAAAAATAGAAGTTTTTAAATATTATTTTGCGTTTTTTAAATATTTGTATTGGTATTTTTGTGTTAAATAAAATAATTCTATAAAAAGTGTGATTGGCGTAACTGCGTAATGGCAAGGGACCTTTGCAGGATTTGTGCCGCCCTGAAAAGAGGGACACCAGATTTCGCAGGCGCCTGTCGTTGGGCCCCAGATTTTGGCCGTGGGCAAGGGATAGGGGAAGGCCCGTATATGAAAGCCTTAGTTTAGGCCGCAGACTTGAACGGCAGTCGGTTTGCTTGGGGAGTTTGATTTTTTGGCGGATACGTTGGGGGTGTTTGCGAACGAGGACCTTTAGGGGGGTAAATTAATTTGCAACCCTCCCAATATATTGCCAGCGAGATTTGGGCTGCTTCGCCATTGGGTTCCGCTCAATTAACTGCCAGCAAGATGAGCCAACAAACTGGGTTTTGCCTGCAAAGCCCCTAGGTTGGGCCCTTATCCGCTTACCCTTGCGGCGAATTAATTTGCCACTGGTTTCTCCCGAAGCAGTTAGTTTGTAACCGATTGGGGGCTGCCGGCTATTGGTTGAATTTTTTTGATATAGCCAGTCAGCCAAGTTGATTGTTAGCCAGATCTTGCCCTATTCCGTTTGTTTGCAAATATTTGTTAAGCGGTTAATATTGATTGAATTTGATTTTTCAATGTCCCTTTTGATATTTGGCAGCTAGATTTGCGCTAGTGGATTTAATCCTTCGCCCAATTACCTGACAGTTCAGGGACAACAAGCGATTTTGGGGTCTCCCTAATTTCGGCCCTACCCGCTTTGTTCTACTCACGGTCAAATTAATTGCCACCCAATACCCAATTCAGTTGGTTTGTCTGTTGCGAAATATTGCTTGAGTTTGGGTTCCCGCGTTCAGTTTGTTCGCAGTTGATCGTTGGCGGATTGCTTGAGTTTGATTTTCAATAATTCTTCTTTGGTATTGGCCGTCAGATTTTGGCCCTTGCGCAATTCAATGAGAGCTAGCAAGGACGAACAGGATTTTTTGTGGGTTCCCCCTAATTTGGCCCCTATCCGTTTTGTCCGAATTAACTGCCAATCAATACGTAAATTCAGCTTGTTTCCAATCGTTTGTTGACCGGATATTGATTGAATTGAATTAATTTTGAAGATAATTCTTCTTTGCTAATGCCTTTCGATGCGTCCCGATCCGCTGATGATTTTGCCTATTGTTGAGTGGCATAGCCTGAAGCCGCTGGGTAAGCGTTGGATCGGTCGAACTTGGAGTTCGTGCCAGACATCAATGCCAAGCATTATGTCTGGCTGCTTGTCCAGATGTGGTGGCGATAGCTTTTTGTGTTGAAGGTGTGCTTTGTCCAATTCGTTCATCTGGATTAGTGGCATGTCGTTTACCAGAAACTTCAGTGAGTTGAGGTTGAAGATGAATCGTTCTCCACCGGTGCCGAGGAATCCGAGCTTAACCAAATCGCTGATGTACTTCTTCGGCTTCCGGGCGCCGAAGCTGGTTAAGTGGCATTCTTCTGTGTGGGTCACCAAGAGATCCAGTTGCTCTGCTGCGCGTTTCGTTATGAAGGACCGATGGCTTCCTGGATCGATGAACACTGTTGCCGTCATGCTTCGATGCGGTTGCGATGGGTTGAAGACTGTTGACGTTGTCGTCATGAGTAGTGCGCGTGTGTCGTCGCTTCTGACGACGCTGTTCATTTGTTGAGGTACGGAATCTGCTTCGTTGTCGTAGTTTGTGCTTGCTTCTGCTTCTAATTGCTCGAAGAGCATTTGTAATCGCGATCTGTTGCCATTGTCTTCTATGTCACCATGGCTTTGGCGTTTGTTTGTGTTGATTGTGGCCTGCACTAACGTGTTGAGGCTACCTCTACAGAGCGCTGTGGGATGCGGTTGTTTGCATCTGTAGCACGTGCTCGGGCGTGAGCATGCGTAGGCGCGATGTTTTGGCTTCAAGCATTTGAAGCACAGTTGTTTTTCTCTGATGATGTCGAGCCGTTGCTGCAATGTGATGAACTGGTGGCATTTTTCGTGCCAATGGTTGCTTCCGCAGAAGATGCAGGGATATGGTGGTTCCCTCTGATAGTTTTCTGTCGATTGCGGACTGTTGAACTGCTTCGATGAGTTGAATTGCTGGCCATGGATCGTTTGTTGCCGTATCGAGTTAGTTTTGCGTTGCGTTGGCTTTTTCCGGTGCCATTGCTGTGTCTCGTCAATCGTTGATGAGATAAAGGTGCGTTCCCGATGCGTCGGGCTTTGGTTGAGACCTCTGCTCATTGCGTTGTGTCTTCTCTGGGATTGTGCGTGTGTTGCCATTGTGGCCACAGGAGTGATTGGTTGATTGTGGTGGCCGTATTATGACATCACTTCCTGGATCTGCATTTCTTTCCGGACTGCTTCGTTCAGCACGTCCCGGAATTTTGTTGTCGTCCAATTCGTTGGACTTTCCGCCTTTTTGTTCAGGATGGTGCGCAGAAATGGTGGCGTGAGCTTTTTCTCCAACATGAGAAAAGTCGGTGGACCTTCGATGTCTTCGCCGGCGCTGTTGAGCTCTCTTGTGATCCGCTCGAGTTGCAGCATGAAGTCTCGGGTGTCTCGCAGACTTTTGCAGGCCTTGAGATTGGCCAGTTCGAAGTGTAGCGACCGGATGTGCTCCTCCGGTGCGCCGTACGTGTCCTTCAGGAGTTGGAGGGCCACTGCGTAGTTGGCGTCTTCCAACCTGAAGCCCGCTATCAGTTCTCTGGCTTCGCCGCCGAGCAGGTGGCGGAGCAGATTGAGCTTCTCGGCGCTGCGGATTTGCTGGCTGCCGATCGCTGATTTGAATGACTCATAAAATTCGGGCCACTTGCGCTTGTGGCCCGAGAAGCGTTCCAGCTGTATGGGCTGGAACTGGTAGAACGGCGCGGTGAACTGGGGCGCTGCTGCCATGGGGTGTTGCGGAACTGCCGTCGTTCCTTGTGTGCGAGCAGCTTGCTCTGCTGCTCGGGCCTCTTTGTCCGCCTTGCTTCTGTACAGCTTGGCGTTGATGCCGAGTTTGTTCTCGAGGTCGTGCAAGTCTCGGAGTTTCGTCGTCGCTTCTTCGTAGCGTTCGGCGATTTTTTCCTTTCTGTCGAAGTCGACGTAGTCGGCTTCGGCTTCTGTGCGTTCCTTTGTCGTTGGAAATCCTGTTAGGAGTTCCGTCCAGGCCGAAGATGACTGCCGAATATCCTCCAAATAAGACTCTATGGTTCTTATCTCTTTGCAGGCTCTCTCCAGTTGTGATTCCAGCAGGATGGCGTTCTCAACGCTTGGCCGGGTTGTGTCTGGTTGAAGATCGAGTTCTGCGGCCTTCCGGGCCTTGCCGATTGTCTGAAAGGCGGCGGAGATTCGTCGTTGAATTGGGCCGGACATTGCTTATGTCGGACTTGTTGTTGTGCCGGGTTTTTGTGTGTGCCGGTCGGGTTTCGATGCGCGAACCCTTTGTTCAGTAGGCTTAACTTGCCCCTTTGAACTGCTTGAACTTGTGCCTCGAAGGGTCACTCGTCCAATCCCCTACTTGAACGCGTGCCTCAAAGGGTCACTTGTCCAATCCAACCCCTTCTCAGAAATTAGCGTACACCTCAAAGGATGCGCACTAACTCCAACCCCCGCTTACGGAATCAATGGACACCTCAAAGGATGACCACTGAAACCAGATCCCCGCTTAGCTTGAATTAATGCCTCGAAGGACAATAACTCAGCCTTTGACTACGGAGTTCAATGAGCACCTCGAAGGATGTTCACTGACTCCCTTTGTTCCCAATTTTCCTTCCCCCCTTGTCACCGGTTGTGAAGTTGCAGGAATCGTCCAATAGTCCCTGCCCGGGTCGCCAATTGTCGCGCTTTGACAAATCCGATGATTGGGCGGGGGGAAGTTCGGGAGCGGGCCGTGGAGGGTTGGATGGGGTGGCGGAGACTGGGGCAAGAGTCGACACAAAAATACACAAAATGTTTATGCCAAAGGCGCCTCAAACTTGGGTAATTAAACCCCCGAAATACATGACAAAAATGTGAATGTACATAATTGAAATGTGATCGGGAAATGAAGGGGACAATGGTGAAATGTCCCCGAAAAAGGGCAAATGTGATGGGGCAGGGGATAGGCGGATGGGCCAGAAATCCCCATGTCTATGGGCGGAAGGGGCCAAAAAAGGCCGGGAAATGGGTGCCGGAAAAGAGGGCGATTTTGGTCAGTTGAAATGTCTGAGGGAAATGTTTGGGCATGGGAGTGAGGGTCGATCACAGCTTAGGGAGGAAAGTGGCTTTGATCACTCGGAACGGTGGTGGGAAAGGAATGCCCGAGGGGCAAAATGGTAAGCCCGAAGGGCATAGTCACATCACAGTAAAATGAGTTTTGGCTGGATGGAGGAAGGACATTTATATTGAATAAATGCTATAAAAAGAGGTGGAGTGCGGGCAGGAGGGGAACGGGTTGACATTAATTTGGGGGCAATGTTGCGGTTTTGTGAGTGGCATTAGTAATTTTCGCCAATTTGGGTGTGACGGGGGAGTTGGGCGAACAAGAATGTGTGGTGAAAAAGAGGGGGTGATTGCGCGGGGAAATGTGGGTAATTAATCATCACAACCGCCAAAGGGGGGGGGGGGTGCCCACTGATCGATTATTACTAAACCCAAATTTTGGGTTTTTAGAAACTTTGAGTTTCGACAAAGGTGCCTCGAAGAATTATCTCTGCCAGTAAGGGAGAAGATATCCAATTACACGTGTTTGTCGATGCAAGTCAAAATACATATGCTGCGTCTGTTTATTTGAGATCTAAAACAAACAATAAAGTGACGACCTTCCTTGTTTATGCACGAAATCGGATCAAACAAAAGAAACAAAAATTAACGATCCCGAGAATGGAGTTATTAGCCCTATTGATAGGAGTGCGTCGTTAAAATTTGTTGAAAACCAACTTGGGTTAAAAATATCGGATAAATTTGTATGGAGTGATGCTAAAGC
Source organism: Globodera pallida (assembly GCA_020449905.1). NCBI lineage: Eukaryota > Metazoa > Nematoda > Chromadorea > Rhabditida > Heteroderidae > Globodera > Globodera pallida. The sequence continues at coordinate 314,410 of JAIXHY010000020.1, read as the reverse complement.
TGTTTTATGCTGGTTGAATCAAAAAGAAACCCAACCTAAATTTGTTGAAAATCGAATAAATGAGATTCGAGAACATCAAGATTGTACTTTTTTCCATATTAGTTCAATCGATAACCCAGCCGACGTTGGCTCGAGGGGTTGCTCTCCAAATGAGATTCAAATCGATAATAAATGGTGGAATGGACCCCACTGGCTGAACGAAGAGCCAGATAAATGGGTCAGTGAAATGAAAATCACTATAAAAGCTATGCCACATGAACCACCAGTACTTGAAATGATGACAAAAACAATTAGTTATGAAAAGGTCATCGATATAAAAAAACATAATAATTGGAATAAAATTAACAGAATTTTTTCTTATGTATTGTACTTTATATACGAAAGGATATTGAAGAAAACAAAGAAAAGACTGAAGATTTCAAAACTCCTTGAAAATGGAAATTTCGAGCTGGCTTCGGAATTTATCATAATCAAATGGTACCAACAAGAAAATGTCCAGGTGTATGAAAAATGGGAAACTTTTGAAGATGAAGTTGGAATTAAACGTTTAAAAACAAGAATCAAAAATTCTTCGGAAAACTTTGACTTCGTCAATCCGATAATAATTCCGAAAAATTGTGAACTTTTACATTTGATCATCACAAAGATACACCAAAAATTGAAACATGCAGGAGTCCAAACCACATTGACAGATTTTTTATCACAATTTTGGACACCCCAAGCAAGACGAACTATTAAAGGTACACTATCATCATGCATAAAATGTAAAAAGATGAAATCTCCCCAATTTATGTTACCAACTATGCCAAATTACCAGTCGACAGAGTACAAAAAACTAACCCCTTTGTAAGTGTTGGAATTGATCATTTGGGTCCAACCATTTATCGAAAAAGCAATGGAGTGTTAGGTAAATGTTGGATTACACTAATAACTTGTTTATGTACAAGAGCAGTTTATCTAGAACCCGTCAAGGATTTGAAAACCATAACATGTATGGGAATCTTGAAAAGATTATCATCTAGAAGAGGAACTCCAGAAAGAATCTTATCTGATAATTCTGGCACATTTATAGCTTGTGCCAAAATATGTAAAGACCATTTAAGGTCCACCGGAAAACAATTTAACTGGAAATTCATAAAGGAGTTAAGTCCTTGGCAAGGAGGAGTATATGAACGTTTAGTTGCGTTGGTGCAAGATTCTTTCAAGAAAACATTAGGAAAGACTTGTTTATCTTGGAATGAAATAATAACATTTACGACTGAAGTTGAAGGAATACTTAATTAGTAAGAATGACAAAGTTTAAAGAAAAGAACTTGATAACCGGATGAACTCATGGAGAAGACTCAAAAAAGTATTCATCCAATGTCTACCAGAAGCAAAGCAAAATCATTGTCTAATTTACTATTTATTGGATCAATTATAATGTTGATGATGACACCATCAATAAAAACTCTTAATGATTGTCTTGAATGTGATGTAAAATGTGATTCGAAAGGCATAACTATATTAATGCCTAAACTAATTGAGAAAATTGAAGTATGTTGTGAAACAGACTCATGTTTAACTCACGGATATGTTCAAAAATACCAGTATAATTTGGATGAAGAGTTACTGTTACGTCATCACCACTGTGAAGTTGGATTTTGGGATAAAGTCCAAATACTAACAACAATTCGTGTTTTATGTGAACCGAGTACAGTATGCGAAATAATTGAATGTGTGTTCTGTTGGAATTTCCTTGGTAATCCAAACTGTAAACCGTACACTGCTAGTGTAATTTACGGTGTCATAACCACAATCATATTGCTATGTTCATATGTGATTTGTTGTGTCATAAAGATCTGTAAATTACCATACAAAATATTGAGCAAGTTAATTGTAACTCAGAATGGCAGAAACAAAACGGTTAGCCCTAAAAGAGCACGAATGTCATCACAAAGATCAAGAGAATTAGCACGATTGATTGTTCTAATTGTTTTTATACCGACAATTAGTGGAGAAGTCATCACAATCGGAGCTGGAAGTGAAGAATGCATACGTGATCACAAATCAGTTTCATGCATTTACAATTCAGCAAAAACATTAAGTTTTGTGTCATCTATGCAAGAAATGGATTTATTAATTAAAGATGATTCTAACCAAGTAATGGGAAACCTGAAAGTGGTATTTAAAGGATTAATACTTTATTGTAATGCCAAAGTGGAAAAATGGCTAAGATCTTATGAAATCCAAACTGGCACAGTCAAAAGGTGCCCAGCCTTTGGTTCATGCAAAAAGGATTTTTGTGATAAAGTTTATCCAAGAACCAATGTGAGCGAATTGAAAAATGGAAAAATATGCCCGGATATAATAACTGTATGGGAACCTGCAGTTTCCTGTGGTGTGGATGCCCCACAGCCACTTACGGTTGTCTGTTTTATCGTAATTTTGCTGTCCCAAAATCAAAAAATGTGTTTGAACTATTTAGTTGCACTAATTGGGAGTATACGCCTTCGTAACTTTAAAAGTGACATTAAACGGGAACATCTCTAAAAAGTATCCCTTTGACCCAGTGTACCGAGACAAATATGATTTTGCCCTTCACCCAGGTATACCTGAACATTGGAAAAATATCACTGGTTCTTTATTAACGGTATCTCAAGCACCTTTACCATTACTAAACAAAAAGTTTTTAACCGACAGAAAATCTGTTGCTCTGGTCGAAAAGATAGAATCGGATTTATGCTGCAAAGACTATACGAGCGCATCTGATTTCAATTGCTCTTTAGAAAGTAATGCATGCAACAAATGTCAACCAGATCATGAAAAGGAACTAGTAAGATGTTTATGCCATAATGTCTTACTTATTTGTTTGAAGATAAAGAAAAGAACTTACCACTCGCAACGCCCTCAATGAATCTAAATTATGATGGAGAAAGAGTTTTTTTTGAAAGTTTTCATGCGGCTATTCAATTGTATATCGGATTTAAAGATTTGAAATTATCTATTGTCCAGGATTTAAGTCTATGCCATGTTAAAATCCATGAACTCTTTGGCTGTTATAAATGTGTTAGAGGAGCAGAATTAAATCTGACATGTCAAACACGCCAAGGTTCAACAATTGCAGAAATTAATTGTCCAAACAAAGTTTCATTTACAACAAAATGCGACTTAAAGAATGAATACATCTGTTCACCACCAAATCCGTACACCCCAAATAATCCGTATAAAATGCCACAACGTCCAAAACTCCCCGGTAAACCAATTTCAATGTACAACAAACCTGAAACTGATTCGGACACGGAAAGAGACGAGGATAATAAAGAGGAAGAAATTGAAAGTGAAACCGAAAAAGTACCTGTTGACGGCAAACTGACAACTGAAACATCCGAACTTAACATCGGTTCTTCAACTGCGTGCAAACTATTGGGACAAGTTGGAAATGATGAAAGAAACCATTTCACAAGCAATCCGCCACGCCTCCAATTGGGATCAACTGAACACACTTGAGGAAGATGGCCCGACTACATCAAAATGATCCATCGAAGGGAAATTTTCGTCCCCCCGAAATGTCGTTAAACGACCTTCTTTCCTTTCGCAAAATTATTTTGGTCCATTTTTTTAAAATGTTATTCACCCTTCCTCTTTCCTGACATTTCTCAAAACCATTTCTTGCATCATTTTTTATGTTAGTCACATTTTTTCGCACGAAATCGTAAAACGTAATGTCGCTTTGTTTACGAACACTTTGTACCGCCCCTTTCATCAACTATTTAAGACAGTCCAATCGCTTCAGTTTCACCGATCAACTTGGATCAGTCAAACACACTTCAATCGTAAATAGTGATAATATTGTGATTATTATTGAATAATCTTTTGTTGGAAACTTGGGACATTGTGAAATTGAGCTATAACGAATTGGACGGAATTGAGTGAATTCCTAAAAGATTGCTTATCCCGAGTACTTTTCCGACAAGCAGTAGAGTACACCCCCATAGAACTATTGTTTTGAACAATGCTAATTTAAGACAATTTAATTCAAATTCGGTTAAAAAATAGCATAAGAAAAAAACCAAATTGAATGAGAAAAAATTGAACCCCCTAGAACAAAAGCAAAAGCGCAGCAAACAATTTTATTCCCACCACGTCTAGTTAAATGTTTATATTTAACTTGTGAGTTCTTTTTTAATTAAAATGTTGTTTTTAAAAGAAATATTTTTTCCTTAAATAGAATGTTGAATTAAACTTAGGTTTTTTTAACAAATACACGTCGCCCGTCGCTATTCATTCAGTTCGCAATATTTAAAAAACTTAAATATGAAAACAATTTAAAACCTTCAATTTTCTACACAATAGTGTTTAAATCAGAAATCTATGAACGGGACCACGAAGGACTGTTCTTTGAATTAAATTTTAATAAAGGAAACCATCCGGCACAACACCTGCAGCCAAACCGCTAGCCGCCTTACAGAGCATATTGCCACTTCCATCAATGTAATTTAAATTTGATACTTTTATGTAAACATTTTTTTGAATTGTCTGAAGAAAAAAATCCAGTTTAATGTGAGCCTATAATATTATGACAAAAAATCAATTTTTAAAGACTTATAAATGTACTTTATAAACAGTGTTAATGTAAATTTGCGGACCCAGAAATGCCATAAATTTCAGACCACGAGCCACAAATTTCGAGCCAAAAACAAGAAATTGGAAACCTAACACTTACTTATACGTTGCCATGTTTAATCAATATTCTGTTCAATGTAATTTTTATAAATGAGGTTTAAAACTTAATATGCCGAAATCAAATTCAGCATTGAGAGATGATAAAATAAAATATTGCATAACACAGTAAGAAAATAAATATATAATATTCACAAAATTAAGCATTAATCACACTCATTCCTAAGCTAAATAGAACGGAAGCGGCACAAAAACGAACACAAAGCGTAATTTTAATCTGTAATTGAACATATCCTAATAAGTAAATATTTAAAAAGTGAGTAACTAAAAATACAAATTATTTATGTGTCAAAAGTCAGGAATAAATAATAACAATTTTAAATTCGTAAAGAAAAAATCTTATATTTAAAGTCGATCAAAACTTGAAATAAACCTTGACTTGACACCTTATCAAAAAATGCTTATCCATTAAAATTTTACAAAAAAATAAATCAAAAGATAATTAATTAAATCAAAACTTAACCAAGAAAAGGTCTGCAATGCTAAATATAAATAGTGTAATTAATAAAAAGATTAATTTGAATAAGCTTATATTAAATATGGCTAGGAGATAGATGCCTGAGATTGAGAATTGATAAAACTGTAATACGATTCACAAAATTATTTTATTAAAGCCAGATGAAGAAACGTCAGAGAACGACGAGCGGCGAAGCGAAGCGCTGAAGAGACAAAACACATCAAAGGGCTTTGTTCATTAGATATGAGATATTGGCCAAAATGGCAAAAAGTTATCAAAACAACTCAAGTCCAACAAACTGGGGAAAATCTTCACAGTCAAACAAATTAAATAAATTAGTACCGTTTGAAAGTTTTTGATAAGTACAACATATATGTAAAAGAAGTATTTAAAATAAAGTTGAAATAAACACACAATTTATTTTGAAAACTAATTTTACAATATTAAATTTAAAAATCGTACAGCAAATAATAAATTTGTATAAAAAGAGCTTCCTACATATAAAATCTGAAATTAGCGGCCCAAGCTTTAAATAATTAACCAATCCGCTTACGTAACTGCATTGCCTTGGGATAATGCGATCGAAGCCAAGGTATTGGAATATATAAAGAAAAGCACTAAAAAACTTATGAGATCTGATTAATTTAAAAGCGCAAAAATTAGTAAATTTTAAAAGGGTCTAAAATAAAAGATAACAATTAAGATTTTAGGACAATATAAAAATATGTCACTTATATTAAGCTAAAAAATTAATTAAGGGAAGTTGTATTAAAAGATATTGGCAGACTAATTACAATACTTTAAATTTACATAAAGTTTCAAAAAATTAATTAAAATAAAATTTAAACTTTCTATTTGATATGTGAAATTTTTGTTTTAAAAAAGCATAAAAAACGAGGGGATCGTCGCTAATCGTCATAAAATTTATACCCAATCAGTTATATGATGGAAAAGTATAAAATTAAATGAAAAATTAGTTCAAAAGATACTTTTAATGCAGAAATGATTAATATTTAAAATGATTTCTCTTTAAATAAAAGGTTGTCAATTCACTTGAAAGAGCTATAAATCGTGTAGCAAAATGAGCACTTGAACTATTTTATATTGATAAATATAATAGATAATTAGTGAAAATTTAAAAATAAAATAATAATAATGAAGTGTATGCTGTATGCTTGTTGATAAGCAAGTTGTAAAATATGCTTTATAAAGATTCTTATCAATTAAATCTGTTACAATTAAAATAAAAATATTAATTATTATATTAAAAATAAATAAAAACCTTTTTTGGAAAAAAGCAATTAAAATATTAAATTACCTAGTAATTTTAAAATCTTAAACATTTTATTAAAGAAAACCGTGTTTTTTTAATTTCTAATTTTGACATAAATAAATTATGAGTTGCTAAAAAGAAAGTTTGAATATTAAAAACCTTCAATCATGAAGATAAAATTTCCAGAATTTTGCTAGGATTCTAAATGCTAACAAAGAACACATAATCTAAAAAAAAAGATAAAATATATTAGTAAACATCATTAAAATTATATTCATGCTAAAATTCAAAAACTCAGCATTCAATAAAGGGAAATTCTCGGAAACTGAACAGAAGACAAAGGAATGCTAAGAAGTCGGTTTTGGACTAGCCTAAATATATAGTTTCTAGTTTGTTAATAAAATAAACTAAAAAAATATCTAGAAGATTGGACTTTTAAAATTTGGCCTGCAAAATTAAAAGATATTACGTAAATATAAATATTAAGCTTCATGAATAAAGTTTAAAAATTGACTAACCTAAAATTTATAAATATTTGACGAAAACAAAATTTTTCATAACAATAATATAAAATTTAAAATCAAAGATGAATTTGTTCTGGTATAAAGTTAAAATATTTTTATAATATTATTGAAAATATTCTATTTTAAGAATAGCATTCTATGAATAAATTAAATCCCAATGCCAATTAAAATTTTTTAATAAAAGGATATTGAAATAAGAAGACAAATTAGAGATCAGAAAAAATCACAAAATAATTTATTTACTTACAAGCCAACAGACATGTGTGCAAATCAAATAAAATTATTTTAGAGTGAACTTAATGTAAAAATTAATTGAGTAAATAATAATAAATTAAATATTAAAATCAAATGTTAGGGGTAATCTTTAATTTTAAAACAAATTATATCTAAAATATAAACTAGACGCCTGCGGGGGGCTTGCTTTTGTATTGTTGTTTAGGGTTGCTTCGCTTTTGGCTTCTGTTTCTAGGGTCTTTCTTTTTAATTATTCGATTGAAATTTTTATTTATTTATTTGATTTTTATTTATTTATTTAATTATGAGTCCGTTCTTGGCCGGGCAAGCCTTCTCTTGGCCAGGAACTCCTGTCCAAGGGGTGGACAAGCCCTTTGCCAGGGATAGACAAGCCTTCTAAGAGGTCGGGCATGCCTTATCCGGGGCCGGGCAAGCCATTCCGATTGTTTTTCTTAAATTTTAATTTTATTGCTATTATTTTTTCCACTAAATTTTTCAATACAACAATTGTTAGCTACTGCAAAAAGACAAAAGTGCACGTTATCTCTCTCGTTACGCTTGTTTCTCTACCCCTATCTCTCAGTTTCCACACTATTTCGTCATCAAAATGAATAATTCATAACTTGATCAGTTTGATCAGAATTGGTCAAACTTTTTTTTGTTTAGCTCAGTTTTTTAAGCTGAATTTATTATATAAAATTAATTTAAAAAAATTTAAAATTTCAAAATTTATTAAAATTTTTGCTTGAAATTGAAAATACCGTAACCTGATCAGTTTTGATCAGAAATGAACAAACTTTTTTTTGTTCGACTCAGCTCATTGCGCTGAGTCTAATTATGTCTATATTTATTGCCTAAGGCAAAATTCCAACTTTTCCTTTCTTGGCCCTAGCCAAATATATGCATAAATTGGTCCTACCCCCCATATCGACCCGCAACCCGAACCAACTTTTAGCCGGGCCAGTCTTTTCTTGGCCGGGAAGCGCTCTCCGGGCTGGGCAAACCCTTTCCCGGAATGGGCAAGCCCTTTCAAAGGGCGGGCAAGCCTTATCCGTGGCTGGGCAAGGCCTTGCGATTTATTTTAATTAATCAATTTTATAGTTTGGATTAATTTGCTTTTTTTATAATTGCTAAATAATTGTTCTATGGGGTGTAAACTACTGCGAAATTACGCATTATGTTAATTTCTTTTTAAAAATTTCAAAATTTAATTTATTCAATTTTTGGTAAAAAAAATACTTCTATAATTTGATCAGTTCTGATCAGAACTCAACAAACTTTTTTTTGTTTAGTTTAGCTTTTTATGCTGAATTTATTATATATAATTTATTTTAAAAAATTTCAAAATATAATTTTTTCAGTTTTTGATAAAAAATAATACTTCTGTAACTTGATCAGTTCTGATCAGAAGTGGACAATTTTTTTTTAGCTCTGCGTTTTTTGGATGTATTTTATTATATAAAAATTATTTTAAAAAATTCAAAATTTAATTTCTGGTGGTGCGCAAACCTTTTGTTGGGCTGGAAGCCTTATCTTGGGTTGGGCAAGCCTTTTATAGGGTGGGCAAGCCTTTAACCCTTTTTTCAAGTATCAACTTAATTTTTTTCAATTTGAATAAAATTAAATTGCTTTTACTTAATATTTTACCAAAACAAATGTTCTATGGGGTGTAAACTACTGAGAAGAGCATTAAATGATACGTTATCTCTCTCGTTACGCTCGCATCTCTACCTCTTTCTCTCACTTTTCCATACTATTTCGTCTCAAAATTGATCTTACCGTAACTTGATCAGTTTTGATTCAGAACAGCACAAACTTTTTTAACTTTAGCTCAGATTTTTGAGCTAAATTTAATTTTCTATAATCTATTTTGAAAAATTTGAAATTTCAAAATTTAATTTTTTGAATTTTTGCTTAAAATTGATCTTACCGTAACTTGATCAATTTTAATCAGATCAAGTTGATTGTTTTTTATTTAGCTCAGTTTTTTACGCTGAATTTTATTATATAAATTTCATTTAAAAAAATTTAAAATTTAAAAATTTAATTTTTTAAATTTTTGCTTAAAATTGAAAATACCGTAACTTGATCAATTTTGATCAGAAATGATCAAACTTTTTTTTGTTCGGCTCAACTCATCGAGATGAGTCTAATTATTTATAAATTCAGCTCCTAAGACAAAAATCGAACTTTTCATTTTTTGACCCAGCCAAATTCATGCCTAAATTGGTTAGACCCTTCATATCGCCCCGCAACCCGAACCAAACTGGGAGTGTGATATCTTATTTTGAAGCCCACTTCATGGTGCATCTCCTACCACAAATTCAAGCCGTTCACCAACCAAAAAAGTTTCACCAGAAAAGTTGGCGCAAAAAAAATAATTTTTTCCAACTTTGAGAACCAATTTCGACTTCAAGTCGAACTTTACAGACCCGACCTAAAAACATTTTTTGTAGCTTATTATGACCCCAATTTATAATTAACCAACCCCCACACGATCCGAGCAAACCCCATCGTTTTTGTGAATTTCTCCCAAAACTGTCAAAAAAGTGTGCACTTTTTCGACTTTTTGTCGCCAGCATAAGTCTATCACGGTTTAGACCTATCTCCCAACAACATATACCATTCGAACGCAAATTTTGTCTAGTTGTGCTCTTTCTCCAAACCCAACTCGCTAAAAGCATGCTTTAAACCACTTTTGCCACTCCAACTGCAACATGGTACCCAAAAATGGGCTCATGTTTTTGGGGCGTTAGACCGTTCGACCCTTCCCGGACGAAAATGTTGGGAAAAAAAACCTTGCGATTGTGGTACCCCTGTTACTTTATTTTTGTGCAAATTTTCAGCCAAATCGAGCATGGGGGAATCCCGGTATATCTTTTCCCGCATCCATTCAAAAGACAATTTTCTTATAATTATAACTAGACGCCTGTGGACGGTGAACAGAGGTGATTTTGTATTGAACTGTTCCTAGGGCTTTTGCTTTAAATTCATTTTTTAATTTGATCGCGTACATTTTTTAAATTTAATTTGATTAAATTATTGGCGGGCAAGCCCTCTCTGAGGACGGGCAAGCCTTTCCGAGGCATTGCAAGCCCTTCCCGCAACCAAGCAAACTTTTAAAAAGATGGGCACGCCCTCTACGGGGTCGGGCAAGCACTATACGGGGTAGGGCAAGCCCTTTCCAATTTTTATTTTATTTTATAATACTTTCGTCTTTTTGGCAGTAGTAGACACCCCATAGAACATTTGTGTTAGAGAAATGTTAAGTCCAGAGCAAATTTATGTGAATCAAATAAAATAAATTCTACCCTTATCTCTCTCGTTGCTCTTGTTTCTCTACCCGTATCTCTCCAATTAGCAGACTATTTCGTCTTTAAAATTGAAAATGCCGTAACTTAATCCGTTTTGGTCAGAAAAACTTAAACTTTTTTTTGTTAGCTCAGCTTTTTATGCTGAATTTAATTATATAAAATAATTTTAAAAAACTTAAAATTTCAAAATTTAATTTTTTCGATTTTTGGTTAAAAATGACAATTCTGTAACTTGATCAGTTTTGATCAGAAACGGTCGAACTTTTTTTTGTTTAGCTAAGCTTTTTAAGCTGAATTTAATTAAATATAAATTATTTAAAAAAAGTTAAAATTTCAAAATTTAATTTTTTGAATTTTTGGTTAAAAATGACAATTCTGTAACTTGATCAGTTTTGATCAGAAACGGTCGAACTTTTTTTTGTTTAGCTCAGCTTTTTATGCTGAATTTTATTATATAAATTTTTATTTTAAAAATTAAAAATTTCAAAAATTAATTTTTTGAATTTTTGCTCAAAATTGATCAGACCGTAACTTGATCAGTATTGATCAGAAACGGTCAAACTTTTTTTTGTTCGACTCTGCTCATCGTGCTGAGTCTAAACATTATTTTAGCATTGCCTAAAGCAAAATTCGAACTTTTCACTTATTCAGCCATCCAAATTCATGTATAATTTGGTTAGACCCCCAGTATCGCCTCTCAACCGAACCCTAACCCGGCAATTGATATACCATTTTGAAGCCCAAACCTTGGCGCATCTCCTACCACAAATTTAGCCCGTTCATCAACCATAAAATTTTCACCATAAAAGTTGGCGCTAAAAAAAATTAATTTTCCCATTTTCAACACCCAATTACGACCCCAAGTCGAACTTTACAGACCCGACCAAAAGACATTTTTTGTAGCTTAGTACCACCCCAACTTATAATTAACCAACCCCCACCCGATCCGAGCAAACCCCATCGTTTTTGTGAATTTCTCCCAAAACAGTGAAAAAAAAGTGCCATTTTTCGACATTTTGTCACCAGCATAAGTCTATCACATTTTAGACCTACCCGGACATATGATATACCATTGGGACGCAAATTTTGTCTAGTTGTGCTCTTTCTCCAAACCCAACTCGCCAAAAGCATGCTTTAAACCACTTATGCCCTTCCAACTGCAACATGGTCGCGAAAAGGGGGGGCAGATTTCAGGGCGGTTAGACCGTTCGACCCTTCCCGGACAAAAAACGCGACAAAAAAAACCGTTGCATTGTAGTACCCCTGGAACTTTATCACTGTGCAAATTTTCAGACAAATCGAAGCACACATCTCCAAAATTATAGAATTTCCCCCGGCACTTTAAAGAGAATTTCCCTTTTGTAAAAACAATCTTTAAATTGCGAAATATTTTAATGTATAATATTACTACTAAGGCTATTGTTCATAGCAACATTTGTTAACATGGTGTAATTAAAATGCCACATTTACCTCATCCAATTATACCTATTTAATAAATTTGATATAATTATAACCGGTTCATGATAATATAAAATCAGCATATAAGTTTGATAAAATAACTATTAAAATTAATCGCAGCTCACTGAATGTGCAATGGCATTTACAAAAAGTTAATTATATTTGCCAAAACTTATAGAAAGCATCTTAATATATTTTTAAAAAGAAAAATAATTGTTAGCCGCCGTTCTTAAATACAATACACAAAAACAGACTAGAATTTTTTTTAAATCTATTTAAAATAACAATTTCTTTTAGAATACGTAATATTCAGTAAAAATCCATGAAAAAATAAATTAACATATTCAATAACAAGTTGTCGGCAACAGTAATTAAACACACACAAAAATAGTTTCTGTTGAATCAATGGGCATTTCAAAACGCAGGAAAAAGCAGGAAATGCATCAATTTAGCAAATGATCAAATTAGATATAATTAAAAAAAATTATTATTTTTAAAATATTAAAAAGGTCAATCTTCAAAAATTTCTAGCTGGTGCATAAACAAATTGGCAGAATTTTTGTCTTGAAAAAATTGTTAGACCAAGAAGTAAATTGAAGAATCATTGAAATGATTTCAAATAATACTAAATGAAATTTAAACAACATTGTAGAAAATTTACGCATAATTCCTTCTAAATCATTAAATAAGCTAACATATAGTAAAATGCTTAATATTAAACAAAATTAAATGGAAGCAATCGTTTAATGCCCATAGAAACAGCATCAAAAAGAAAAATTTTCATTAGGTATAAAAAATATCTTATAATAAATTAAGAATAAACAAAAAATATTTTTGTTTGATTAAATAAGAAAATTAGATGCACATTTTGTCGCAAATAATTGTAATAAAATAAAAGATTTTGAAACTTGCGAGGATACTTACAAAATGGCAAAGAAGAATGGTTTATATTTACAATAAAACTGGAAGTTTTAAACAAACAAGATAAAATAACAGTAAAATTCAACAAGAAAAGAGAGCCGGTTGAAATTTTATAAAACTATATTCAGTATAAATAATTTAAGAAAAAAACCACAACAACTTATAACCCAAATTATTTAGTTAAAAACTACGCAAAATTTATAAGCTCAAAATCAAAAAATTAAAATAAACATAAAAATGATTTTCATAAATAAAAAATCGCATTCTTCTGTTGGCACATATTTCAAATAAAAAATTATAAGAAATGAACTATTGAAAATTCAAGTGCCTTTCAATCCATTGTCACCCACTTCATGTATTTGTTTGTATCACTGACATAATCACGATCAAAGATCGTTTTTTGATTTAATTTGAATAAATGTTTATAAAGTAGCGATTGGTTTGTTTTTGAAAAAGCAACATAAACAATACATCAAAATTTTTTAAAACACAAAACATTGCCATAATGCGTTTAAATTATTCTCGATAAAATATTTTTTGATTTGTATAAAACTTCAGTTTAGAGAAGTATATGAGGATAGTAAAATAAAATTTAAACATATTTATAAACCTAAAAATTATCAAAAAACCTAAAAATTAGAAACAGCAATTTTTACAAAAGCAAACGAATTTTCTATAAAATAACAAATCAAATATAATAACGATCGGTCATCTTTATGAACAACATAACAAAACACGTCGGTTTGCCAAATTGTAAAAAAACGATTTGGGTAAGATTCGGTTGAAAACAACAAACAAACATCGGCAAATCAGCGCAGAAGCCGATCCTTCGAGACAAGACAAGGCCGATGAGCGATGGAAATTGAGTGCAAATATTTTTAGGATAGCATAAAATATAATTTAAACTAAAATTTTCTTAAATTGTTATCAAAATACTAACTTTAATCTTTTAACTTAACTTCATTATCTTTGGCGGCGGGCCTTAAAAAAGGTGGCGGGCGTCTTGTCAAGCGATTTTTATTGTTTCTGGAATTTGTTGTTAATTATGGAAAAAACCGATCGGTTAACCGGTCATATAAAACTGTTATACCTTTAAATAAACTTTTAATTTTCCAAAAATTTAAACTAAAAAACATAATTGTTCAACGTGTTGAGTCGTTTCGCAAAATCCGCCACTATGGGCGTTTCGCAAAATCCGCCACTTTGGGCGTTTCGCAAAATCCGCCATCTCGCTGGAGAGAAAAAAGCGGGCGTTTCGCAAAATCCGCCATTTATTTTAATTTAAACACTTTTTTAAAATATTTATTCACATCTAAAATTAATGCTCAACACCACAAAACTCAAAAAAATCCAATACTCTGATGGAGAGCATAAAATTTTTGCAGATGGTTTTCTGCCGCATCGAAAATTCTAGGCTTTTTGTATGTTTTACTAAATTTTTATTTTTGTACGAATGTTTAAGCCTAAGCCTACCGAATCCCAAGCCAGGTGGCTTAGGCCTAAGCCTAACGAACCCCAAGCCAGGTGGCTTAGGCCTACGCCTAACGAACCCCTAAGTCTCAAAATTTTCCCCAGTTATTCTCTACGGCTTTGGGGTTACTTAAAAAAGTCGGGTTTCGAAGTATGCAAAATAATACAAAAATTTGAAATACAATTTAATAAAGATTTTACAATGAAATTAATAATTTTTCTCTAAAACCCTTTATTAGTGCAAAATATTTCATCTATTAGTCGCTCTTACAATTTGCAAAAATAGAAAATCAAAATCGTAGAATCCAGCAGCTTAATTGTGGAGTCAATGGACTAAAGAAACACATTAATGAAAAATAATATCAATAAAGTTCAAAGAATCATAAACGGTGCATTAGACGTCCTATTTAGCAAAAAAAATAATTATTTGACGCATGTGTAAAATTTTAAAAAAAAATGCGTGGCTGCGCTGGAGCATAATTCTTCAGTTTATTTCATAATATGTATGTTTGCATTTAATTTTTGTGTGATGCGTTTTATTTTTTTTCATTTTAGATTAGTTTTTAATTATTATTTTTTTGGTATGTGCAATATAAGCCATCGAATCGTTCTTCTAATAAGAAATGATTGATATTGACTTTTTTTAAACACGTTATTAGTTTGTACTTCTTCTAAGTAGTTTACAAGGTTCTGTCAAATTTTGATTTATACAAATTAATAAGCGATTTTCACAAAGAAATTAGAACTTTTATCTTTGTGATAATATATATTTTTTACTTTTTTATATCGACCAATAAATTTATTGTTGGTTTCTTTTAAATTGTGCTTATTTTATAGTTTTCAGGTTATTTAATATTAATATAATAAGTTTATTGGAAAGATTGCTATCATTTTAAATTCGGAAATTGGGATTTTAATTCAATAACAATTTTGCAGAATATCAATATTTAAATATAAGAACTGTAATTAAACAAATTTAATTTATTTAAATTAAAATATTTAATGGTTTCAACATGCGATTACTGCTAATATAATTTACTGTTGATGGCCCCATACAACTCACAAGCATTTTTATTTATACTTAGTAGTAGAAAACATCTTATTATTACTTCAAAAGTAACAAACACGGATTCAAAAATTTTTTTTTATAATTTTTAATAAAAGAATATAAATTAAAGATATTATTTTTTTTTTGGTTTTTTTTTTTTTTTGCTTTAATCCGATCATGTTTCACATTTCTTATTAGTCAATTTTGCCGGACCGTGTATGTATTTGTTGGGTATACCGGATTTTCTCTATTGCCCCCTCTAATTGTAGCCCCCCTAGAGGGAGGGGGGGGGGGAGGGGTTGAAAAATAGAAGCCCCGGGCTACTAATAGAGAAAATACGGTAACACCTTATTTTGCCAAACAAAACATGGTCAAAAGTTAAAAAACTAATCTCGTCCACAGATTATAATAAATATTAAAAAAGAAATACATATTATTTTAAAATCCTAAAATTATACACTTCTAATAAAAGCTTAGTCAGCATAATAAATATCTTGGTTAAAATAAATTGCAGTTGTAACCAAAATTCAAAAGTAAAAAAATATATAGTTAAACTTTAAGAATGATTTTCGAGCTCGCTGATAAAATTCCTTCAAATAAAAAAGCTAAAAATTGGTACAAATACGTTTTTAAACACATAACCATAATTAATTGATTTTACAATTTGTTAACTAAATGTCAAATAAAATTAAAATTATAAATATAAAAGAACAAAATTTTTAAATATAAAAATTATAAAAAACTTTAAAAACAAAATAAAGACAAATTGCGTTCTATTTTATGAATGAAATAATGTTTTAGCAAATGATTTTGTATCCAGCCCTGTCCCACCTCCGCATTGCCGATGACGATGGAATGATGCGGGGTTTTATTCGTTTGTCCAATGAATTTGAACACCAAGACAAGAATTTGTTTGAAAATGCAAACATAAAATAAGCAAGCACTAAACATAAGTTAAACAACAATAATTTTTCCGTATATCTAATCCGTATCTTAATCTGTAAGCAAATTGAGTTAATTAATTTTCTCCAATTTTTAATTTTCAAGAACTCTCCACATTTTTATAATCGTATAAAATTTTAAAATATGATTAAAGGTTTATTTTTGATTTCTTATTTTTTTTAATTACTCCGAACTGATTTTTAAATTTGATAACAATTGAATTTTGTAATTTCAAACATTTTTGTGTTATTATTTTAAGGAGTTTTGTTTAAATAAAAGCATCATTTACATTTGACAAATCGTTACTTTTCTTATTATATTCTTTAAACTAAATTTGATTGAAGCACGTTTGCCGTTGATGCATCGGTTGTTAATGGTAAACGCAATACAGGAATTTCTCTATCTGCCATTTGTAATTTTTTTTAGTATGAATTTCATAGTTAGTTGTAGCCTTAGTTAGTTGTTTGAATTATAAGTTAGATAATATTTACAATCAATTAAGAGACTCCCATTTAACTGTTATTAATTTAAAAGTAAAATATTTTCTGTTTGATTTCAAAAAACAAAATATATTTTATTTAAAGCAAGAAAAATAGACTAATCAAATATTCAAATCGAAGTTGTATAGAAAAATGCATCAAAATAAATTATCATTTGACCTAAAATGAAATATTAACCCTATTATAAAAAATGATGTTACGTTTTTAGCCAAGATTTACAGTATGTAAATGTTTGTCAGAGCTAATACCAAATTAAAAATAACTTTTGATAGAAATAATACCAAAAAGAATTAAACTAGATGGCACTGCGTCGCTTATTTAGCATAATAAAATCAAAAACATATAAATCTTGTTAAGTTTATATTAATTTATTATTAAGTTTTTGTTATGGTCCTTAAGTAAATAGAAATAACATCTAATTAGTTACTTTTATAAAGTATTCACTTAAGAAATAACTAATACAATTCAATCTATACAGCCAAAAGTCGTCATAGTCAAATTATCCCATTAAAATTAAAATTTCTTAATACCAATAAAAATTGAATTGATTAAAAAAGCTAATGTTTGGGTTCAGTTCTTTAGATTGTTTTTGAGAATTTGAAAAGTGAAATTCATAAAAAGTAAAACAAACCTTTAAAAAACATATGCGATCTACGTAAATAAGTTAAACCAAAAAGAATAGATTATTACCAAAATATAGACAAAATCTCGATACTTTAAATAAACAATTTTATAATTGAAAATAATAATAAAAAAGTTAAATAAAGGAAATGTATTCGGACCAATAAAAAAAAAGTGACTTCATAAATTAATGAAATAAAACAAATTTAGTAATTGCATTGTCGTCTGATGATTTTTTTACATTAATAAAGTTATAAAATTTTTAAAAAACGATATAAATCAATATGTTTTCCGTATATTTAAAGAAACTGCAAAAATTTTGAATTAGTAAGTTTTACAATAACTGGCACTTGTTTAACGCATTAAAAACTATTTAAACAAACTTTCGAATTCTTTTTACTCCGATTAGCTTTAGCTGGCAAAAAATTACCATTAATTATTGAGAAAAAGAAGCAAATTGATCAACTCGTTGTGGCGTTTACGTAAGCGTATTTGTCGCGGCAAACAGCAGAAAATAAATAAAGAAAGATAAAAACCAAACTACAATTTTAATTGCTATTAATGAATTAAGTTTTGTTAAATCCATAAACTTAACAAATAAAATTCTATTCAATAACCGTTATTTAAAATTATGATAAATAGCTTCGAAAGTCCACAAAGTTCTCCAGCTTTCTATTATTTATTTATTTATTTCACTCACAAATCCACATATTATTGCTTAAATTTGCGATTTAAATATTTAATTGCCTATTATTATTGTTTTAGAATTTAAATTCTTATATTTATTCAAAACTTTAAGGCACTTTATTTTGTTTTTTTAAATATTTAAGTGGCATTTAAAAAATGTTGAATTAGTTAAATAATTTCATGTTAAATTTTACCTTTTTATTCAAATAAATAAGTAGAAGCTCATTTTGAGTTAACACATCTGTGTTGATAATTTCGCGTTCTGTTTGTAAAAAAATTAAATTTTGCTATTTTCCTCATATATATATATTATACAAATTTTTGCGTCAATTTTATGATATCAATTTTACTTTTAGTGAAGTTCAACATTAAATACTGTTTTTTTATCTGCCTTTCTTCATCTTTTTTCCTAAATTATACGAAACTTATTTGTTGTTAAAGACAAACTTGATTTTGTCGAATTCGCGGCTTGTTAATTTTCAAATAGTTTTTGGATAAATATATAATTTTTTGGTTTATCTGGTCATTAATTTTTGACTTAATTATATTTAATAAATGTTATGTAGCAGACAATTTTGATACTTTATTCTATTAACACATGTTTTGTTTTTGCTTGTCACCCGACTAGCGTTCACGAAAAATTTAATCCTCGTTTTATTTCATAAGAATTTAAGTTTTACCATTGAGACGAGGCGTAGTAAGAGCACATTCGCGTTGTATTACAAGTTCCTTGGATTACAAATAAAAAATTTAAATATTAATCTTAGGCATTTTATTGATTTTGGATTTCTATCTAAGGATTTTTTTTTGGCTTATTGATACATTTTAAATAATAATATTTATTTGGTAATGAAACGTTATTCTTAATCAAAGTTGCTTTCATATATCTTTGTTTAATTAATATAATCGTTTATTCTTAGGTTCAACAAACTGTTTTATTATTAAGTTTAAATTTTTAAGCTATTGCTGTTATTTAAACACAGATTTTTTCGTAAATATTTTTGCTGGCTTGCTAAATTTGCACATTATCATGTCTTCCTTTTCGGGTTTCACCTTAAAACGGAATTTTGGTCAGTCAAATTAATAGCTTAACAAAACAACATGTTTGTACTAAACCTAGCCTTAACAGATGAAAACTTTGTACTATTATTGGTTACAATCGTACATTGATTCGACAGTTTTTTATGTAAAAATAGGGCTTTTGTTGTTTTACAATAATTAAAATCCGCAAATCCGCTAATAAAATTTGCCCGATTCCGTCCCAGATATGAAAAATTATGCCAGTAGGACTAAAATCCCAAGTTCGGAAAACTTAAGTTATATAAGATTTATTTGATATATTTTTGAAAATGAATATTAACAGTAGCATTAATCACATTATGAATTAACATCTTTAGACCATTTGGTATTTTTATGTTTATCAATTTAATTAAATTCTGTTTATATTAATATTCAGAAACTTTAATCCTTATGCACGATTTTAAGTACAATTTCAGCTCTCTTACACGTTAAGCGATTTGTGTTAAAAGAAAATAAAATACAAATTAAACTTCTTTCGCTTAATAGTTAAATGACCCGCTTATTTTTACGCATTTTATTTTAATTTGGTAAATTAATTAAAAAACCCGGCTTACCTCGGCCCATTCCTCGCAAATTGATTAAGATTTTTTCCAGAAATTGCATTCGTGTATTTTTTTAATTGATTGATGTTTTATTATGTAATGGATTAAATTTTTTTAATTTTTGGAAACCAAGTGGTTACACAATCGGGACATCTGTAAAATTTTTTTTTTGTTTTGTTAATCCAGGTTGCTTTTGTTTTTGTAAATTTATCTAGTTTTAAGCAACTATTTAATTTTATTTTAAATTATAAATTTTTGTTGTATAGAAATTTATTAGCAATTTACTTGTTATATTGGCATTATAATGTAAACAAAGTAATAAATTATTGTTATAATTTTGGGTTTGGTAAAGAAAGATGCTTCAAATTAGGCATCATTTTTGTCTCCGCCAGCTCCCATTAAAGTTTAATTCAAATGTGGATATTTTTATAACGATTAAGACTCCGTTTGCTGTTTTAATTACTTAAAAAGATTATCATATAATTTACAGTTGGCGCAATTTTGAAAACTAAGAAAATTTGTTGTCAAAGAGCTTTCTGCTGCTTGTTGAATAAATTGGCGAACTTTTTTTAATTGATATTAAATATTTAATCCAAAATGGAGCATTGAAATGGCTATTACCAAAATTTATCAGATTAAATCTGTTTCATTTTGAATTATAGAAATTTAATCGTTAATTGAGCAAGAAATAAATGTGCTTTGGTGTTAAAATATTTTAAAAAGCTAATAACAATCTTAAGAAATAAACTAGGGCAAAACAAAAGTATTAAATTTTAACTACTTGAATAGGCTTCATGATATAAAGTCAGTGATTAAAATTTTACTGAATTAAAATAAAATCAAAGAACCCAACAACAAACAAAAAAGATTTTTACAAGCAAAAATCAAATGCATAACAAAACAAAAAAATTTTCACTCATCGTTTGTCCTACAAATTTTGGACCAAAATATTCTAAAACGATTATGAGTTTTTAAATCAAAATTTTTGCTAAACATAATTATAACATTCACATATTAAGTTATTAAACTTATTATCAATTACTTAAATATTTTAGCCAATTAAATCAATCATTGGCAGAAAGCGATCAAAGGCACTTTAAATTTAATTGGAAATTATGCATGGTTAAATTAAGAATTATCAAAAGCGTTGAGGGGTACCTTTTTAGTGTTTAATTGAGTTGTATCATATCATCAGATGTGCTTGTAAAACTTTGGATGTGATTAAACCAATAGCGCTAAATTATTTTTATCCTTTTAAAATATAAAAAGCAAAACAATAAATTTATATGCGGAGGTGGGACAGGGCTGGATACAAAATCATTTGCTAAAACATTATTTCATTCATAAAATAGAACGCAATTTGTCTTTATTTTGTTTTTAAAGTTTTTTATAATTTTTATATTTAAAAATTTTGTTCTTTTATATTTATAATTTTAATTTTATTTGACATTTAGTTAACAAATTGTAAAATCAATTAATTATGGTTATGTGTTTAAAAACGTATTTGTACCAATTTTTAGCTTTTTTATTTGAAGGTATTTTATCAGCGAGCTCGAAAATCATTCTTAAAGTTTAACTATATATTTTTTTACTTTTGAATTTTGGTTACAACTGCAATTTATTTTAACCAAGATATTTATTATGCTGACTAAGCTTTTATTAGAAGTGTATAATTTTAGGATTTTAAAATAATATGTATTTCTTTTTTAATATTTATTATAATCTGTGGACGAGATTAGTTTTTTAACTTTTGACCATGTTTTGTTTGGCAAAATAAGGTGTTACCGTATTTTCTCTATTAGTAGCCCGGGGCTTCTATTTTTCAACCCCTCCCCCCCCCCCCTCCCTCTAGGGGGGCTACAATTAGAGGGGGCAATAGAGAAAATCCGGTATACCCAACAAATACATACACGGTCCGGCAAAATTGACTAATAAGAAATGTGAAACATGATCGGATTAAAGCAAAAAAAAAAAAAAACCAAAAAAAAAATAATATCTTTAATTTATATTCTTTATTAAAAATTATAAAAAAAATTTTTGAATCCGTGTTTGTTACTTTTGAAGTAATAATAAGATGTTTTCTACTACTAAGTATAAATAAAAATGCTTGTGAGTTGTATGGGGCCATCAACAGTAAATTATATTAGCAGTAATCGCATGTTGAAACCATTAAATATTTTAATTTAAATAAAATCAAATTTGTTTAATTACAGTTCTTATATTTAAATATTGATATTCTGCAAAATTGTTATTGAATTAAAATCCCAATTTCCGAATTTAAAATGATAGCAATCTTTCCAATAAACTTATTATATTAATATTAAATAACCTGAAAACTATAAAATAAGCACAATTTAAAAGAAACCAACAATAAATTTATTGGTCGATATAAAAAAGTAAAAAATATATATTATCACAAAGATAAAAGTTCTAATTTCTTTGTGAAAATCGCTTATTAATTTGTATAAATCAAAATTTGACAGAACCTTGTAAACTACTTAGAAGAAGTACAAACTAATAACGTGTTTAAAAAAAGTCAATATCAATCATTTCTTATTAGAAGAACGATTCGATGGCTTATATTGCACATACCAAAAAAATAATAATTAAAAACTAATCTAAAATGAAAAAAAATAAAACGCATCACACAAAAATTAAATGCAAACATACATATTATGAAATAAACTGAAGAATTATGCTCCAGCGCAGCCACGCATTTTTTTTTAAAATTTTACACATGCGTCAAATAATTATTTTTTTTGCTAAATAGGACGTCTAATGCACCGTTTATGATTCTTTGAACTTTATTGATATTATTTTTCATTAATGTGTTTCTTTAGTCCATTGACTCCACAATTATGTAAAAATAATAGACAAAAATATAATTATAATATAACAAAAAATTGAAAACTTTCTTTCGTAATTGTCATGTTCATAAATTCGAAAGGATTACAGAAAAATTTTTGCATCAGTGTTTTAAAAAATATATTTTTTGTTGTAAAATATATAAATCTTAGGCAGCTGCTTGAGCAGATTTAGAGTTGTTAATTTAATAGAATAAAATTTCTCATTTTTTATTTTATATTTTGAAATATTTATGGCTTATTATTTATCTGTTAGGTTAAAATTTTTTAAATTTAGAATATGATTGTAAGTACAAATCATAAAAAAGGAATTATAAAAGTAACCGTTTAAACGGTATTTTATTTTCAAAGATATTTTTTTATAAAAGCACTACTAGTTTTTTGTTGTTATTTTTATAAATGAGATACCAATATTTTTTTTGTGAGTAATATTTTTTTTATCAATAAATAGAAATCCTAAATATTTTAAAATTTTGTTTCACAATCTTTTTAAAATAAATAAATGTGACTCGCAAACAAAGAAACATTTTTATTTTTTTAACAGCCTTTTCATTAGGCAAGTTTTAAACATTTTCATTCCAAACCCATTGTTTTTAAAATATCTAAAAATTTTTCATTGAGTATGATTAAATAACTTACAATTCAAGTTTTAAATATTATACGCGATCTGTACGAATTTTGTATTTTTATGTTATTTTGTTAAGTAATGAATTATTTATTGATATTGAAGCCTTGTAAAAAATTGTCTGGGATAAAAAAACCCTCAAGAAAAAAAGAATGCATTCTATTAAATATTACTTTTTAATTAATGGTATGGTGGTTTACGGCGCGACACACACCGAATGGTGTAGAGCATACCGACTTACAAAAATAATTCTTTAATTGCAGCATTCCAGTGCCGGTAAAGGTGATCTATTCTATAGAACCGAGCAAATGTTTTTAGATGTTTTATTATAAATATATATCATATTTTCCCATTATTTCAAAATGTATTTGTTTTTTCAAAATCGGTCCATTCAATACATATTGCGCTTTTTTCATTCATTTATTTATTTGTCTTTTTCAAAAATTAAACATTTTTTTATTTCTTTAGATAAATGAACAAATAAATCAAATTGTATTTGTTTGGTGCTGTTGAAATGCTTTAATGTTGTGATTACATTTATTTCAGATTTATGTAAATAAAGAATTTATTATCTTTAAAATCAAATAAAGTAAATAAACTTGACAGAATTTTACGAATTTAGTTATGTTTAAGTTATTTTTTATTTTAAAAATTTTATTTGCAAAAAAGTCTATATTTATGATTCAACTTTTTCAAACATAAACCAAAGAAAAATTTATTAAACACCAAGATTTAGTGATTCAAGCAAGCTTTTTCTTTAAATTTTAATAATAATTAAAAATAAATTTCAAAAGTAAAGCAAATCAATACTATATTTTAAACATAAACAATTTAAAAATGAATAAAATTTGATTAATTTATATACAAATTATATATATTAAGGTGGCTCAAGCTGCCCAATTACCAGGCAGATGGAGAATTGTCAAAAATAAGGTATTAGTTCAAAATAATCCCGTTGATAATAATTTTAACAAATAATATACATAAAGCTTTATACATTAATAACTAATCGAGCACTACACAATGAAAACGCTAAAATTTTTTTCTTGTTTTTAATGCTGTAGTAATAAAACAATATCTAAGAATAATGCCTAACAACTGACTCTATAAATTGCTAAATAAATAAACAATTAAATATTAAATTTAAATTTAAATCAATTGGGTACATCTACTTGTCTTCCGAAATACATTGTTTGAAAACCAGATGTTTGAGTAATTTCACAGAGCCACAGAGCAAGGCTTATGATAACATAAAAATTTTAAGGCAAATATTACAATCAATTATTTCTTAAAACCATAATATTCATGAACCCCTACATTGCCTCAAACATGAAATAAGGTAACTCAATAATTCGACATTATTGTCTTGCAACTAATCCTTTTATTATTATCGGGATACTGTGCAGTAAGAACACGAGAAGTACAAAAAGTAAATTAATTATTCCTTTATACAAAAAAATTGGCAAAAAAAATCGGTGATTTTCATTAAGGCCTAATCAATTTATTATTTATTGCATAAGAGAAAATTAATTTAAAAATAAAAGAAAAAAGTTGTATTAATAATAAAAAGTATAAATCACGATTGCACATAATCATTGATAAATTTTATACAAAAACTTGTTTTTGATAAAGTCGCACAGACGACGAAGACAAATGGTTGGCTGTTCATCTAATCTCCAGAAGAACTTTGGACTGGGAGATCATAAAACATGTTTGTACTACCAGTGATGCTGAAATTTGGTGTAAAATTTATTTATTTATACATTTATTTCTTCAAAATATCATTTTTAATTATAATTAAGACTGTCTAATGATAAAAAATCATTTATTTTAGTTTTGCCTTTGTCAAAATTATGTTAACATTATTGAGGACGTCATTACTCGATGCTGTCGATAAGATGAAGATCGGATTTCCAATTGACGCTGCCACTTGATTGAACTCATTTTCTAAATTAATAAATTTGTTTTTAAATTTGACGTAATTCCTTGCCTTTTGAACTCTTCTCCTCGCTATATGAGTTTATTATTTTAGTTTTATGTTTATATTGGCTTGAAATTTGGTCATTTATTTTTTAATTAAAAGCTATTAATATGTCAATAAATTAAACTTCAATTCACTTCATTTTAGATCCAATCTGATGCACGAAGCGGAAAACGAAGCATTTACGGAAAACCATCCCCGCGGGAGTGAAGAGCCATTTTTGCCCATGAGTTGAGCATAAGAAACCAGCGTTGTCGTCGACCGGGGGACCTGAAAGGTCAGAGTCATGGAGTGCGGCTTTGGGCGTAGGCCGTTTTGATGAAAACAGTTCAACTCTGGAAGGTCGGTTCTCGCCGGACGCTCCCTCTTAACTAAAAGCGTTTTTTAAAACCTATTTCGAGTAAACTGTACTAGGGCTGGGATTTATAAAAACTAAAAGCCGCTTTAATTCAAAATTTTTTCAAAATAGATGCTTTTTCTCTCGCGCCAATCCATGTTCGAAATTAATTTAACGTAAAAACCCAGCTCTAATCATTACTTACTTGCCTTTCCGTTGTAGTTTTGTGTTTTTTAAACGATGGTGTCAGAAAATAATTTTTGGAAGATTTTGAATTTATATAAAAGTTCAAATTCGGGTCCGGGTTTTAAAATTGGCAGCTTTGGCTTCTACGCCCCAAAAGCCCCTAAAAATTCTTTTTCTTGACTTTTAATAATCACTGACGAATTGTCCGCTGACGCATTGTCCGGGAGCTAAACTGTTTCTACCGACAGACTCTTTTTCACATTCAGAAGCTTTATTCATATAGAAATTTCAGGTAATTACAACCTATGTTTTAAATAAAGGCATTAAAAAGAGAAATATGAATATGATAAAATAAGAAAATCGACAAGAAATGTCAGTAAAGAGTTGGCCGGCCCTCTGCGTTATTTTATCAGTTTCATCGTTCTCAAACGTAACAATTGCACATTGGCGAAAACAATACGATTAATAAAAAAAGTTGATAAATAATTTAAATTTATGTTTGCGTATTTCTTACTGCAAATAATAACTAGCATTTAAATTTAACTAATGCTTTTTTCATTTCTGTTTCTTACACTTTCTTTACAAATTCGTTTAAGAAATACTACCCTGAATTCACTTTTGTACGACTCAATGTCGATAAATGTATGTTAAAAACAGGTTTTTAAATAAGACACATTTTAAATCTTTTGATAGTACCTTTCATAACCGCTAGATTATTAGCATAATTTCTGTGTAAAATTAACATATGATTTGTAAAAGATCGGGTTTAATATTTTTAAATACTTTATATATAAAGGGCTCTTTGAGCTGATTAAATTAGCGATAAATTGATATATTTTTTTGATAATAAATTGTTTAAGTTTTCAACATTTGCACGGCGCCGCTCAACAAGCAAAATTTTATTCAGGCCTAAAGCTAGCTTGTTTATTTCTTATAGTAAATTTTATTAGCTGTCGCATTTGTATTTTTGTAAAAAATTAAATGAATATTTTACTTGATAATATAAAGCTGTAAGTTTATTATTTAAAAAAAAATCTTGTAAATATAATTTATTTCTAAAGATTGTTGACTTAAAGAATGTGTTTTGTTCAAATCAATTTTATATATTTTTGATCAAAGAGCTAATAAGTAATTTCAATTGATGGATTTTTTAAATTAATAATTCTAGAGCTCGTGCACAGACCAGGTTGCGCTCTAATATTGATTAGAGATTTTTTAAAAAGGCGATCAGAGCGAACATTGGTGCACACATGACCGTTGCCTGACAAGTTATTTTATAAATTTCAGATTTTTATGTTCGAGGATTTGCTTAACAAATTTATGAATAGCAAATGTTGGTTATTGTTTCTTTATGAATTAATGCTTCTCGTATAATTTTATCGTATATTATTGTATAAAAATAGCAAATATTTTAATTTGTAAAGATTATTTCATAGTCTTTTGATTCAAATTTTTGCTTTGTTTAAAAATTATTAATTTATAATCTTTTTGAATAAATTTTTGTTGGGCAATATAAGGACTCCAGCTTTTAGGAGTTTGTTTGCTATTTCAATTTTGTGAGAAATTCTTGGTCAAATTAATCGTCGTTTAGTTTAATCATTTTTGTGTTTAAACCTTTTCATTATCTTCTTTGTAATTTTTAAATAATTTTAATGTTTTTATACCCTTTTATTTTATTGAAAAGTTTTTAATTATCAATTATTTATATTTTTGTATTATTATTATTATTATTTTAATCGAACCTTTATTATTTGAGTTGAATAATTTGTTTTAAAGCCAAACTTTTTTTATTTATTTTTTTATTTTTAAAATTCTGCAATTATATAATTTATAAATTGTACTTATCGAAAGTATACATACAATAATCGTCATTCAGATTAGTGAATTTATGTTTCTGTTTTGATTTTTGGAAAAATAGTTTAGCCATTTGTTTAAGTTCATTTGATTATTATATTAATAATTTTAAAAATACAATATATTATTTTGTGATTGAATTTGAACTCAATTCTTCATGCGGTTTATTGTATTATCTTCTGTTGTTTTTTGGAAAAATTTTAGCTATTTAAGTTGGTTGATCATTTTTAATGTAACTATGTATAACAATTATTTTTAATTTTTATTAATTTATTATAAATTTGCTATTGCTTGATTTTTATACACTCAAATTTTGCTTTGTTTATCAATTAGGGTAGAATAAAATCAGGTGCGGTTGGTTTGCCGATCACGCATCTAATGTTTCGTTGATCGATGTCTTCTTCATAAGGAGGCAATAGCCTCAATAAATTTTATTTATTTAATTATAGACATTTTCAAAATAAAGTTGGTTATGCCATAACAAATGCTATTTTTTTATGATTTTTATTTTTTCCTTCATTACAAAGCTATACATTATGCGTGTTGTGATAAATTTATTATTCGTTGTAACCAAAACCTAATATATTTCAATTTATTTGGCTGATAGTGTTTCTTAGCCGTCTTGGTGTGTTTATTTAATATTGTTAACAATATATTTTAGATTTTAACTTTAACTTTTGATCAATTGATTAGTGTCAAGTAATTATTTAACAAATTGGAAATTTTAGCCAAAAAAGCTTATTTAAAATTAACAATTAAACCTTGAAAAATCATTTCGCAGCATATTCAATGGAGTTGTAAATGATAATTGCTGCTTATGTTATACATTAAAATAGGTTAATTACTAATGTGAATACTTTTTCCAGTCGTTCGCGATATCCAAAACTTCAAGAAAATTTAAAAATCTTAACACCAACATGCATGTTTAGGATGTGAGTGTTAACAAAGTTAAAAAAAATTTGGGTCATTTGTAATTTTAATTTATAAATATTAATTAAAATTTATATCTTCTTAATTCTTTGAACCCATTAATTTTGCGTACTTTTTGTCTTTTGGTTAATAAACATTATATTTTCCATATTGGTATTCTAAAATATTAGCGTTATTTCAGATATTAATGATTTTTACTGATCACTCTATTTTATGCATTGTATCGTCAAAGAGAACCAAAAATCCGTCATTTTGAGCTTAAAAATTAATTATTTTTTAGTAATATGATTTGTTGTTACAGTGTTCCATTTAGTTTTTTTTATCACAGTTTATGCGAACACTTTTGTTTTGATATCGTCACGGACCTTTGTGAATCGGTTGTTGAGCATGAGAGGCCCAGATGCTTCCTTTATATACGGCAAATTTAAAGTTGTCCTATTTAGAACACAAATTTTAAAATATCATTTTAGACTATTTCTTATGTCCATTTATAAAATCTGGTTCATTTTTTTTATTTAAAATACGATGATTTGGTTATTGTTTTTTTTACATTTTTTTATCGTCTTTTTTATTATTTATTGACTTTTGGTTATATATTTTACGTTTTTAGCCATGTAATATCCGTATTCATTCTTCCAAGAGTTCTTTATTTTAAATTCTTATTTTAATTTTCTTTATAAGTTCGTTTCTTTTTTTATGTATTTTTTCAAATTGCAACTGACGATGCCTATTTAAACGTATTTTTTATTTTTTTAAATATTAGTCAAATTTTGTGATTCATGCCTTTAACTAATTATAAATTTTGTGAATTTTTTGTTTTCCAAAAGAAATATTTTATGTTGGAATACCCCATAATTAATTATTTTTAAATAAATTATATAAGTTTGAATAATTTTTTGAAGTTTAACAACTTTGAAAGCTGATTAATTATAAATCATTCAAGTTGTAAGAAAAAAATTAAACTATAAATTATATGAATTACAACTCTGAAGTGTATGTTCTCTCACCAACTGAACGTCACCGACGCACAGATGTTTTCATCAAATTTATAATAAAAATAATAAATTTTCTTCGTTAAATTTTGAGTATTTGTAATGTTTTTAGTAATTATTTTTAGCTTAATTTGTTTAACTAAAACTTTTTGTTAATGGTATTAAAGTTTGTTTAAAAAGTAGTAATATCGTGATACAGAAGTGTTGGAAATTATGCAACTTAAGTATAATCACAAATTTTAATTATTATTTTTATTTTGTTGTTTCTCTATACAATTTACCACTTATTTTTAAAAATTTATGGTAACCAGCTAACTTAAACCATAAAATAATTTTAATGACAACCGAGTTCAAATCCACTTTGTTTGCTAAATTGCTCAACATTCTTTAAATTATAATGATTTATATTAAAAGTAACGATTAAAAAGCGTTGTTACTAACTAACAAATGTTTCTCAGAATTGTTCGAAAAAATGGATTCGAACTGTTAAATGCGGTAGGGTATTATTAGAGAGTAGGAATTATTTTTCAACTTCCTCAGAAAGGGCGACATTATTAGATGGTGTGGAATTAAAAGAGCATACACGGAATTCAACGGAAGACCTGTTTGAAGACTAAACAATTGAAATTTAATGTATAAATCAAAAATTTCAACCAAAACCTCACCTTTAAGTCTTTCTTAAAATTTTGAGAAAATGGTCAGCCACTGGATTTATCTGGCTTGTGGGTTTTGTGTTGGTTTTGTTAAAAAATTCTAGAATTATGCTAAAAATATTATTTATAATGAAGAATATTTTTTGGATTATATGAATTAGTTTTAATTATTAATATTATTTTAAATTTTAATTTTAATTATTATAAGTTTTATCACCAATTAAAGAGCTTTTAATATTGATATTGACATGATGTCATTAGTTTTGCTTGTTTAATAATAAAATCCTATTTTACTGCAAATATAAAAAAAATGTTAACATTTAATTACAACAGATGAGCAAGAAATAAATAAAATAGTTTGTTCATAAATTTTCATGCGTTGAGATATAAGTAATTAAGGATTACTTCAATAAAAAATCACTAAAGTAATTTACAGTTAATTTAAAAGACATCAAATAATTTGTAAATAATTTGTAAATAATTAGCATAGTTAAAATATTTTAATCTAATGTTTCACCATATCGTAATAAAAATAAAAATACGGGCGAAGAACTATTTTCAAAATTATTTGATTATATACAAATAATATGTATTAAGGAAACTTAGGATCAATACGAGCGCTCTTCTTTGGCTTTAATCTTTTTTGCAATAGATTCTTGTTTTTTTAAATAGGTATATTATTAATTATTTACTGTTTTTTGTTACTAATAGTATGTTTTTTAGTCTGCTATTATATTTAAAAAACTTAATATCAATTATCTTTTAAAATTGATTAAATTTGAAATTTTGTTATTTGAATGTAAATGCATTTGTTTTTTCATATTATTTTAAATTGGTAGTGTATCGCTGCGAAAAAAACGTTTTTTGTGCCCTGTGTTTCCTTGAGCCAAAAGATATCTTTTATTAATTCGTTTGATTTTTAATTTTAAATAATATTTATAAAATATTACTTAAATTCCGAATTTAACAAAAGTAGTTATTTTATTAATGCCTTTTAAGGTTTATTTGTTTTATGATCATATTATTAAAGCATTAAATCACTAATAAAGGTTTAATTAAAAGCGGTCGAGTAGTGTATTATTTAATTACGATTTTTAACATTTATTTACTCTTATTGCATCAAAAGGGTTTCTAAATGTGTTTTTATAGCATAAATTTATAAAATTAATATAATTTCTCTAATTCTTAGAGTTTTATAAATACTCAGCAAGTTGTATAAACATTTATGTTAACAGCCATTTAAATAAAGAATATTCAATTATTCCTTTTATATCATTTAATACAATATTATTTATTTTTTAAATTAATTTAATGCTGTTGGTACTACCTTTCCAATTTTATAATCACCAATTAAACGATTTATTAATTTATACAAATTACTTTCATCTATTAAAATATTTAGTAAATATTTGAAATCTTTGTAAGTAAATCATTTTTTAAGATATTTCAGATCAGAGAAAATGTTTCTATTTAGTAACATACTTATGCAGGTATTAAAAATTCAAATAACAAAAGATTTTTTATTAATATAACTTAAGTTATTAATTTGAAACATGCAAACTGAAGCTTCCGACTTTGATATCAGCCGACTTTACGAAACAAAACAAAACTGAAAAACGCTACGAAACGAAACGAAACGAAATTTGCTAATGAAAACAAAGAAAAAATTTAAATTAACGATTTTTATAAATGATATTTAAATGCTTTTAAACAGTATCTAACACATCCCAGACATACGCAATCAAATTTGGAACGATGAACATGTAAAAAACATATTCATTCTATCAAACTAAAATAGCTTCTTAAAAATGTATTAAATATCTAAATAAAAGATTATCAAGTAATATAAAGTACATTATATTTTTAATCAATCTTATTTAAGGTGCATGAAGCTCTCATTACTTTGCTTGGACGGTCAATAAATGATTGATTGTAAATTTTTTCTTGCTTATTAAATCATTTAATCAAACTTTTTTCTATTGTAGTCCACAAGTTAAAGTTTTTGTATATTCATATTACAAATAAATTACTTTTATTTAATATAAATATTAGAAAAAATTCTTTATTTATAGTATAAAATAAATATATAATTAAGAATACAATGCAATTTTTTTTTAAATACATTAAAGAATTTAAAAATATCTTTTTCTAATTCTAGATTCAAGTTTATCACAAATATGATGTTGGAAGTTTTTATAAAGACAAATATTTGGAATTCGGTTCACCGTTGAAATAGAAAAGTGCTATATAATTTGAAACTATTGCTAATTTACAAATTTCGACAACACTTAAAATTTAATTAAACAGTCATTTTGGGTTTAAAATGTCCAAATTTTGTTATAATAGTTTAGCGTTAGATATGTATTTAATATTATGCTTTTTAATTTAAAAAAAATTTTCAGTTTATTATAATTGTTTAAAAATGTTGACATTTGGTCATTATCTAGGGTGATTTTGCTTTATTCATATATTTTATTTTAAGTATAAATAAATATTTTTTGCTAAGATAAGAGATCATGTTGATTTAAAGGTTATATATCAAAATTTTTCTTTGATCTTGGATTGTATTATATAAATGATAGTTAAAATTAAAAAGTTTGTTTATCTCAAATCTCGGCATTCTTTATTTTTTTATTTATAGCGCATATTCTTTTTTTTGATTGGCCGCACCGATATTGGAATTTGGCCTCCTGGTATGTTGATCGGTGTTTTACAAAGCCTTCCTTTACGCGTCATTCTTCAACTGATTGCATTGTTTTAAAACTTTTTAATAATATTTATAATATGTTTTTAATATCAAACAAAGCATTATAATTGTAACTTTTTAGAAATATTGATTATATTAAATGCATTATAGAAAAGTAGTTCGGTGACAGACACTTTTCGATTATCAAAGTTCAATGCGATCTTTTTCAATGTTTTATAAAGCTTTTATTTATTTATCAAATGTTTCACTGAATGCCTCTTCACACTAAGTGAGCTACGATTGTTTAATACTATAATAAGATTCAAAAGCGTTAAAATTGCCTGTTTTTAATTCTCACTGCAACTTTTAAGAATATGAAGACCATTACTGCTTTGAGCTTTTATAGTTTAGATTAATTCACGCTTTTTATTTAGAGAATATTTCGTGGAATTTATTTATTTTTAACTTTCTGAAAAATAAGCATTTTGTTTTAATGAGATTAAAATTGTCATAAAAGAGATTTATTTTTAAATTATAATTCATGATAATATTGTAAAGTTACCACATATATTTATACATTTGATCGGTTTTAGGTTTTTAAAAAATAATTACTTTAATCAAATCCAATATATTCATTATAGCAACAATTATCATGAATTATTTTACTGTTTAATTTAAAAATCATGTTATTGACAATGCGTAAAATTGCGTTCATCGATAGAATTAAAGCTTCAGTCATCCGTTAAGATTTTTATATTTTTATTACAGTATTTATTCTATTTATAAAAATAAATAAACTTTCACTTTTTAAATTTATTTAATAGTTAGGTTTGGGTATTAATTGTTGCTCTTTTCAGTTTATTTATTTAATTTTTTACTCATTATATTTTTTCGAAATAAATGTGCTTTTGTATCACTAGTAAGATTTTTAGTTTTTTATGTCATCTCATCTCTTTTATTTATATTTATGTATTACATAATTTTGATTTTTCTTGAATTACATCCAGAATATGCGCAAATTCTTAAATAATTCGTTTTCAAAAATCTTTACAATTATTTTAAGTTACCTATGTTCATTTTTAATGTAATAGATTTTTGTTTTTGAAGATTAAACAATAAACAACATTTTGGAAATCTAGATGTCGCAGTGGACGAAACCAATATCGTGTAGCGCATACAATGAATTCAAAGTTTGAATGGAGACACTGATAACACCATATCATCTGAGAATAGTTATATAATGTACGTAGAAATCACTTTAATTTGTTCTTAGAATTTAATGATTTTGTATTTCACTGCCTACCTTAACAAAGTCGTTCATTTAATAAAGTTTGATTTAAGATTGCCGAATTTGGCATTATGATCGTTCTCAGCAAACCGCCTCTCGCTAGGCATACCTTTCGACTTGGTCTGGCTGCAAAGTGCTTTCCTAGAAAAGTCGGGCCGCTATATTTTTATTGACATTTAATGTAAGATTCATATTATAAAATTAATATTGATATATTTTTTTAGCAAGAAAGGTTGTTTTGTTACGCATATGGTAAGTTAAGTTATAGATTATATTAAAACCAAAATATACATTTTTGTTATTGTTAGTTTTATTTACATCGCGATTATTTATCTTGTATTCTCACGGACATTTGTGCTACGTTTCAAAAAAAAAGAAGGTTCTTTTTGTTAAGTTATTATCATAATTTATTTTAATTATTTCTTTCACATCCGATAAATATCTGTTGAATGTAGCATAATTTATTATGCAATATAGTAGTTTTTTTTATAAATAAAAATTTATGGAAAATGCACTTTATGATTAGTATTAAAGTACAGCAAAAAATATCATTTTATTTTAAAAAACCAATGTGGAACATATAACATGCCAATTTTAAGCAACTATATTGCTGCGGAATTTTTAATATTAAAAATTTTTAAAAATAATTTCAAAATTAATTGCGATAATTTTTTTATATAAAAACTGAATTTCGATTTTGAATGTTACATTTTTCAGCTTAGTTTTTGTTTAAGATTGGGAGATTTTTATTTTACGGAGAAATCCGAAGTTTTGTGGGGCGTATCGTACACAGCACATATTTATCCAAATAATACATTATTTTATTTATAAGGTTTGGAACCCTAAAATGCTGTTTGTATGCCTGAGCCCATTGATTAGGATTTAATTGTTTGTATTTCTTTTTAATTAATTGTCTTTACTTTTTTTTTGATTTGAGTTGAAAATAAAATGTTTATTAATAGCCTTTAATATAGTTTTAGTTCATCTCATCATAAATTATCACTTTTAAACATTATCTAATTTGTAAGCATTGTTATTTCCATTTTTATTCATTTAAATTCATTATATAAAAAGCGATTCACTTATTAATTTTTAATATATTATTTCACAAACATTCTTGCCTCTACACAAATATTCTTTTAGTTATTTTATAAAAAATTATTTGCATTGGTGAAATAAATTGTTTGTTTTTAATTGTTAGGGTTCTTTTTATTAAATGATAGTTTTTAATTTTAGTTTTTTTCTTATTTATATGTCATTAAAAAAATTCAGTTTGAGTTGTATATTTGTATTTTTAACATCTTGTCCCTTAAATATTGAGAAGTCAGGATTTTTAAAATTAAAATTGTCATCTCTCGCTTTTTGCTCTTTGTGGGGGTGCTCTGCAGGTGTGGTTATAAAAATGCACGTATTTTATTTTAAATTTCCTTTTTGTATTTCTATATTATTAAGTTATTTCTGCGTTGTAGAAGACGTGCACAAGGGCCAGGTACAATTCATGTATTTATTTTTTTTAAAATTTTGATTTTTCATATGTAGTATTTAAAATAGGCAAATTTTCTTCAGTATAATAGTTTAGTTTAATTTATGTATATTTCTTATAATATATTAAATTACCGGGCGCATAATATTGCATTTTTGCTAAAGAAATAACAAAAATATATTCATTGATCACATAAACGAATCAACATTGATGTATAAAGATGTTAAAAGTGAGTCCTAACAACGATAACATTGTGCTCGCTAAACGAAACGACATTAAAAATTCTTTTTTTAAGAAGTTTTTTAAGGATTTTGATCAGTGAGACATTTTTAATCAATTATTTTTGTAAAAAAATCTATTTTCCCCAAATTTAACTTTTTTAATATTTGCATTAAAATCATAATATTTTTATAAAATATACAAAATTTAGTTTCAATGAAACTGTGGTCATTTCTAAATATATTTTTGATCTAATTGGTTTATTCTATTTATTCAAACTTAGGACCATTTTTTATATTCAGTTTTATATTAATTAATCATTATATTATACTTTATATTGTTTATTTTAATCGACATTATGAATAAATATTAGTTTTTCATTTTTTTTAATATTAGCTATTTTGTATTAATATTACTAAATTTATTAATAAAGTGAAAAGTCTCTAGTTTCATGTCACAGTGACTTTTATTAGTTCAGGATTATAACTGATTTATTGATTAGGTTCCGGAAATTTTAAGCAATATTTTGTCAGATGTTACTGAAATTTACTTTTCTTTATTCATTTTAGTTGCGTCGCCTAGGCCGGGAATGATTTTTTCCGCAAAATGAATCCTTTTTAAAACATTTTTTAATAACTATTTTTTATATCCTTTTATGCTTTGCCCTGATTATTTTTTATCGTAAAATGTTATTAAGTCGCATTTTATGAGCTTAACATTATTTGCGTTTTACTTTCTTTTCAAAACTGAATGGGTGATAAACTTGTTTTTATTGTAATTATTTCAAATATCTTTTTATTTAAAGTTTCTCTTTATTTGCAATAAGTTAAAAAATGATAAAGAAGGATTTTAAATAGTTTTTTTATAATTTAATACAATTTTGAATAACATTTATAAAAATATTTATGCATATTTTTACAAATATTATTGTGACTCTAAGGTCAATCATTTCTTTTAAATAGATGATTAATATTTTCATATATTCAATCTTAAAACTTATTCGTATTTTATTAAAGCAAAACGCACTTTAAGATCTATTTAACAAAATGACTTAATAAACAAATAAAATCGGATCTTGCGCGAAATTGAAGTCCTATAACTACTTCACTGCAATCCACAATTATCCTTTTTATTATTGCAAATGGAACTATCTAACAAAGATTAATTTGTGTTTAATATATATTTATATCTTATAAATTTTTTGCTCGGTGTCATGATAAAGAAATAGTTTATTTTTTTCAGTAGAAGGGTGCTTTGCTACATTTCACTTATAAATTATTTTGTAGCTGGTTTACGGCCGTATTTGGTTGCATTCTCTTAACAAATTGAGTCAAAAAATTCCAAAAATTTTCCCCGGCGGCGCCACCGCCGACCCCTTCCTCAGCCCCAGCAGCAGAAGTCACGCCAGAATTCTCAAAAAAATTTGTGCTGAGGCAATCGAAGTTGAAGACAATGAGGAAAATATTTTTGAATAATAAAAAAAATTTTGGTTCACCCTTGACCACCCCCCCCCCCCCATTGTCAATCACGGGTAATCCTAATCCCGGGTTTTCCCAAAAATCCCGGTCCCGGCTCTAGTTACAAGTAGCCTTGGATAAATAAGAGCTTCAAATGATACAAATTGAACAATTCGGTCCAGTTTGAATGGTGTTTTGATTTTTTTGGTAAAATTAAAAAATCCCGCAATCCCGCGCGGGAACCGCAAATTTAAAATGCGGGATTTGCGGGATTGCGGGATTAATCCCGCAAATCCGATCCCGCACGAGATTTTGTTGTCCAATCCCGCAGCGGGATCTGCAAATCTGATTTTGCCGCACTCTAATTTCAGCTCGGCAGTTCGGACAGGTGCGTTCTTTTACAACCACTTCTTCAAGCAGCATAACCATTAATCGTTATTAGGTAATTTTTCGTTCCTAAAGAATAATATGATTTACATTTATTTTTGATAGTTTTTTTGAATAAGGTTTAATATATGCATAATAAATTTTTTTCATTTTTAATTCTGTCGACCAACCGATAAAAGTCCGTCCGGCGTCGGTCTAACAGTTAAAAGTAGTGTTAGGCACGGTACGGTATTACCGCGGTAATTTTCGGTATTACCGCGGTAATTTTTTCGGTATTACCGATTCGGTATACCGACCGAGAAAAATGTTGAGATTTCGGTATTTTTCGGTAACGGTAATTTACCGATTTACCGTTACCGATTACCGACCGAGAAAATTGTTGAGATTTCGGTATTTTTCGGTAACGGTAATTTACCGAATTACCGTTACCGATTACCGACCGAGCCATTTCTGTTTACCGCTGTAATTTTCGGTAATCGGGAATTTTTTTAAATGCTACTTTTTGGCGAATAGTGTATTGAATTGGATGAATTTCCCAACATTTATTGACTAAATTGCTACCCGACGATGCTCCCACTGTGCTTTTTAGATTGAATATGAGTTTAATTTGGAATATTGGTCTTTATACAAAATGTAATAAAGACGAATCAGAATGCAATGAATGCAAAAAGCGAATTAAGACATCGGCAGCAAGTACTTCGGGGTTAATTGCCCACGTCAAACAGCATCCCGAATTTGCTGAAAAATTAAAAAAACTACAAGAAAATGAGACGAAAACGCGCCCCGGAACAATTGAAAAATTTGTCAATGTGAATAGTGCAGGTTAATTAAACTAATTCAATTTGTGTTGTAAATAAAAAATTAAAGGAGAGCTCAGCTCACTGGACAGAAAAATTGTCCATTTCATTGCGTGCACCAACAATTCCTTCCACCAAATAAATCACACGACATTCCACACCCTATTTTCCGTCAATCATCCACTACAAACAATTAAGGATCAAAAGCACTACAGAGAATGGGCGTTGCCGCGCATTTATGGACTGGTTCAAAAAAAAGTTCAAGAGGAACTAAACAAATGTTCGCATCTCTCATTTACCACTGACATTTGGAGCGGACCAAGCGACTCTTACATTTCGTATGCACTTTTTTTTGCAAATTTTTGCTTGCTACATTTATTTATAGCCTCACAGCTCATGGTATTTCGAATTGTTGGAGCAGAGTGAATTTTGTTTTGTCATGCCAGCACTTTCCGGGCGCACACGACAATATTAACATAACAGCAAAGGCCAATTCAATGCTTCAAGCATGGGAAATCAACCCCGAAAAAGTGCACGTTTTCCTCAGAGATGGGGCGGCTGCAATGAAAAAAGTCATTCAGCTTTGCAAATAATTATAAACCAAAAATTTTAGGCA
This sequence comes from Globodera pallida, assembly GCA_020449905.1. Taxonomy (NCBI): domain Eukaryota; kingdom Metazoa; phylum Nematoda; class Chromadorea; order Rhabditida; family Heteroderidae; genus Globodera; species Globodera pallida. The sequence continues at coordinate 275,262 of JAIXHY010000020.1, read as the reverse complement.
TTTGAGGGAAATTTTGAACATGCAGATTGTGCCGCTCATCAATTAAACCTTTGCGTTGACAAAACATTGAAATTGCCACGGATGAAATCAATTTGCCCGGAAAGTGCTGGCATGACAAAACAAAATTCACTCTGCTCCAACAATTCGAAATACCATGAGCTGTGAGGCTATAAATAAATGTAGCAAGCAAAAATTTGCAAAAAAAAGTGCATACGAAATGTAAGAGTCGCTTGGTCCGCTCCAAATGTCAGTGGTAAATGAGAGATGCGAACATTTGTTTAGTTCCTCTTGAACTTTTTTTTGAACCAGTCCATAAATGCGCGGCAACGCCCATTCTCTGTAGTGCTTTTGATCCTTAATTGTTTGTAGTGGATGATTGACGGAAAATAGGGTGTGGAATGTCGTGTGATTTATTTGGTGGAAGGAATTGTTGGTGCACGCAATGAAATGGACAATTTTTCTGTCCAGTGAGCTGAGCTCTCCTTTAATTTTTTATTTACAACACAAATTGAATTAGTTTAATTAACCTGCACTATTCACATTGACAAATTTTTCAATTGTTCCGGGGCGCGTTTTCGTCTCATTTTCTTGTAGTTTTTTTAATTTTTCAGCAAATTCGGGATGCTGTTTGACGTGGGCAATTAACCCCGAAGTACTTGCTGCCGATGTCTTAATTCGCTTTTTGCATTCATTGCATTCTGATTCGTCTTTATTACATTTTGTATAAAGACCAATATTCCAAATTAAACTCATATTCAATCTAAAAAGCACAGTGGGAGCATCGTCGGGTAGCAATTTAGTCAATAAATGTTGGGAAATTCATCCAATTCAATACACTATTCGCCAAAAAGTAGCATTTAAAAAAATTCCCGATTACCGAAAATTACAGCGGTAAACAGAAATGGCTCGGTCGGTAATCGGTAACGGTAATTCGGTAAATTACCGTTACCGAAAAATACCGAAATCTCAACAATTTTCTCGGTCGGTAATCGGTAACGGTAAATCGGTAAATTACCGTTACCGAAAAATACCGAAATCTCAACATTTTTCTCGGTCGGTATACCGAATCGGTAATACCGAAAAAATTACCGCGGTAATACCGAAAATTACCGCGGTAATACCGTACCGTGCCTAACACTACTTTTAACTGTTAGACCGACGCCGGACGGACTTTTATCGGTTGGTCGACAGAATTAAAAATGAAAAAAATTTATTATGCATATATTAAACCTTATTCAAAAAAACTATCAAAAATAAATGTAAATCATATTATTCTTTAGGAACGAAAAATTACCTAATAACGATTAATGGTTATGCTGCTTGAAGAAGTGGTTGTAAAAGAACGCACCTGTCCGAACTGCCGAGCTGAAATTAGAGTGCGGCAAAATCAGATTTGCAGATCCCGCTGCGGGATTGGACAACAAAATCTCGTGCGGGATCGGATTTGCGGGATTAATCCCGCAATCCCGCAAATCCCGCATTTTAAATTTGCGGTTCCCGCGCGGGATTGCGGGATTTTTTAATTTTACCAAAAAAATCAAAACACCATTCAAACTGGACCGAATTGTTCAATTTGTATCATTTGAAGCTCTTATTTATCCAAGGCTACTTGTAACTAGAGCCGGGACCGGGATTTTTGGGAAAACCCGGGATTAGGATTACCCGTGATTGACAATGGGGGGGGGGGGGTGGTCAAGGGTGAACCAAAATTTTTTTTATTATTCAAAAATATTTTCCTCATTGTCTTCAACTTCGATTGCCTCAGCACAAATTTTTTTGAGAATTCTGGCGTGACTTCTGCTGCTGGGGCTGAGGAAGGGGTCGGCGGTGGCGCCGCCGGGGAAAATTTTTGGAATTTTTTGACTCAATTTGTTAAGAGAATGCAACCAAATACGGCCGTAAACCAGCTACAAAATAATTTATAAGTGAAATGTAGCAAAGCACCCTTCTACTGAAAAAAATAAACTATTTCTTTATCATGACACCGAGCAAAAAATTTATAAGATATAAATATATATTAAACACAAATTAATCTTTGTTAGATAGTTCCATTTGCAATAATAAAAAGGATAATTGTGGATTGCAGTGAAGTAGTTATAGGACTTCAATTTCGCGCAAGATCCGATTTTATTTGTTTATTAAGTCATTTTGTTAAATAGATCTTAAAGTGCGTTTTGCTTTAATAAAATACGAATAAGTTTTAAGATTGAATATATGAAAATATTAATCATCTATTTAAAAGAAATGATTGACCTTAGAGTCACAATAATATTTGTAAAAATATGCATAAATATTTTTATAAATGTTATTCAAAATTGTATTAAATTATAAAAAAACTATTTAAAATCCTTCTTTATCATTTTTTAACTTATTGCAAATAAAGAGAAACTTTAAATAAAAAGATATTTGAAATAATTACAATAAAAACAAGTTTATCACCCATTCAGTTTTGAAAAGAAAGTAAAACGCAAATAATGTTAAGCTCATAAAATGCGACTTAATAACATTTTACGATAAAAAATAATCAGGGCAAAGCATAAAAGGATATAAAAAATAGTTATTAAAAAATGTTTTAAAAAGGATTCATTTTGCGGAAAAAATCATTCCCGGCCTAGGCGACGCAACTAAAATGAATAAAGAAAAGTAAATTTCAGTAACATCTGACAAAATATTGCTTAAAATTTCCGGAACCTAATCAATAAATCAGTTATAATCCTGAACTAATAAAAGTCACTGTGACATGAAACTAGAGACTTTTCACTTTATTAATAAATTTAGTAATATTAATACAAAATAGCTAATATTAAAAAAAATGAAAAACTAATATTTATTCATAATGTCGATTAAAATAAACAATATAAAGTATAATATAATGATTAATTAATATAAAACTGAATATAAAAAATGGTCCTAAGTTTGAATAAATAGAATAAACCAATTAGATCAAAAATATATTTAGAAATGACCACAGTTTCATTGAAACTAAATTTTGTATATTTTATAAAAATATTATGATTTTAATGCAAATATTAAAAAAGTTAAATTTGGGGAAAATAGATTTTTTTACAAAAATAATTGATTAAAAATGTCTCACTGATCAAAATCCTTAAAAAACTTCTTAAAAAAAGAATTTTTAATGTCGTTTCGTTTAGCGAGCACAATGTTATCGTTGTTAGGACTCACTTTTAACATCTTTATACATCAATGTTGATTCGTTTATGTGATCAATGAATATATTTTTGTTATTTCTTTAGCAAAAATGCAATATTATGCGCCCGGTAATTTAATATATTATAAGAAATATACATAAATTAAACTAAACTATTATACTGAAGAAAATTTGCCTATTTTAAATACTACATATGAAAAATCAAAATTTTAAAAAAAATAAATACATGAATTGTACCTGGCCCTTGTGCACGTCTTCTACAACGCAGAAATAACTTAATAATATAGAAATACAAAAAGGAAATTTAAAATAAAATACGTGCATTTTTATAACCACACCTGCAGAGCACCCCCACAAAGAGCAAAAAGCGAGAGATGACAATTTTAATTTTAAAAATCCTGACTTCTCAATATTTAAGGGACAAGATGTTAAAAATACAAATATACAACTCAAACTGAATTTTTTTAATGACATATAAATAAGAAAAAAACTAAAATTAAAAACTATCATTTAATAAAAAGAACCCTAACAATTAAAAACAAACAATTTATTTCACCAATGCAAATAATTTTTTATAAAATAACTAAAAGAATATTTGTGTAGAGGCAAGAATGTTTGTGAAATAATATATTAAAAATTAATAAGTGAATCGCTTTTTATATAATGAATTTAAATGAATAAAAATGGAAATAACAATGCTTACAAATTAGATAATGTTTAAAAGTGATAATTTATGATGAGATGAACTAAAACTATATTAAAGGCTATTAATAAACATTTTATTTTCAACTCAAATCAAAAAAAAAGTAAAGACAATTAATTAAAAAGAAATACAAACAATTAAATCCTAATCAATGGGCTCAGGCATACAAACAGCATTTTAGGGTTCCAAACCTTATAAATAAAATAATGTATTATTTGGATAAATATGTGCTGTGTACGATACGCCCCACAAAACTTCGGATTTCTCCGTAAAATAAAAATCTCCCAATCTTAAACAAAAACTAAGCTGAAAAATGTAACATTCAAAATCGAAATTCAGTTTTTATATAAAAAAATTATCGCAATTAATTTTGAAATTATTTTTAAAAATTTTTAATATTAAAAATTCCGCAGCAATATAGTTGCTTAAAATTGGCATGTTATATGTTCCACATTGGTTTTTTAAAATAAAATGATATTTTTTGCTGTACTTTAATACTAATCATAAAGTGCATTTTCCATAAATTTTTATTTATAAAAAAAACTACTATATTGCATAATAAATTATGCTACATTCAACAGATATTTATCGGATGTGAAAGAAATAATTAAAATAAATTATGATAATAACTTAACAAAAAGAACCTTCTTTTTTTTTGAAACGTAGCACAAATGTCCGTGAGAATACAAGATAAATAATCGCGATGTAAATAAAACTAACAATAACAAAAATGTATATTTTGGTTTTAATATAATCTATAACTTAACTTACCATATGCGTAACAAAACAACCTTTCTTGCTAAAAAAATATATCAATATTAATTTTATAATATGAATCTTACATTAAATGTCAATAAAAATATAGCGGCCCGACTTTTCTAGGAAAGCACTTTGCAGCCAGACCAAGTCGAAAGGTATGCCTAGCGAGAGGCGGTTTGCTGAGAACGATCATAATGCCAAATTCGGCAATCTTAAATCAAACTTTATTAAATGAACGACTTTGTTAAGGTAGGCAGTGAAATACAAAATCATTAAATTCTAAGAACAAATTAAAGTGATTTCTACGTACATTATATAACTATTCTCAGATGATATGGTGTTATCAGTGTCTCCATTCAAACTTTGAATTCATTGTATGCGCTACACGATATTGGTTTCGTCCACTGCGACATCTAGATTTCCAAAATGTTGTTTATTGTTTAATCTTCAAAAACAAAAATCTATTACATTAAAAATGAACATAGGTAACTTAAAATAATTGTAAAGATTTTTGAAAACGAATTATTTAAGAATTTGCGCATATTCTGGATGTAATTCAAGAAAAATCAAAATTATGTAATACATAAATATAAATAAAAGAGATGAGATGACATAAAAAACTAAAAATCTTACTAGTGATACAAAAGCACATTTATTTCGAAAAAATATAATGAGTAAAAAATTAAATAAATAAACTGAAAAGAGCAACAATTAATACCCAAACCTAACTATTAAATAAATTTAAAAAGTGAAAGTTTATTTATTTTTATAAATAGAATAAATACTGTAATAAAAATATAAAAATCTTAACGGATGACTGAAGCTTTAATTCTATCGATGAACGCAATTTTACGCATTGTCAATAACATGATTTTTAAATTAAACAGTAAAATAATTCATGATAATTGTTGCTATAATGAATATATTGGATTTGATTAAAGTAATTATTTTTTAAAAACCTAAAACCGATCAAATGTATAAATATATGTGGTAACTTTACAATATTATCATGAATTATAATTTAAAAATAAATCTCTTTTATGACAATTTTAATCTCATTAAAACAAAATGCTTATTTTTCAGAAAGTTAAAAATAAATAAATTCCACGAAATATTCTCTAAATAAAAAGCGTGAATTAATCTAAACTATAAAAGCTCAAAGCAGTAATGGTCTTCATATTCTTAAAAGTTGCAGTGAGAATTAAAAACAGGCAATTTTAACGCTTTTGAATCTTATTATAGTATTAAACAATCGTAGCTCACTTAGTGTGAAGAGGCATTCAGTGAAACATTTGATAAATAAATAAAAGCTTTATAAAACATTGAAAAAGATCGCATTGAACTTTGATAATCGAAAAGTGTCTGTCACCGAACTACTTTTCTATAATGCATTTAATATAATCAATATTTCTAAAAAGTTACAATTATAATGCTTTGTTTGATATTAAAAACATATTATAAATATTATTAAAAAGTTTTAAAACAATGCAATCAGTTGAAGAATGACGCGTAAAGGAAGGCTTTGTAAAACACCGATCAACATACCAGGAGGCCAAATTCCAATATCGGTGCGGCCAATCAAAAAAAAGAATATGCGCTATAAATAAAAAAATAAAGAATGCCGAGATTTGAGATAAACAAACTTTTTAATTTTAACTATCATTTATATAATACAATCCAAGATCAAAGAAAAATTTTGATATATAACCTTTAAATCAACATGATCTCTTATCTTAGCAAAAAATATTTATTTATACTTAAAATAAAATATATGAATAAAGCAAAATCACCCTAGATAATGACCAAATGTCAACATTTTTAAACAATTATAATAAACTGAAAATTTTTTTTAAATTAAAAAGCATAATATTAAATACATATCTAACGCTAAACTATTATAACAAAATTTGGACATTTTAAACCCAAAATGACTGTTTAATTAAATTTTAAGTGTTGTCGAAATTTGTAAATTAGCAATAGTTTCAAATTATATAGCACTTTTCTATTTCAACGGTGAACCGAATTCCAAATATTTGTCTTTATAAAAACTTCCAACATCATATTTGTGATAAACTTGAATCTAGAATTAGAAAAAGATATTTTTAAATTCTTTAATGTATTTAAAAAAAAATTGCATTGTATTCTTAATTATATATTTATTTTATACTATAAATAAAGAATTTTTTCTAATATTTATATTAAATAAAAGTAATTTATTTGTAATATGAATATACAAAAACTTTAACTTGTGGACTACAATAGAAAAAAGTTTGATTAAATGATTTAATAAGCAAGAAAAAATTTACAATCAATCATTTATTGACCGTCCAAGCAAAGTAATGAGAGCTTCATGCACCTTAAATAAGATTGATTAAAAATATAATGTACTTTATATTACTTGATAATCTTTTATTTAGATATTTAATACATTTTTAAGAAGCTATTTTAGTTTGATAGAATGAATATGTTTTTTACATGTTCATCGTTCCAAATTTGATTGCGTATGTCTGGGATGTGTTAGATACTGTTTAAAAGCATTTAAATATCATTTATAAAAATCGTTAATTTAAATTTTTTCTTTGTTTTCATTAGCAAATTTCGTTTCGTTTCGTTTCGTAGCGTTTTTCAGTTTTGTTTTGTTTCGTAAAGTCGGCTGATATCAAAGTCGGAAGCTTCAGTTTGCATGTTTCAAATTAATAACTTAAGTTATATTAATAAAAAATCTTTTGTTATTTGAATTTTTAATACCTGCATAAGTATGTTACTAAATAGAAACATTTTCTCTGATCTGAAATATCTTAAAAAATGATTTACTTACAAAGATTTCAAATATTTACTAAATATTTTAATAGATGAAAGTAATTTGTATAAATTAATAAATCGTTTAATTGGTGATTATAAAATTGGAAAGGTAGTACCAACAGCATTAAATTAATTTAAAAAATAAATAATATTGTATTAAATGATATAAAAGGAATAATTGAATATTCTTTATTTAAATGGCTGTTAACATAAATGTTTATACAACTTGCTGAGTATTTATAAAACTCTAAGAATTAGAGAAATTATATTAATTTTATAAATTTATGCTATAAAAACACATTTAGAAACCCTTTTGATGCAATAAGAGTAAATAAATGTTAAAAATCGTAATTAAATAATACACTACTCGACCGCTTTTAATTAAACCTTTATTAGTGATTTAATGCTTTAATAATATGATCATAAAACAAATAAACCTTAAAAGGCATTAATAAAATAACTACTTTTGTTAAATTCGGAATTTAAGTAATATTTTATAAATATTATTTAAAATTAAAAATCAAACGAATTAATAAAAGATATCTTTTGGCTCAAGGAAACACAGGGCACAAAAAACGTTTTTTTCGCAGCGATACACTACCAATTTAAAATAATATGAAAAAACAAATGCATTTACATTCAAATAACAAAATTTCAAATTTAATCAATTTTAAAAGATAATTGATATTAAGTTTTTTAAATATAATAGCAGACTAAAAAACATACTATTAGTAACAAAAAACAGTAAATAATTAATAATATACCTATTTAAAAAAACAAGAATCTATTGCAAAAAAGATTAAAGCCAAAGAAGAGCGCTCGTATTGATCCTAAGTTTCCTTAATACATATTATTTGTATATAATCAAATAATTTTGAAAATAGTTCTTCGCCCGTATTTTTATTTTTATTACGATATGGTGAAACATTAGATTAAAATATTTTAACTATGCTAATTATTTACAAATTATTTACAAATTATTTGATGTCTTTTAAATTAACTGTAAATTACTTTAGTGATTTTTTATTGAAGTAATCCTTAATTACTTATATCTCAACGCATGAAAATTTATGAACAAACTATTTTATTTATTTCTTGCTCATCTGTTGTAATTAAATGTTAACATTTTTTTTATATTTGCAGTAAAATAGGATTTTATTATTAAACAAGCAAAACTAATGACATCATGTCAATATCAATATTAAAAGCTCTTTAATTGGTGATAAAACTTATAATAATTAAAATTAAAATTTAAAATAATATTAATAATTAAAACTAATTCATATAATCCAAAAAATATTCTTCATTATAAATAATATTTTTAGCATAATTCTAGAATTTTTTAACAAAACCAACACAAAACCCACAAGCCAGATAAATCCAGTGGCTGACCATTTTCTCAAAATTTTAAGAAAGACTTAAAGGTGAGGTTTTGGTTGAAATTTTTGATTTATACATTAAATTTCAATTGTTTAGTCTTCAAACAGGTCTTCCGTTGAATTCCGTGTATGCTCTTTTAATTCCACACCATCTAATAATGTCGCCCTTTCTGAGGAAGTTGAAAAATAATTCCTACTCTCTAATAATACCCTACCGCATTTAACAGTTCGAATCCATTTTTTCGAACAATTCTGAGAAACATTTGTTAGTTAGTAACAACGCTTTTTAATCGTTACTTTTAATATAAATCATTATAATTTAAAGAATGTTGAGCAATTTAGCAAACAAAGTGGATTTGAACTCGGTTGTCATTAAAATTATTTTATGGTTTAAGTTAGCTGGTTACCATAAATTTTTAAAAATAAGTGGTAAATTGTATAGAGAAACAACAAAATAAAAATAATAATTAAAATTTGTGATTATACTTAAGTTGCATAATTTCCAACACTTCTGTATCACGATATTACTACTTTTTAAACAAACTTTAATACCATTAACAAAAAGTTTTAGTTAAACAAATTAAGCTAAAAATAATTACTAAAAACATTACAAATACTCAAAATTTAACGAAGAAAATTTATTATTTTTATTATAAATTTGATGAAAACATCTGTGCGTCGGTGACGTTCAGTTGGTGAGAGAACATACACTTCAGAGTTGTAATTCATATAATTTATAGTTTAATTTTTTTCTTACAACTTGAATGATTTATAATTAATCAGCTTTCAAAGTTGTTAAACTTCAAAAAATTATTCAAACTTATATAATTTATTTAAAAATAATTAATTATGGGGTATTCCAACATAAAATATTTCTTTTGGAAAACAAAAAATTCACAAAATTTATAATTAGTTAAAGGCATGAATCACAAAATTTGACTAATATTTAAAAAAATAAAAAATACGTTTAAATAGGCATCGTCAGTTGCAATTTGAAAAAATACATAAAAAAAGAAACGAACTTATAAAGAAAATTAAAATAAGAATTTAAAATAAAGAACTCTTGGAAGAATGAATACGGATATTACATGGCTAAAAACGTAAAATATATAACCAAAAGTCAATAAATAATAAAAAAGACGATAAAAAAATGTAAAAAAAACAATAACCAAATCATCGTATTTTAAATAAAAAAAATGAACCAGATTTTATAAATGGACATAAGAAATAGTCTAAAATGATATTTTAAAATTTGTGTTCTAAATAGGACAACTTTAAATTTGCCGTATATAAAGGAAGCATCTGGGCCTCTCATGCTCAACAACCGATTCACAAAGGTCCGTGACGATATCAAAACAAAAGTGTTCGCATAAACTGTGATAAAAAAAACTAAATGGAACACTGTAACAACAAATCATATTACTAAAAAATAATTAATTTTTAAGCTCAAAATGACGGATTTTTGGTTCTCTTTGACGATACAATGCATAAAATAGAGTGATCAGTAAAAATCATTAATATCTGAAATAACGCTAATATTTTAGAATACCAATATGGAAAATATAATGTTTATTAACCAAAAGACAAAAAGTACGCAAAATTAATGGGTTCAAAGAATTAAGAAGATATAAATTTTAATTAATATTTATAAATTAAAATTACAAATGACCCAAATTTTTTTTAACTTTGTTAACACTCACATCCTAAACATGCATGTTGGTGTTAAGATTTTTAAATTTTCTTGAAGTTTTGGATATCGCGAACGACTGGAAAAAGTATTCACATTAGTAATTAACCTATTTTAATGTATAACATAAGCAGCAATTATCATTTACAACTCCATTGAATATGCTGCGAAATGATTTTTCAAGGTTTAATTGTTAATTTTAAATAAGCTTTTTTGGCTAAAATTTCCAATTTGTTAAATAATTACTTGTTAAAAATGGGCGAACCTCAAAGCGAAGCCATCTTTCTTCAGTTAACATGATTAATTAATATAATAATATTTTTTAAGCTTAATATGCTTTAGCAAAAACAAATCCACGCATCAATCAAATTGCACGAAATGAAAGATTCGCGCAAAATTTTCCGTTCAGCAATGAGCTCTGTGTAGCCACGCTCCATAGGTGGCTATCGATGTTTTTGCGATAATTGGAGGATTGCAGTAATAATGTGCGCAACGTATTGACGATTTTGATAAAATATTCTCTCAAATTAAAAATTAAAAATGTTTAAATGGTTATTTCTTTCCCTATTAAATTAAATTCTTTCAATCGAAACGTTGTTGTTGTTGTTTATCAAATTTAATCATTTATGCGATTTTTTTATTTATGTACTTTTATGATATTTTAGTTGTAGTCTTTTACAATGTTATTTGTTGGTCGATTTTTAGACATGATATCTTTTCATGTTTTGGGTGTTTTTGTGAATTCCATTTGCTTCAAATTACTGTTGTGAACAACAAAATTTATTCCATTTTTCTCCGAATAATTATTTTTACATAATAAATGATCGGGATGTAAGTTATGGTCTGAGGTGATTATTTATTTCTAGAAAATACATTAATTATGGTTAAATTTAAAATAAATTGCATAAAACTATTTAAATAATAAAAGTTTTTCATAAATTTGACTGCATATGTGTTTTAAAAATGTCTTATACTATTTTAATTTTGTTTGTAATTGTATCTTAATAATTTAAATGATTTTTTTGGTATTTTAAAAGAATTTTGCAGAATGTTTTATTTTAAAATCGTTTTCAAAAACTCGCCGCTGATATTGAGCTTATTTAATTGTAAACATGTTGTCTTTTTTATTTACATGTTTATTGTCTCTTCAGATAAAGTTTCTATAACAAACATCCCACTCTACCAATTTAAATTTTCATTAAATACATACATATACAAAGCAGCTATAAAAATTAATAACTTTTTTTTATTTTCTTCTAATTTAACTTTTCATACGCTTATATTAAATTCCATTTAAGAATATTGTTTATTAATTTGGACCTAAAAATATTGAACATTAACATTTTGTTGTATTGTATTCGGCTTCTTCCTCTTAAGGTTATAAAAATGCTTTCAAAGCATAGAACCCACTTTATAATAAAAGAACACGATTAATAATAAATAACACATTAATCATTGCCTCAGCAGACGAATATGCAAATACTTTATTAAAAAGTATGGAATATAAAACATATTTTTCTAAAAAATAAAAAAAATAAAAATTGAATTTATAAAACAAATTAATGCATTTTAAATGTATAATGGATGTAAATGCTTCCAACTATATATTGTCTTTGTAAGAATTAGCATTAAATATTAAATAATAAATCTTACCAAAAATTAATAGGTAATTTAAAAAATCCGTTAACAGAAGGACGATAGCGTGGGGCCTCACGAAACCAGGATACCATAATTTAGGAATAAAGAAAAAAAAATTAAATCGAATAAATAAAACTATTTATAAGATTTCTTGGATACTCCTAAAGTTATTGTTTATCTTCTTTCCTTGTAAGGTCAACAACGATTCCTTTGTATCAAAAGAGCTTAATCAAGTTGCAAAGGACACTCTTACTCAACATTATTTTAAATAATAAAAATTTAATTGCACTTTTGTATGGTTCAATAAATGCCGTCACAAAAAACTGTTAGTAACAAGTCGATTTTTCAATTTAAAAAATTAAATATTAATTATTTGGATTTAAAACCTAAATTAAGCGTCTATTTAACTTGTTGGCGCAAAAAAAAGAAAAAAAACTTAGGGAATCTAAGAGACCTTTTCGGCACAAATTAATTAGCTAATTAAAGATGAACAAGTGGTTCCAACAGCAACAGAATTAAATTTGAACCCACAGACACGATCCTGACGGCCACTCGCACAAATTAATGAAAATTATAGCTTAAAATAGAGTAAGGATATATTTAATGTATTGTATTCAAAATACAAATAAAATGATTGTGAAAAGAATATACATTTTTCAAAGCGCAATATTTCTAACTAAAGTTTTGAAATTATATAAAAAGAAATAAAAACTATGAACTCATTTTTTTAAAATAAACTATCTAAAAATAAAGATATAACAAATAAAATAGGTCAGTCAAATAATTATTATTAAATTAAGTTCATAAAATAAGTACTTAAATAGATTAAAATTCTAAATACAATTTTATATAAAACTACAAAAATAAATGCATAAATGTGTCTGTGTGGCGTAAGTCTATTTTGTTTAATATTCCTCTAGTGAAACTCTTTTTTTATAAAGAATTAGTTTTTTTTCACCATTTCAGTTATTGATTGTACTTGTTTTCTTAATAAAATCGTAAGAATTTTTACCTCTTGGCGCGCCTATTGGCATCACCTACAAAAACGGCTAAAAATTTAACTTTTTTGAAAAAGTCTTGGGCCTCGAGTCGAGAACACACGAATATTAAAATATTATTTTATTAATAATTTATTTTGATTTTAAAGTATCCCTGATTCATAAAATCAAAAATAGTTTAATTATGTGTAAGGATTTACTAAATAACAATTAAACTTTAGTACGGTGTTTCAGCAATCGTCAATGCATTGCCAACAACTCCCTTATTTATTTGAGTAATTAATAAATAATAATCAATAAATTACAAAGATTAATATGCATTAAGTCTAAGACTACATAAAATATTTTTGTAAAATTTGAAAACAATAAATATTAAAACACAAATTTAAAAAATTAAAAATAATTTTAATTAAAGAACAATCGAAACACTTACTATGTACATGTGCTCGAGAATTGTCAAATTAGCAATATATGGATGCAAAATCCAAAACTATTTAAAATATAAATAACCAATTAAATCGAAAGAAACAATTCTCTTCAGTATTTAAAAACAAAGTTGAAATAAATCAAAAGAACAATTGTAAAAGAAATTAACAAATTTCATGTAAATAAATTATTAATCTATGTATAACGCATTAAAATTTATATAAATTCGTTGGCACACATCCATCCTTTCATGGACGCTAACGGGCGCAAGGCCGGTTATTCAGTCCATATATACATCTTTTTTATCGTTTAAATGCAAAAAATGTTTCAATATTTATGAAAAATAAAATAATTTATTGCATTTTTACCAAGGTATTTAGTCTACGTTGTCAAATCTAAAAATACAAATAGGAACACAATTTATTTAAAACTACTCCCTGTGTACTTATCATAAAATTGCACATTTGATTTATACTGTTGAACCAAATAAATTATTTGTTATTATGGAGTCAAAAGATAGCGCCAAAATATCTCTCTACGTCATCGCTAAAAAATATAAAGATTAAATAAAAAACAAAATGCAATAAATTCGTCATGCGTACACAACGGAATGCTCTTTCTTGAAGTCAAAGCATACAGTTTACATTTAAATAAATTAGTACGATGCTTTATCTGTCTGTACCTGAAGCAACACTTGTGGACCGAGTGGAGCTAAACAGCCATGCCATGAAGGGATCTATTCAAAAATATAAAATTTGTTGGCGACGCTAAGCGTCACTGAAAAATCCTTTGACGATAAATCTTTAATAATTTGCACATGACTCGTGATAATAAGTTCATTATTATAAATAATAAAGTTCTATTGAAACAGATATTAATCTTTAGACTAATAAAATTTTCTCAAAATATCCATAAATTACAATTTTATAAAATAATCATATTCAAAATTTTGTTCAAATTCTATTCTAAAATAAATTCCTCAAAAAAAACCCATTGTTAATCATTATTAAAATTCACTACAAATAAGCAAATACTTTAAATAAGAAGTAATGAGAGTTTAATATAGAACAAAAATTGCAAAATAAAATATTAAAATTAAAGATGTAATGAAAGCAGGAGAATGTTTAAAAAAACTCAAAATTTAACAACAAAAAAAACGGCTATGCCTCTAGGTTTGTTGGAAAAAATTCATAAAAATATTTCCGAATTTTTGTTAAACCCAAAAGTATGAGTTTAAATATGCGCAATCAATTTACAGTTGATTTTGTTTAAATAGCTTTAAAATACAATATATATATATAATGCATTATATGATTTAATAATTCAAGAAAATTCAAACTTTTATTTAAAAAGTTGATAAAATTGTACGGATATAAAATTTAAAAATTATATTTAATAAAAGCGGAAAATATATGAAAATATAGATTTTTAAATAAAATTGAAAGATGAACAAAATTTACCTACAGCATTGCTAGCAGCCTCGAAATTGTGTGGCTTACATCACTTGCGTATTGAAAAATAATACCTAGTTTTTTAAATTTATTCAATAAATAAAAAACGCACAAATATAAAAAAATGTAATTTATATGGATAGAGTTTGCTCAAAAACACAAAAATTAAGTTGATGCCAAACATTATTACATAGAATACATTATTTTAAAAAAAATGGAAACTGATTCGCATACGATGCACGTTGACTACGATCGTACAAAGGACTAAAGCAACAGGCAAAAAAGGAGATGCTATGATGAAGTGCTAATGCTGGGAAAGTCATCCTAAAATTTCCTTACTATTTTAACCAAAACTGTTTGCAAACTTTTCTTAAAACTTTTAATAACGTGTAAAATATTTAAAATTTTAACGAATCACAAAAAGAGAAACATAGGTTGCTAAATTATGATAAGGAAGAAAATTGACAATGAAAAAAATTAAGCACACATATTTAATTAGCCCTTATTAATTCGCATTGTTCTACTGATAATTTAAATCATACATCTCAAAATGAAGCAATTAAATATTTATAAGATATAACAAAAATTAAAAATAATAATAAAATGTTAAAAAAATTTACAAAATAACTGAAAATAAGCAAAGGACTTCGTTCACCATTGAGTCGGGCAAAGCAGAGAATTTCTAGGTTCCAGTGAATAAATTTTTATTTTGTTTTCACCAATTACGATTTTAAAAAATGTAAGAATTTTTTATTTTTAGCAACATAACTTTATATTTTTTAATCTGGTTAATAAAGGACACTATTATTGTTTATTGCACTTTGATAGGTTTTCAAATTGATATGTTTTATTTATTTTCAAAAATACAACATACCTTTAATATTTAAGGATTTAATTTCGTATTTTACAATATTTTGGCAAATATTCTTCGCAAAATGGTTCTCAGTAAAATTTTTTTTAAATACAGAAAGAAAAAAATAAAGGTGAATTGTTTATTTTTAGCAAGTATTTTATGTTCGTGAACTTCATGAAACCAAAGAACGCGGCAACTTAATTGGCATTATTCTACGTTTTTGGACTATTGTTTTTATGTTATACAAATTTTTATTTGGCATAAATTTATCTATTATTTTATTTGTTTTATGTCTTCAATTATGATAAATTCTATATTTGTTTAGTGTATGTAAAATAGTATTTATGTTAATAGTTTAAATTTTTTTAATCTAATTATCAATTGCTTATTTATTTTTATGTGTTGTTGTGCAGCCATTAATGATGCGCCATCTAATAACGTCGGCTTTTCATATTTTTACGAACTTTGCTTTACCAAATGCATGTCAATTTTAATTAAGGTTTAATTTTAAATTGTTTGGTCTCTATGTTTTACTATCACATTAAACCTAAATTAGTAAAACTCGTTCACATCTATATGCTTAATTAAACTAAAATCTAAACTAAAATCAGAACACATTCTAAATAATGAGAGAAAAGGAGATATATGATAATGAAAATATCTAAATTAGCCAACAACAAAATATTAAATTTAATCAAAATGAAACTAAAGCGCATGGAAGACCAAATATGTTAGTTAATCCAATGCGTATAAATATTAATTTGTGAAGTAACATAAAAATCTAAACATTAATTTAATATTTTATATTATATATCGTTAATTCTCGATTTTTCTAATGTGAATCTCTAACAACATTTAAAAAAATCTTATTAAACCAAAAATTTAAAAAATATAACATTTTTATTTCTGACTGAGTAAGGTCGATTCGACTGTAAAGGACAATGTAAAAATGGATCATATGAAAAAAGTGGATGCTGTTGTTGAAGCATATGTAAGCCGTTTGCGTAAGATACCCAAGAATTTTTTTATTGCCTAGATAGTTCATCATTCTGGTTGAAATTGTGCGGCACTTGGATGATGACTATGCATAACTTACCCTATACCTGATTTATTAACAAATAAAACAACATAAAATCAAGAAAATATTTTAGATCAAAAATTGATTATTAATTTTACAAAAAAATAATTTAAAACAAATACAATTGTAGTCAAAATATCTAGTAAAAATCAATAATAAAATATTGTTTATAATGGCTACCAATTTAAAATTTTTTTATTCAATCGAGTACCCGTGCATCAGAAAAGCAATGTCAAAGTGTCTTTTGCGTCCAATAAAAGTATATAAAAAAAAATGATGGTTCAATTGGGACCATCACAACATTAATCTAGCTCAGACAACAAGCCGCCAAGTGCCGCATGTGCGCCATTGACGAGAACAACAAATAAAAGCATCGTTATTAAATATTTAAAAATATATATAATCAAATAAATTGGCTTTGTTTTAACAAAAGAAAACTAATTGATAAATGATTTAAATAGTTTTTCAACTAAAAATAAATAAATTATTCGATCTGAGTGTCAAAAGTCTTTTAAAAATTATCTAAACGAAAGAGAAATACGATCAAAAGAAAATGAATATGAACCTATAATTATATAAATTATGTAATTTTTAATAAAAACAGGAACACAACAATTTTAATAGAGGATTATAAATAATATTAAAATTATTTAAAAAAATAAAGACCAAAGATAGTTTAGAAATGCAATCAAATATATAAATTAACAAATAATGTATTTTACATTTATATAAATTCAAGGATCTACAAATCTAATCTTTAACAAAATAGAATTCAATTTTTGCATTTTTGTATAACTCCGATGATAAAGCCAACACATTAATTATTGAGCCAAAGGATTATGACTCGAGAAATAATCGGCATCCTAAATTTCTTCATTGTGAAATATATAATTTACAAGTTTGTCAAATAATAATTTAAATCACCTTTATTTTAGTAAACCATTCGAATGTATACTATGTATACTAGCAAAAGGAGCAATTTTTTACATATTCTTCAAATGGAACCGGAATTATGGAGAATTACAAACGCTAAATATCTTGAATCATGGAATTTGTATAATTTCATATAATAATAATAAAAAAAATAATATAGTAAGTTATTTCTAAAATTAAAAATGGATGTAAAAATTGCAATCATAAATACGCGATGAAAAAATATAAAATAGTGCTCCTTTCAAAGGCAACTGAACTCAAACTAGGGTTTACGACTATCATATACAAAACACAATGCGCGATGCACTATGGCGGTAAACCGGGCAGTCTGAATTCTAATTCATAATCGGAAAATATATAATGTTTTTAAGACAAATAAAATAAAAACATTTCTATCATTTATATGGACAAAAAATCTCGAAATATGGCCATAAAATATGAACGAAACATTGTAAAATATGGACCAAATATGGGGAAAATTGCAAAATATGTACGAAATAAGGATAAAATTTTTTTTTTCAAATATAGCAAAAAATAGGCAAGATTTCCTAGTAGAAGTAATAATAGCAATAAAAATTGTATTTTTTGTTTTTATTGCATTTTTGTTAAGGAATTTTTGAAAAATGGCAATATGAAAAAATATGAATGGATGAAAATTGCGAAATATTGAATAATATGGAAAATATGGATTATAAAATGGGCTTAAAAAAGCTGTATTTTAATAACAAAAAATTTATGATTTCCTTTCCGCCAATTCCCTACATCGGAACAATAAGTAATTTCAGGGAAAGTACCTACGTGCAGATTTTATTAAACCTCATTCCTACGCCTGTTCTGAAGTTATTAAGGTTATATTTTTTTGCAACGATAAATAAATGGGAATGGGTATTTTGAACTAGAGATAAGGTTGTCAGGCTTCAGGAAATAAACACGTTGCCTGCATGGAACATCGGATCAATTCTATAAAAAAATTTAATGCTAGTTCTTTATTGAAAAATAAAACAAATAATAAAGTATATAAAATGAGAAAGTAGAGAAACAAACTAAGGACAAAAAGATAGAGAATTTGACAAAGAACCGAATGTTTTTTTAATTTGAAAAATAAATAAAAGCAAATTATGAGTTCCTTAGTTCAAAAACGTAAATTAATTCTTAAATTTTACATAAATCATTAATATTCTTTTCGGATGTACAACGCATTAGGTAATAGATTTGCAACTCCTTTCATATAAAATTTGCATTTATAATAATACATTTATTTAGAAAATTTAAAATATATTACTTAACGCAAATAAGACATTCAAATAAAAGTGACATTTTTTAATTATAGCAATGATATATCAAATATATTTAAAAAATCTAATTTATGTTTACGAGCAAAACAATACAAAACACAATTAAATCACACCTAAATTTAACACTGCCCCTAACAAATAAGCAGAATACAATAATTTTAATTTATTATTAAAACTACGTAATTTCAATTTAATAGTTAATACGATAATAACTCACATAAACCATACACGTATTGCTCTGAATATATTTTTAAATATATATCATATTATCTTTGAATGCATAATATAGATTAATTAATATTATTTCAAAAAATAAATTTATTTAATTATTTTAATTTCTTTTGTAATATGTAACTTAGTTTAATATCGATAAATTCAAAATTTTGCATTATAATTCAGTAATATTTTCAATATTCTCGATCATTTTCACGTGTTTTGCATTGCAAAAATGCATTTTTTGAAGTTTTTCATGTGTCGCGGAATCCAACTGATTGTGGGACTGTTAAACAAAATCATTGTTGAATTGATTTGATTAGTTGGTATCGATTCAATTATATTTCTAGTTAATTTATTTTTTGCTTATAAATAGTTAGTTCGTTAACGAAACGATAACTTTTTTATTGTTCATTTCAAATGTCTCGGTACGCTCGGCCTTTCTGATTAACTTTTTTGTTTATGATAATTTTTTTAAATATTTAATATCACATTTTATCTTATGTTATGCAATATATTTAAATTTAAGACAAAAACTTGTTATGAATTATTGGGCTGCTCCCGTTGTATTAGTTATTTAACTATTTTTTCTGCTATTTTATCGAGTTATGCACGAAACTATTTTGGCGTTTTTTTCAACAAAAAAATGGGAAAGTACATTATTGTCATTTTTACACACATTTTTTCATCACTATTTTTGCTTATGAACCATGATTTTTACCAGTATTTTGGCATTTTTTTGCCACTATTTAGTTAACTATTTGGAGATTTTAATTAAAATCTTAGCCCTGAATATTATTTATCCCAAAAAAAAGATTTAAAAGGACAACAATTAATTTTTATAAAACGAAGAATACATTTATTTAAAAATGGTTTTTATGTTAAAATTATAGCAATGTTTGTCGCCTTTACTTATAGGTGATGTGCCCGTAGATAATCTTAAACCATCAAAAAACATTTAAAATCTTAATTATGATTGCGACCTAAAATGATATTATTTTATTTAGCCAAAATTTAAAAATGCGCGAATAAAACAAGTTGATTCAATTATAAATTTGGTTAAAAATAAGCAAATATTGCTACAGGGATTTTCTATGCAAAAGTTCAAAAGTAATGAGATAAATGCTTGAAATGTATAAAGTCGAGCATCATTTTAATTTATTTATATAATAAGTTAAAAAAATTAAAAATAATTTTTTTAATGCAATAAAAAGCAGAAAATATAATAAAAAAAGCTATAATAGCAGTGCTTATAAATATATTCTTAAACAGATTTTATGTGATCACGAGGTTAAATAAACTCAACAAAGACAAAAATTTAGTTTATAAGTAAATAATTATTCAATAATATTAAAAATAATTAAACCTGATGATAACAAAATAATTTACTATCATAGTTTAAAAAAAAATAAATTACAATATTTATTATGTGATTGATTTTAAAACTGCAAGCAACAAAAAACTAAAAAATATTTGCACAGCTTCAACTGCAGTATAATATGTTGAAAATATTTGGACGATTGATTTGGAATTGATATTTAAGTTTGGATAAGTCTTAAAGGAATGATTTGATACGCATAAACAAAATAAAATCAAATAGTTTTTAATTACGAAAAACATTATATTCAAGCGAGGAGCGGCCAAAAATATAACCCAATTAGAAAGAAAGAAATACATATATATAGCAGTTAATTGGATAAACTATTCTACGATTTGACAATAAAACCCTTGAGCCTGCGGGTGACGACTTTTTTGCTTTAAATAAAATTATAATTTTTAGACTCCAAAATAAATAGAAAAACGCGGAGACACGCTAAAAATAACATTTATTATAATAAAAACTTGTAAACAAAATACACTATTTAATTACCAATTAAAAAAAACAACTGTGGCGCCACGTCGACATTTATTGCACGTACAACGCACTTCCAAATCCAAACTGGTCCCGGCATCTAATTAAAAATTATTGCAATTTCCAAACAATTAATTTAGAAAGTTTTTCCAAGCAAAATAAATAAAATTAAAAGATAAAGAACAATTAATTTTAAATGGCTCGTGAACTGAATGAATAAATAAAAAAAGTAAATTAACAAGCGTTGTGAGAACATAAAATAAATAATTTTAAAAAATATAGAAAAACAGATAATATAATTTATAAATTTTTGCTTATTAAAAAGACAGACAACTCATTAACAATCAATGACACAAATGATTGGTCTGCTAGTGGAAGTCTCACTTATCTCTGATCGGGCAAGGAGTTAAGCAGTGGCTAGCTAACCATGCTGTACACATGAAAATTGCCCAGATTTAAAGTGAAATAAATTTTCCGAATTATAAATAACATTTATATATTTAAAATATAAATAATAAAATGCATAAAAATAATGACAAATTTTAATAATATATTTTTTTAACAACGTTATCTAATTGTTCAAAACATTAAAGTGAAACAAAACCTAAATTATTTATATCATAATATTATATTTTTGTTTGTTGTTAATGTTTATGGTTGTGCAATTAATAATTGTAGGCTATATTTTATGCACAATGTAAATACATAAATATATGATAAAGCTTTCAATAGCTGCAAGGACCCATCCGACATAGAAATAAAATAATAACGTATAATCCGACAGCACCGGGCAATTTAAATATATCGCGTTTAACTGCAAAAATTTTTATTTAAATAATTAAAAACTAAGGATCATGTTTATGAAAAGGGTTGCAGAATGGCAAAAAGTGGTTGAAACATTGAAAAAATTTTATTTCAACATTGAATTAAAAAACACAACAATAATTTGATCTATGCCGAATTAAAAATTAACGCGACTCCATAAAATTTATGGAGTAAATTTAATTTATTTTACTACGTATTTATTTTATAAACATTAATACAAGAAATCTCCTAGCTAGAGTATATTTTAAATTAAATAAGCTCTGTTTGTCGAAGCAATCGGCATTAATTAAAAGACCGCAAATAAAATTTAACTGATATATCAACATATTAATGACAAAACTTTCAAAAAATCGGATTTTCAGACCTCGGTGCACTAAACGCTGTTCTGGACCCTATGTGACATAAGTTTGCTCTTATTTTGTAAATAAATAAATGACTAAAAATGATTAATTTAAACAAAATAAAAAATACACAACTAATGAACTTTTAATAAACAAAGGCGAAAAAATTTAATTTTGAAACGCATTCATTTTATTTTTAAAAGGTATTATTTAGCTTTAAGGCATTTAATATTTTAGTTTTGGATAGCTCATTTTATTATTATTTATTTATTTTTCATTTTAAATTGAATTAATTTTCTTTTTATTTATGCAAATGTGAAATAATGATATCTTTTTTTCAATTATCACAAATAAATTTAAAAAAATATTTGGCCAAATTTCACGGTAAAAAAAACGAAGTCAATTGAAGAGTTTGGGGCTTTTTTGGAAAATCAAAAGATTTATTTAAACAGAATGCTAATGAATTAATCAGCCACCAAATTAATTAAGCATTAATTTAAATCTTATAATTAAAAATGACGACATTAATAATTCAAAAAGATCAACATAAAAAATTAATTTAATATGCTATCAAAGTTATTAAAATATTAATTTCCCTTAATAATTACGTCATTAATAATTAAAACTTTAAATTTAATAAATAGCGAATGACTGCCGCATAATTAAAATGTTTAAAAAAGCTACCAAAAAAAGAGAGTAATACGACTTAAAAAAATCCATAACCCTTAAAAAACTTATACTCGAATTGCAAATAGTTTTCATTAACAAAAAAAAATTTGAAAAAATATATAGCTTCAGATTTCCAACTTCAAGAGAATAGACTTCGAAACGTAGTGCAAAAAATATCACGCTCCAAAAATGACTCAGCTTGCAAAAGCCAAACAGTGATAAGATATTGTGCGAACGGTTAGGGCGAAATGAACTTCGATGATCCACAGTCTGTAATGCCCAGGTGCACAAAATAAAATAAGGGATTTAATATTTGTAAATTGATTTATTGTATCACTTAATTTTTAAATGAAAAAGCAACCAACGTATTTAAAAAAAACTATCTATAAACATTGTAGTCAACGATTTAAAAGTGAAGCTTTTAACTACTTAAAATAGAAATAACAATGAAATGGCAAAAACTAAACTATGCGAAATGGGTAAACAAAAAGACAAAAAGACCCGTATAAAATACAAATAATAAAAAAATTGTTTTAGTTAAACGGATTAAAAGCCAATCATGATTGGAGCAACCTAATCTCTTCCAGACTTGAAAAATCTATCCTTAAATTTTCGTGAAATTTTTTCAGATGCGATTAAGAGGTGAAAGAATATTAGCCATCAAGTTATTAAAGCATTAATGGCGACGATCTTGTGGTAGATCTTCAGGACAATTCCGAATTTAATTTAAACATAAAAAATAAATAAATTTATCAAACACAAACAACATGTATGTTTTACGCACAATCAATTCGAATAAAATAATCGAGTACATTATTGTACCAAAATAATCAAAGTCTTCAACAAATACCGAAAACAAGATTTGCATTTGCAATGAGCTGTTCTCAGCCAAAATTTAATGTTTAAAAAATAAATAATGATAATAAACTTTGGAGAAAAAATATATCAGCTAAATAAAACAACTTTGAGATAGCAAGAAAATGGAATTTAAATCTTTTATTTATGTTTAACTTATTTCTGCTTTATCTTGTGTTAGATGGAATGAATTAAATTTGAGACTTGTTCTTCAGAAATAAATAGACGCGCACCCGCAACACATCTGGGTGCTATGTAGTCAGCGCAAATGATTAAATTACATCCGGAGGCATGTCCGGGTCGCTAACGGATCATAAATAAGGCTATCGGTTTCAAACCGAAAACCGAAATTCGGCATTAATTTCTGTTCATTTATCGGTTCGGTTAAACGAAAGCGTTGGTTCAGTTCTAATAAACGACAAAAATATGACTTTCTGTTTTAATAATTTGAATTTTTGACTAAATACATTTTTAATATTTTTGAATATTTTTGACACATCTAAGATGGTGGTGTGGTGGTGAGTTGTGGGAGCGTAATTGAAAAGTATTTTGTGGTTTTAAATCTTTTGTAACTACATTGGCTTATGAGCAGCCCAACCTCGATGAAGGTGAATTTTTTAAATAAATTTTTTTCGTATTTTTAATAATCATTTTATACATTTTGCGGAAGTTATTATTAAATAAATTTGTTAGCAGCAATATTAGTCCCGAATAATGGTGAAATTCTAAAGTACCAGTTTAATTTGAAAGATTAATCTTTCTTTTAAACTCAATAAAATTAAAGAAATAAGATAAAATTAGAAAGGCAAGCGGTTCATTTCGTTTATAAAAAATTCAATCTGAAAAAACACCCAAAATCGAGGTTTGCATAGTTTTATGGGAATAACATTTTAAATAAATCCCTAATTGTTTAGCTTTGGCGTAAAAAAGCTTTTTAGGATCACGAACCGGTTTGCAACTTTTCAAATTCAGACAATTTAAAACCTGGGCATTTGGATTGAATCACTTTCATCATTTTGAGATTATTTAAATTTGTTTTTAGGCTTTTTAATGTTCAGCTTTTCCTGTTTTGCATTATAGCCGTAATGTGGTTGTTTTAATTAGTGCTCTTGATTAAAAAATTTGGGGTTTACTTTTATTTCATTCATATCCAATTGCTCAAAATTAAATTTTAATTAAAAATTTCTTTTTAAGATCTCAGATAAAAACATTATAAGATTTAAAATATTTTAGCTCGCGAAGAAAGCAGCGACAAAGCTCAACAGTGAGTTTCAAACATATTTTTATAATTTAATCAAGAACAATTTTTTTAAAAATATCAATTGTTTACCATAATATTCTTTAGATAATCTAAACAACTTTAATCTTTTTAATGATTTTAAATTAAATTTATCCCAGAGTAGACGAAATTTTGAACTTTAGTGCATTTACAATGGAGACGGAATTATTTGATTGTTAGATAACGCTAGATGACAAATATTAAGTAGTAAATGTATTAATTTGGTTAAAATGTAATTTATTATTTTCTGAAGTTGATTATGGCCAATTTTGACGTTGGCGGCAGCAAGTAAGCGACTTCTTTTTTTAGTTTGGATTGTTTTTTTATTTATTTAAGGGCATCGCATATCTTAAACAGGTGTTTAAGCAAGGGATGACTCGGGAGCTCTAACCTTTTGATATATTTTTTAAATAAAATTTTAATATGTAAATATTTCTTGAATGGTTTCGGAATCAGCCCCACAAACTCCTTGTCTAAAAGCTTTTTAGTATTAAGAAGAGGGCTGCTGACGGCTGCAAAAACATTTTAATTTATATTCAAAACTAAATTTTTTTTTCATTTAATTTATTTTTGTTCTATACACTTTAGAAGCAATCATTAAAAAATATTGAAATTTTATTTTTATAAACGTTGCTTTTATGTTACAAAAGTACTTCATATTTAAACTTTTTTTTTAATTGTAAATTCATTATGGTTAACGTTCTATTTTTTTTGTATAAAAAATAATGTTGAAAATGGATTTTTTGTTGTCCCGTGCTGTTGTGTGAATAACAAAGCCTTCATTTAGTCGGCACCGGATTTGATTCATCAAAAACATTACGGAAACGATGTGTGAATTGGATGTTTTTGATTCAAGAAATTATATTACTATATAGTTATTTTTTGTAATTTATGAGTTTTTTTCAAAATTTATTACAAATTATTTACTCAATTTTATTTAATCGTTTCTTGACAGCAAGTTTAAACTCATTTTATTTTTGCGCTTTTCTTTTAACAACATAATTTTTACGGATTTATAGTTATCGATTTTTTAATACAAAAATTCATTTGCTATGATAGGTAACTTGTATAATAAATTTATTTGTTTTGATTACGTTCACTCTTTTAATTGTTTTTAATATTTTTTTATTTCTAAAGATTTTTTAGATAAATTTAACTCTTTTAGCAATTTATATCAAAAATTAGCTAAAAGAATTCAATTTATTTAATTAATATGATTAAATTCTGTTTTTAAATTAATACAGAAATATTGTATAGAAACTTTAAGGAAAGTGCCAAGCAATTTTGCCGACAATTACTGCGCTTTAGCTGAAATAGTGATATTATTTTATAGTGTGAATCACAAAGTGCGACCAATTATCATCTTTGCGGCTATTAAAAACGATGAATTTTATTTTTAAGCTTATTTTTATATTTTGTTTTGGCCAAATCCTTTGTTTGCAACTAGGATATATTAAACGTTAAAATCAGTTAAGGTTGCTATAAAACGTAAGGCTGATCTACTGACCACGGGTTTGTATCAAGCTAGCAGCTGCCAAGAATTGTTTCTGGTTTCTGTTGAATTGGTAGTTGGCTATTTGAGATTTATATTGATAGTGCGTCTTTCATTATCAATAAATACACGAAGTAAATTTATCTTTAAGCATTGTCTAATCTTTCCGGATATATTTGCCACTGACATTATTTGATAACTCTGCGTCGAGTTTGCGGCTAAAAAATAAATTTCATATAATAAACAAACTTTTGTTTAAAAAATTGTTTTATAAATACTTTGCTCTTGCATGATCGCTTTGAATTATTGTTTATTTAACATGTGCGCTGCCTTGCAAATTTATCAAAATAAAATAAATTTATTAAGCTAAACAGTGTAATGAGACGTGCTATTATAGCAAAAAATTATTCCAAAACTTATTAATAACAATTATTTGTAAAATTAAAAAATTATGGATCAAATATTAACATAATTAAAACTAAATAGTTATTTCATTTTTCAACAAATGGTGTCAAAGTAATTATTTTTTTAAAAATTGAATTGAGTTTAAAAAAAAATTAAAATTTTAATTTACATTGGCAAGCTTAAAACATGAATTTTATTTTATGATTGATGAAAGTTATATTAATTGTTTTATTGTTTATATAATATATTTTTAACATTTTATTAATGAGTTACAGCGGCATCTCGAACTTTGTTGTAGCTAAACCCTTTATAGAGCAGCTTGCGCCCATTTGGGCATCAACGCACCCCATCTAAAAATTGTTTTAGCTACTTTTTTGAACATTTTATTTTTTGAAGAAATAGTATGCTAAAAGAGACAGACGGTTAGAGTAATTTGGACATCAACGCACCCCATCTAAAAATTGTTTTAGCTACTTTTTTGAACATTTTATTTTTTGAAGAAATAGTATGCTAAAAGAGACAGACGGTTAGAGTAATTTGGACATCAACGCACCCCATCTAAAAATTGTTTTAGCTACTTTTTTGAACATTTTATTTTTTGAAGAAATAGTGTGCTAAAAATAGAGAGATAGATAGTTAGAGTAATTTGGACATCAACGCACCCCATCTAAAAATTGTTTTAGCTACGTTTTGAACAATTTATTTTTTGAAGAAATAGTGTGCTAAAAGAGAGAGACGGTTAGAATAATTTGGACAGCAACGCACCCCATCTAAAAATTGTTTTAGTTACTTTTTTGAACATTTTATTTTTTGAAGAAATAGTGTGCTAAAAGAGAGAGACGGTTAGAGTAATTTGGGCATCAACGCACCCCATCTAAAAATTGTTTTAGATACTTTTTTGAACATTTTATGTGCTAAAAAGAGAGACACAGACGGTTAGAGTAATTTGGACAGCAACGCACCCCATCTAAAAATTGTTTTATAGATGTTTCTTTATAAAATTGAGCGTTATTCAACCTTAATTATTAGGAATTATTTAACTTTTAAAAGGAAGAAAATTAATTATCCTACATAAATAAATATCTATACATAGATAATTAAATAAAGTCAAAATTAAACCCCTTTAAGCTCATTCGCGTAATTTAATATTTATAAATAGAGAATTTTGATCAGTTAGTTTAAATATTAGTTTTTTAACATTAACCTATATATTAATCAACATTAATAACTTGAATTGATTTTGTTGCATTCACATGCTGAATTGAATTTATAAGCTTTATTTTTAAATGTTAAAATTTCAAAATATAAATTTATTCGTTATTATTTATATTTTTAATTTCACATATTAACAAATGCATTTTGAATAAACTTAAAAAATTCAGTTTATTAGCTCATTGTAATTTAGCATTTATTTAAAAAAAAATGTGTTGTTTTAAATAACTGCCTTTAATTTTAAATAGTTTCGAAATTAATTAGAAAAAATCAATTAATTTAACATTCATGCTTTTGATTCAATTAAATGATATATTTATTTTAAATTAAAGCGTTGCGTTAACTCTAGAAATCTCTAGAGAATATTTTTCGATTTACAATTTTCAAGTGATGTTAGATTTGTTCACATATTTATTTTATTAAAATTGTTTTGTAGGCTTTTTCCGGTGCCACAAATTTGGTCCAGACGCATGTTGCACGAAAGGTCCAGTTTCTGCAAAACTTGTTTCTACGTATTAGAGACCGGACAATCGAAAAACCATTTGGGCTATTTCCTACTGAGTGTTGTTTTTTATTTCTAAAAAATTACCTTAAAAACTAGAGCCCGGAATTTTGAAAAATCCTGGAACAACATGATGCGCGATTTCACGTTTTTGAATTATATTCTTAACTGTTTTTAAAATTGCAAAATTTTCGTTTTTTAGATTATATTTTTAACTGTTTATAAAAATTGAAAATTTTTTTGTTTATATTTAATTTTAAGATTATGATTTTTGAATTTAAATATATAATTTTTTTATCATAAGTAATGGGTTTCCGGAACGAGTAATCACCCCAGTTAAAATTATGTAATGTTTGTTTATTTTAAATTATTGTTATATCTACATTTTTGTGTGGATTATATTCAAATAATAAAAGATATGTTGTATGTTAAGGAACGTTATCATATAACTAAATTTTTAAATAATGTGTTTATTTAGGCGTTGACACAACTTTTTCGTTAAATAATTTACGCACAAAAAACTTGTGACAAATCGTCGATCATTTGCATTAACCACTAATAATTAGTTTAACAATTTTTTTTATTGTTGAAGAATCGTTTTTTTTAAATTTTAATATACTTCATTGCTTGCAGATTCAGTACTCCACCCAACTATTGTTGCTAATGTCCATGCGAACTTTTATATTGCTTACCAAGCAAATTGGTAAAATTTCGCTTCTTTGTCGATCAATATCATTTCGAGCTAAATTTAAATTATGTCTGTATATATTATTGTTAACAATTTTCATTGTTTTAATTATTCTTTTTTTTCCAAAAAAACAAAATCAATATAAAATTCTAGAACAATCTTGGCTCCTAGTATTTCCTCCAAACGATTAAAATGGTTTTTAAATATCATTATAGTTGTGCTACTTTTTTGATTTACATATATTTAATTACAAGTATTTTGTAATTTTATTTGGTTTACGTTTAAATATTTTTGAATAGATTAACTGTATTTATAGCATTGTATCTTGTTAATTCCTTGCTACGCAGCCCAATGGGTAATTAAATTTTTTCGGTCATTTTTTCTGAAGTTTTGAAATAAAATTAAATGATTTATTCTATCATTTACTCAGCAAGCTTATAACAGCATTAAGCATTCGGTCGATTAATTATGCTGCCACGTCTTTTCAATTAAGCTCTTCATTTGATGGTTCTACGCCGTTGCTCATTGCGTTAACTTTAATATAAATCACCAAAATTGTTCTTAACAATTATATTTTAAATGCATCATTGATTAAAATTTCAGATTGATTAGCAAAGCAGAGTTTCGGACCATTATGAAATATTTTTTTAAATATAGTAATTGATAAACAATTCACTGGCCACGAGACAATAAAAACATTATTTCGAAGCAATTATTGTTAATGCACTTTTTAATTTCTCAACTTATAAAAAATTATTAATCTAATGCGTAAACCATACAAAAATATACAATAATTAATAATCTATTTATTAAAAATGATTCTTATTGAGCATGTTAGCGATTATTCATGAATAATTCCAAAGCTAAAGAACTGTGTTAAAAAATAAATTGTTTACTTGCAAGCATTTGTGGACCATGCACTTTTACGGAGTGGTTATAAATTAAGAATTATTTGAGAATTCTTGTATTCGCTTCACCCCACTCCCTCCCAATAAAATTTTATTTAGCAAAAAGTGAATATAGTAATTTTTTTTGCAAAAGAGTAAAATAAAAATTCTATGGTCTGCGCTTATGCTAGAGGCTTGAAAGGACACCAATCGAATTGTATTTATATTATTCTGTAATTGTTACGAAAATTTTTAATGATCGTTTTTTGATTTTTCAAAGTAAATTGTTTATTTTCTAAAATACAATTTTTAACCAAAAATGCACAACTAAAAATTAAATCCATATATAATAAATAATTGCAATTTAGAATACATAAACCCATTCTTAATTACTACGCTAACCTTTAATTAAATTGGGAAACGGTCGTGATTAATATTCAAATAAATTAACAAATTTGCTAACAGAATGAATTGATGGATTTTATGTTTAAAAATAAACAAAACAACCTAATTAATTATAAGATAAAAATGTTAAAAGAATACAAATAATTTTGCATAAAAAATAATTACATTATGGATTATGCAAAGGTCAAAGCAATATTCTATAGACATAGGTATAATTTTAAAAAAAAGTCAATATAAATTAAACATGATTTATATTAGTAAAATATTTTTGAAAGACATACGTTTACATTTTCCATTTGACTAGAATTTTTACACACCCACGCCAAATGAGTAGCACAATTGATAGCGGAGAAGGCTGCAAAATGTTCAAAACCAGCTTATTCGAGCTGAGGGGAAAGTAGAAAATAATTATTATAATATTTGATTAAAAAATGCATAAATGTTAAATTAAAAAAAAATAATTATAATATAATCATTTCAAATTTAGCAAAACCTTTGAAAAAAGATAAACTAATTATAAAAAAAATTATTATACACAAGGCAAAGCGTTATTTCAACAGCGATGAGAAGACATTTTCACGTGGAAAAAAATTTAGCAAGATTATATCAAAAATTAATAAAAGATACTTTAAAAAATTGCAAAATAACCATAAAATAATACAAATAAAAACACCAAAATGAATTTTGAAATAATTCTAATTAGTGAGAAATAATTACACCCGAGACAAGGATTTGTCAACATTTGTTGTTCGTTTTTTAAGAAAAATAAAAGTTTAGTGTTAAATAATTGGACCATATATGATAATACTTTAAATTTTAATTAAATATTTGGAATCTTTATTTGTCATTTGAATGCTTGACAAATAAGCACCTTACTTTTCTGATTAAAATCACCATCTTTTAAACATTTTTTAAAATTAAGGCAACTAATGTTTCTACTTAAGTGTTTTTTTGTATTACAAGCAATAATGGCATAGTCTTTATGAGTAAAAGTTTTCTAAAAGTAATAATAAAAAGTTTAAATATTTTTTTAATTCATAACTTTATTAAACGCCGAATAATTAAATTAAATAATGTTGGGGTTTATAAAAAATGCCATCAACATGCCACTGTTCACTAAAGCATTCTAGCCAAACCAAAATTGTAGGCGAGCTATTGTTTGGAACAATTTTCTATAATTAGCACTGTCAAATAAAAATTGCGAGCCCAAGGTGGGCGGGCAGAGGCTCACATGGTGTCTAATTGGTTCCCTGACAATGCGTCAGTGGATAATGCGATTATTAAAAATCGCGTGAAAAAGTATTTCTAGACCCTGGACCCGAATCGAACTTTTTTAGATTTCTCAAAAATTAATTTTGGCTCAAAACGATGAATTCTATCTTTACTAGGGCTGCGATTTTTAGGAGCTAAAAGTCACTTGCCTTTTCGTTGTAGTTTTGTGTTATTTAAACGATTGTGTTGGAATTTTTTAAAAAGATTTTAAATTTTTTTAAAACGTTCGAATCCGGTCTAGGCTTTGAAATTGGTCGAAAGTCGTTTGGGGGCGGGCAAAACTATGGCGATTCCAATAAGCAGCCGGGTACCACAAGCCCTTTTTGATTGTGCAGCATAAACTTTACGTTTATTATATAGACTAATCCTTGCTCACGACTTATCTTTTAAAATTTTGTAAATTTTTTAATTTTAATATGATTCTAAATTTGTTTTGTGTAATATTTGAATACATAACACCTATTTTATATGTATAGTGACTTTATCAAAATTAAATTTTTCCTCTAGTTTAAATTGTTGGCTCATAGTTTTTATTAATTGATCCATTTTGTAAATATTAGTTAGCATTGTAGGTGTCATAATATCTTATATTTCCCTTTTTTTATTATAATTACGCCTTAAACTATCTATCTGGTCTATTTCTGTCTTTATTCTTTATCAATTTTGTTAACTTCTCGCTCGCTTCGTTATGGTTCGTTTGTTGAACAATTTAATCAATGGTAGCTTCGACTTTGGTTCTCGTCCATGATTATGAAATATGGAGTGTAGTTGTATTGAGAAAATCTTCAATAAAATCAATGATTTTTGTTATTTATGCTTTCTATTATGACTGCTTTTATAATACTTTTTATAAAAATTTGTTTGCTTTTGAGAAAAGTGCTTTTTTAAATTGTCAAGGTTTTTTATTAATGCTATTTCATTTTAAGTCAAAGCGCGAAAAAAATCGTCGACGAGCTCTATTACACCATCAAACAAATCTTAAATTAAATGCACATTCAAAAACCTGAATAATTGTAATGAAAAGGAATTTAAAAATGTATTTTATCAATTTGCTTTGAGATTACAATTGTTTTTAATTTTATGCATTTAATCGCCTGTTATGGTGTAAAAAAAATAGGAATCTGAGCAAGACAAAACAATAAATAAATAAATTGAAATCATTTTCCAATCTTTAAATTCTTGGTTTAGTCTTACTTTTTAAAGATATGTATTAATTTTCTACTATTGGTTTTTAATTTTGTTGTGGAAATTGCCATATAGAAAGATTACTTTAGATTAAATTGTTTTCATCTGAGTTTATTTTTTATTAAATTTTTTGTGATGTATAATTATTTGATTATAATTTGGTTTTCAAATTCTTAAAATACTTTGTAGACAATTTTTAAATTAACAAATTATATTTTTATGAGTTCGTTTTTGATCGCATTTTATATGTTTATTATTTAAAATTTAAATATAAAATTTAAAACAATATTTTGGTCTTTTAAGAATAAATCATTATATAGCAGAATTGTTAATTTAGGCATTTATTGAGAAATTTCTTTAGAAAAATGCAACGAAAGAGAAAATATTTTCTTTGCTTTGGTGCCGTTTTGCTAAAATTATATGAATTTATTACTTTATGTATTATTTTAAATTAATGATTGTTAAAATGGCAAATTTTTCTTTAGCAGCTATAATCTTGCTGGTGCTGTCTGTATAAATAAAATTTTTATTAAAAACCTTGTTAATATCTTGTTGATAAATTATATGTCCATTTATGCCTGTTTGTTGTTAATATTTTAAAATATTTTCCAAATTAAAACTCTTTGTTAAAGATATATTAATAAAAATAAATTAAAAATTTAACTAATAATTATGTAATTGTTTTTCTATTTTTTTGACATCTGTGTTTATTTTTATTATAATTTTTAAATCTACATTTAGACAAGTGACGGTTCATGCTATTTTTTGAAGAAAAAAGGCCTGACCTTTTTAGCTACTTTTTTCAATCTTTGCGTACTCGATCGCTACGGCCTTGTTATTCAGCCAGCCGGCACCGAGTTGTAAATATTTACGCATATTACAAAAGGTTTAAAATTTAGTGTTCATTTACTTAGTCAAAGGTTATTAATTGTATTTGGTAATTACATCTTATTTTATAATTTACTTCTGCCTTTTAAACATTTAAATTTTTTGTAAATTTAACAACTATATAATGTTAAAAAATAATTTATTATAAACCGAGAGGTTTTTTGCGCAATTCCTCTAATTGATCCTATACACACTTCAAGTTATAATTTTAAAGTTTCTAGTTTAAAATTTATAACATTTCCGTTTTATTTTAGAATGGCCCAGATATTTTTTAGCAACAAATTATTTGTCTCGACGCCCTTCTATGAGGATTTCCATCAAAAACAAATTTTAAAAATTAAGTAATGTGTTCATCGAGAAGTGACAGCTGACTGCTCGCTTCCTTTTGTTGGCACAATAGAAATATTCAATTCTCCTTGTTCCATTGGTTTGTTCTAAATTAATTAATTAATTTAATATGATTTTGATAGCAGGTAACGAACTTTTAAATTTTTATTGTATTCTTTTGGTTCATCTTTTCGAATTCTAGTTAATTATTTTTAAATTGATTGTATTGCTATTTATGCAATTAAAGAAATGTTAAAATAAATGTTTTTAAGATTTTTTTGATAATAATATATATTTAACTTAGAATCGTTTTTTCTTTATTCTATAATTTTAGAAAAATTTAATTGGTGCTTCGACTCTGCGCTTTTTGTCTTAGTGAGCTGAGCCCCTATTATTTTATATTAAAGATTTTACAAGCCCTTGATAATCTGATTCATTTTGTTTCCGTAACTTTTTTCCAAAAACCTTTTTATTATATTTATGCTTGGGCCCTGCCCCTGTCGTAGCAAACCTCTACAACAATTGTAATAAAACTTGATTTATAATTTAAAAAAACTTTATATAATTGACAATGTTTAATAAATATTTCTTTAGATTAAATATAATTTTGTAACTTTTTAAAACATTATAGGTTAGTTTTTTATTTTTATATTTAATATATCCGATTTTTGTGCTAATCGGCCTGTTGTGGGATCGCTTTTACATGCACACTACGGTCGGCGAGTCCATTTGGTTTAAACGATACAGTGTTCTTGAATATAAATTAGTCTTAAATTTATAAATGCTGAAGTTTATAGTTTCTTATTTTAATATTCTTTGCTAATAATATTTGTTCGTAATATATTTTTGTTAATGTAAACTTTTTCGTTTTAAATACGTTTTTAATTATTTTTCTTGACTTAATAAAATTTTTATTATTATTTGTTTTACATTTTATAAAGTTATTTTGTTTATTTTGAATTTATTTAAAAGTTAATGAAAATTTACTTTTTGTATTTTAAAAGAAAAAACTACAAACGTTAAATTTAATTTAAATTTATTTCTAAGTATGGCTTCGGAGAGGCCAATACTTGGAAATATTTATTTGAGTTTTTCCTGAAGAAATTCAAAGCCTTTTGAGTGTTATATTATTTAAAAGGTTTCAAAAAACTTCGTTAATTTTTTAAAGATGATTTTAATAATATTAAAAATAACCGTATTTTATAATTCTGAAGTTAGTAAGTACTTGATATATAATGTCGTCTTGCTCAAAAGTAAATCGAAATTTTTTTAATTTATATTTTATTTATCTTGTTTACAGCTTCTTGATACTTCTTTTTAGCTGGAATCATAGTTTTAACATGGAATCTTCTAAATTTACATAATTGATAATAACAAAAACTTAAAAAGCGCTATCAAGAATCATATCATTTAAGTTAACTCATTAGCCTGAGAATTTTTTTTTAAATCTTTTACATTTTCACATACTTTAAATCATCTTCTCAATTTATTTCTTAATTTAAACTTTTATTGGTTTTGTAAATAAAAAAATTTAGTTAAGTTTTCGTGATAACTCTACTTTTAGAGCTGGTAAACGCACACACATATTTATTAAAAGTTATAATATTTATCTTTTGCTTTTTATTTAACATTTTTATACACAAGGTGTTTTTGAATGCCCGACTTTGCTCATTTTTCATTTTTTGACGGGTTTTTTATTTAAGATTTTTCTTTATTTATTTTTTAGATTTATCAAAAAAAGATTGTTTAATTTATTTAACTTGTTGGCTCGGCCACATTGTCAAAGATCCAGTAAGCATTTTCTTCGAAATTTCCAAAATGCAGAATTCGTCATGATACAAATTGTTTTTTTCTAATGAGCACGAGTTCCTAATCTGAACGACCGCCAGAGTATGATTTCTATTTTTCTATAAGGTCGAGAATTAACTTTTGAATCCAAATATAACGTTCAATAGATGTATTGTTTATATGGGTTCTTATTATATTTTTTATTTAAAGACAAAAGGCTTTTTATTTAATTGTAATGTAATTTTATAGCTTTGTAATTAAGTAAATTTCTAACCGTTTTTCAGCCGTGTTTTTTTTAATTTTTTCCCTAAACTAACGTTTTACGTTATTGAGGAAAACTTTGTTTAGCGTGTAAATATGAATTGTTGTGCTTATTCGTAGATAATACAACAAATGTTTAAAAGAGATGCATAATATTGGAAAATAAACGCAATAATCTCCATGATTACATTACATTCCGGCTTTTGAACCACGGCGTTATTTTGATGCCGTTTATAAATTTACATTATTATTTTGGGCAAATTTCTTTTTTCAAATTCATTTTATTTAAATGCATTTGTTTTTGCATGCGTTTAATAATTTACGGTGATATTATAAATTGTTTTATAAATCACAAATTTGTTGGCACTTTCAAAAAATAAATCAATATTTGGTTAAATTCGCTTTTTGGAGGTTTGCATTCAGCATAATTTTTTAATGAATTAAAACGTGCGATGTTGATTTTTATTTTAAATTGGAAACTTCATAATTTCTTATTTTAGATTTAAAACAAAAGTAATTTTTTTTGTTTATTTTTTAAAGATGATTTTTTTTAATTTACCTTTTGTAGGTTAATACTTCAAAATTGGAATTTCATAATTATATTAGTACTTTTCTTATTTAAAACCTTAAAATTTTCTGTAAATGGAATTTTATAAATGCAAGTTCTTGAGCAACTAATCCCGGAATAATGAAAAAATTATATACTTATGATTAAGAATGAAAAAAATGTCATTAATAATTTCTTTATTTTATTTATTATTGGCTTTATTTATTCTAACTTTTTTAATTTGTGTTAACCTAGGTTTAACCCTATTAAGTGGGAGCCGCGATGATTTTTTAATATGTAATTATTAATTAATGTTGTGTCAAGTTCATTCATTAATTTACACTACAGATTAATTAAGTTTATTTGGTTTTAAAAATTTATGTATAAAAATTTGTTTGATTTTTCAAAAAATTTACTACCAATCGTTATTATTTTTATTTTTATCAGGCATATTTTGTTCTATAACCTATTTTCACATTTTTCTATATTATTTTGAATCACTCCCGATTAGAATTGGTATTAAAGTTGTAAATTTCGGAAACTACACATAAATAAATTCATAGAAACATGCTGAAAAAATTTAATTTGAAAAAAGGAAAGTGAAGGAGCAATGTGGGGGGGGGGGGGGGGGGGGGTTCAGATCCCCTACTGTATTAGTGATTTTTTCGCACTTTTCCTGAACATTTACGTTGGTGTATTCTACAAATCTTTTAACTTTCCAATTTAAAAAACAAATATTTTAGATGGAATTGACAATTTTCATTTTATATTTTGGTTGAACGAAATCACAGAACCATAGGGAGGCGCCATGTGCCTTTACTTTTCTTTTAAGATAAAACAATTTTAACATTTAATTTGATTTAAGTCAAAAATGAGATTTCATATTTAATAATTAGTAAAATTTATTTCTGATGAATATTTATTATCTAGATATAAGAACGCTACTTAATTCTGCTATAATGAACAAGGGAGTTGATGTGTTAAGGCATTAATTTAATTTTAAAACAATATACTCAATTATCAAATATTGAATTGTTAAAGTTTAATTGAGCTTAATTAATAGTTGAATAAGTTAAGAAAATCTAATTATACAAAGATTGGAAATGTTTAATAATAATTAATTTTCGTTTTTTAATTAGTCATTTTAATTTTTAATCCATTGGTGAAATATTTTATTGCGATAGGACCATCTCAAACATTTATTATTTGTTATTAAAATGCCAAGAAAAACAAAATTGTCAGTTTTTTAATAATGTCTTCAACTTAAAACATTATTTTAATTCTTGATTGTTGTTTGTAAAGGGTGTAAGTATTAAAACAAAAGTAACAATTATAAAAATTCAAATAAAAACAAAAATTAATAATCACTGCTTTGGCTGGCACATAAATTAATTATAGACTGGATGACATCTAAGTCTACAGCATAAGACGTATTAATAATTAAGCATATTAAAATGAAAC
Source organism: Globodera pallida (assembly GCA_020449905.1). Lineage (NCBI taxonomy): Eukaryota > Metazoa > Nematoda > Chromadorea > Rhabditida > Heteroderidae > Globodera > Globodera pallida. Next base: position 236,737 of record JAIXHY010000020.1, on the reverse strand, counting down.
AAAAAAATGACAAATAGTGGATTTGTGAGTCGAACTATTAATTTATGTAAAAATAACCAAATAATATTCATAAAATACTCAACAAATATTAATAAAAATTGTCAGAGAAGGCAGAGGAAGAACGTCAAGCTCTATGCTCCGTTTGCTGTAAGTGTATTGTTTTTGGTGGCAATTATTTTTACGAAGATTTTTTTCAGCGATGAGCCCGTGCCTGTATGAAAAAAGTAAAAAATCCTTTATGATTTTGAATTGTCAAATTTTAAACAAAAACTACAAAATAACTAACTTAGAATAGCGACACTTTTAATTTCAAAAATCTAGAATTATTTTATTAATGTCTATAATGTTCTAGGCTGAAATAAAGTCATAACAAAAATAAATGCAAAACTTGATTGAATATTAAAAAGAGAAAAGTAAGCAACCCAAGAACCAATTGAGATGAACTAAAATCGATTATAAAATAAAAATACCGATGATAAAAAAACAATTATGTAAAAATATAAATACTTTGCTGACACATAATTTAAAGATATGGAAAATGACTTCTCTCATGAAATAAAAAAAACAATACGTTTAAAAAATTGTCCTAAAACTATTAAAAAAAAGACTAAGTCATTTTAAAAGTATTTCTTTATAAACTTTACTGATAACCAACCAAATGTTCTTTTTTTATTAATTTAAATTATATATATTTCTTTTTTGTCAATTAAGTAAAATTTTCGGAATACTCATTAAACAAAAATATTGGAGTAAATGGAACTGCGAAGCATTTGCACTACTTAATGTGTTTTTTGTGTAACACCATTTTATATAAGCAAAATGTTGCCATTTAACAATAAATATTAATCAAAATAAATCGATTTGATAAAGCATTTCCTGTTTTAGAAATATGAGCGTTCGAATCGGCGTCCAACTCCGAGAAAAACTGTCTTTACTGTAGTTTATGATTGAAATTTAATATTCGTCGGGTATTGTTTTAAACAGAATTTCAATGATTACAGCCTTCATAGTTTAGTTTTATCTGGATTCGTTAAGCAATGCTTTTTTTTTATTTATAAAGTAATTTGTTACAAAATTTGCTTTTAATTTTTAATTATTTTTCGGTAGATATAAATATTTCTAATATTCAATACATTTGTTTTCACAATTTGTAATTTTTTTAAAATTTTAATGATTTGTTGAAATTAAAAATACATTTTTTAATTATTCACAATCTAGCTATCAAGCATAACAAAACCAGAAGTTTCAAAACATCTTTATTTTTAAAATTTGATTTTTATTTATTTTTGTTTGAGTTTATATTCATGTGAATCTTAATATTTTGGATTGAATATTTATTCCATTATCATTTTTTCTTAATTTTTTTCACGTCAACGCTACTTTATGTTTTTTTATTAATGTTTTATATCCAAACCAACTTGCAGTCTGTGACTTCAAATAACTAAAACATTAAAACAAAATACATCAAATAAAAGTGTGATCCAACTATTGAAGCATATGTTGAAAAAAATTACATAAATAATATTATTAAAAAACTAATAAATATAAAACGATTATACAAAAGACATTTTTGAGTAAAATTTAATCAAAATAATTTTAATAACTATATTAATTAATTAGCAAAAAAATGGAGTATATTTAAAGGAGTTAAATTAATAGTCAATAAATCTATAAAAAGATAAATTAAAAAATAATTTATGCAATTAAATTTTAATAAAGGGAACAATCCGGCACAACACCTGCAGCCAAACCACTAGCTGCCTTACAGCGCATATTGCGACCCCCATGAATGTTAATTTTACAAACATTTTTTGAATGGTCTGAAGAAAAAATTCCAGTTTAATGTCAGCCTATAATATTATAACAAAAAATCAATTTTTCAAAGACAATGTACATTATAAACATTGTTTATGTAAATTTGCGGACCCAGAAATGCCATAAATTCCAGACCCAAGACCATAATATGACGAAATTAAATTCTGCATTGAGAGATGATAAAATAAAATATTACATAATAAAGTAAGAAAATAAATATTTAATATTTACAAAAAAACGAAAGCAGCACAAAAACATGCAAAAAGCGTAATTTAAAAAGATGTAATTGAACATATACGAATAAGTAAATAATACAAATAAGTCAAGGTATTAAAAGAATGATTATTGGAAAAATATGTTTAAAAAAACAAATACGTATATTATAAAGAAAGAACAGTCTTTTTAATATAATGTTGATAGCTTTATCTGACATTCTAGAACTTACCCAATTCTCATGCTAAACAATTAAGTAACAATACACGTCAAAATGTCAAGAAAACTTTACAAAAAACTAATTTATAAAATGTACAATATCTATACAATCTTTCTAAATATCCTAAATTAATAATCCGGTGTCTGATCGTTTTCCGGTTTACACCAAGGAGACCCAAATTCCCGAACAGAACCAGCTATTTGTGGATGGCATTGAAGACTTGCAGCGTGTGCTTTTCCAGTTGCGATCAACAATATGTAAAAGTTTCAATTTCATAAATATTAAGTACATAGCGTTGCGCTTACAACGAATTTATATTCGTCCCCAAGCACCGTTAATAATTTTTTGTACAATAAAATAAAAACGATAAAAAACATATGCCAAATAATTATCAAATATCAATGTTCCGTTAACTTTAATTAATCTCCGACTCAAATACCAAATAAGTTCAATACTGTGTTAAACAGAAGTAAAGGTGTTGAATAAATGATACAATTACAACTATTTATTTTTGAGGTTTTTAAATAAAGGTGCTAAGCCTCGCTTAGCAGCGAGTGTGAATCTAACTTCTTTTGGTGTGTTTATTAAATTGGAAATCAATTAAACAAATATTATAAATATAAAAAATAAAACATGTAAAATTATGTGTTTAGTTAAACAAATTTTAAAATTAATATTATCAAATCCGCATATGGCGAGTCAAGGTCACTGCACACCAGGGCTGGGCAAAATCGGAAAATAAAATCCGAAATCCGAATTCCGAAATTCCGGAAAGCCAAAAATCCGAAAGGATTTTAAATCCGAAATCCGAATTCACGTAAATCCCGAAATTTTTCCGGAATCCGAAACCCGAAATCCGAAATTTTTTCAAGGGAAATTTTTGCACTAATGATAATAAAAAAATTGTCTTCAACTTCAATTGCTTCATCATCAATTTTTTTTTTAACAATTCTGCTTTACTTCTGGGGGCGGGAGGGGTCGGCGGTGCCGATAGGCGCCGCCGAGAAAATTTTGAAATTTTTGACTCAATTTGTTATAAGATTTGCAACCAAAATTTTAAATGCGGCAATTTTTTGAAGTTTTTTTAGGAATGGAAGAGGTCCGCCGGTGTCGATAAGCCCCGCCGGGAAATTTTTTTCGATTTTCGATGGCATTTTGTAAAGAAAATTGCGTTTTCTGCGGTTTATGAGACACTAAACAACTTTGAAAGAACAAAGTTATAAATTTTTAAATATTCAGCGAATTCTACAATCAAAAAAATTAAATAAAAACTTGTGAATTCTGTCTAAAATATTAAAAAAAATTAAAAACACGAAAAATATTTTGGAATAGTTTAACCACATTATCTGCTCATTTGTCAGACAATAGTAGGGATAATCAGTAAACACACTCAGGGATTTGAACCACCACACCAAGCACCAAGTGTACCCAGCACTCACCACTACACTAGCACCAAACTTGCCTCACGTTTCAAAAACCCCATCCTTAGGGGTGAATACGGGTACCGGCCGATGGGTTTGGCCAGCCCTCCCCAGACACTGATGGCAATGTGCCGTTCTTTATTCGGGGGGAGGGGTTACACAATATGGGGAAAGCTCCCCCGATTCGGGTAGGGAAGTGGGGGGGGGGGGAGAATTGGTTATCGGGATCCGGATCCGATTAGAAGTGATCGGGGGGTGATCAGAGGTGTTGGGTAATAGCCCAAAAAGTGGGAGGGACCGCCCCCGGAACAGTTGTTCGTTGGGGAAAACAATTGAATGGGGGGAAATGAATGATCATTGGTCATCTACCGTCCCCGAAATTTTCGTCCCCGAAAATTAAAAAAATTGGCTTAGATTGTTGCATTTTTTATTTGTTTTTGTTTAAAATTTATTTTTTATTTTTTGAATTTTGAATTTTGTATTAAAAAAACGCAACAGTACACACACATATTCTAAAAAGGACCAAAGCCCAGCCAAATCATTGCCCATAAGGTCCATTCCATCCGCTGTGTTGAAGATGGGTGCCCCATCCTGTCAGTGCCCCTGCCGAAGTTGACGGTCCTTGTCCACGTCCTCGTCCGTTCTCTCCACCATCTCGTTCGCGCCACACTTGTCCATACGGTCGACGGTTGCCTCGTCCACGCCAACGGTTCTGTCCACGCCAGCGGTTGTCGTGTTCGTTTGACCAAAACGAATTTTGCTGTGCCGACTTTCCCCAATCATTTGCTCCTTCATTGAGTGCTGGAGGGGGGTCCTCTTTCTTCATTTTTCCCAGCAATTTTTGCAGCTCGTTCGTCGCTCTTTGCGCATCCTCTTGTATATCAAGCGCTTTTTGTCTGACATTTAGCAACAATGTCAACGCCTTTTTCGCTTCTTCCGCAATTCTTTCAAAGTCCTCCAAATTCTGAAGTTTCTCACTCCATTTCGAATTAGCGAATTTCGCTTTCTTTCCATCTTCCACTTCCATTGGAAGATCTAATTCGCTTCGAATTCGTTTGTTCTTTGCTGCATTTGAAACTGCCATTTTCCTCACTTCGTCCTTTCTCAACTCTTCTAATTCAGTTTTTGTCTTCACTCTTCTTCCGCAAGCTTCCCAAAAACTTAGGCCTCCTTTCTCGAACAATTTCGGCGCATCGAACAATGCCTCTTCCTCTCCGAGTGACGTTTCGTCATCCAATGAAATAACGTCTTCGCATGTTTTCTTCTCTTCCTTTCTCGACTCCTTTTCCTCCTGTCCCTTATTTGACTTCACTTCAGGTACCTCTTCGACCTTTCTTCCCTCTTTTTCTTCTGCCTTTTTTGGCTCAATTTCCATCCGACTCTCGCTTTCCATTTGGCCTTCCTTCATTTGCTGATTCGGTTCTCCGGCTAAACTCTTCCGGACTTTGGCCAGTTGTGCCGTCAATCGCATTTCCAAGCGCTTCAGTGACTCCTCCTCCTCGTCAGTCAACACTGCGGGAATTGATGATGATGACATTTCTGCAAAAATTCCGTTTCTTTTATCGATTTCTTTAAAATATGAATGGCTCTCAAATTTTTTCTTCCGATTTTGGTTTGATTCGTTTGCTTCTTCCTTTTGGTTATCCAAATTCAATTCCATCCCTTCTGAAAGATCAAAAATATGAGAAATAATTAAAACAAATATTTGTGCAAAAATTAAAAAATGTTAAACGAATGCTAAGGATTTATTAATATTTATTGGAAGACTAATCAAAATAATTTATTAATTACTTATAGTATAGCTCCAACCGCAAGTGAGTCCAGAATTTAAAGAGTCAGTTTGACATTTGTTGCTGAGCTTCTAAACAATTTTCCTTAAATTTTTTTTCTAAAATTTATGATTAAAAAAATAATGTTTAATATTATTATTGTTTGAATTAATTCCATGATTCTAATATTATGAACATGATTACAGTCGAGTTAAATTGAATGTATTTTATTTTTGCAGGAATTACTTTAATAATTAATCAAAAGAATAAACGAAAACTGCCTTGGTATTATAAAAACATAAATTAAAAATAACTAAAAAAAATCATCAACATTATTTTGCTTTTTAAATTTGACAAACAGATCTCTTAGAAAAAAATATAATCGGTGCCTAAATTGTAAATTTATGCTGGTCAAGGGTCGATGTGGGAAAACGAGTGCAAAGTTGGGAGAGAGAGACGGAGTAGGAGACCGTAGGAAGTAAGGAAGGGGTCGATATTTAAATCCAGTGGAATAAATTATTTTACATAAATGCAAATAAAAAATATTTAAAAAAATTATAATAAAAGGATTAAAAGATGTTTCGTTGTTAATACTGCCTTTTTACAATACACTTACATAAATTAATAATATTTTTTCTTTTAATATTTAAACATAAAGAAAATGGTCAATAAAAATGTGTAAGTAAAAACGAAATTGTTTTAATTATCATATATATTTAGTTTTAAAAAACACAAAATAAATTCTCGAAACTAAACAATAGCTTGAGGCCAAATAACTAAATAAAGATTTAACCATCTTTTGATCATAAGAAATGAATCGATTTCATTGCACCACCTCTACAAAAGTTTGGAAGCTGCTTGCTCACAAATTTCGCGCGTTCATTCAATGATCTTAAGTCAGTGATACTGTCGGCTATTTGTAATCGAAAATTGTTACAATAATAAAGTACCAAAATAACTATGTTATACTTGCCTAAATATAAATGCTATCAAATTCAAAAAAATTAATGATAAAATAAACATTACTGATTGGTATTTGGTAACTGTAATTATAAACACCAAATAAAAATATATTTATTGTTGAATTATTACAGTAACACCAAATGTATTTAAAATTGTATTTCAGAGGTGTAAATTGGTTTCAACGTAAAAAAAAATTAATAATTTTCATGAATTAATAAAAAAAATTTCAAACAGCTAATTCAGAAACATGTAAATAAAATAAATGTTAACTCAATAAAATAATAAATAAAAATTAGTTAACCAAAAAATCTTTTAATAAGCTTTTATATACATCTAAAAATAAATAAATAAATGCACAGAATTTGTAACAAAAACTTAAAACACAATCTCTCTATATTAACAAAAAGAAAATTAAATAAAGTACGTATGCCCTTGCTGATTTAAAAGAGTATAAAGCTATATTAAGATTTATTTTTGTGTATTTGTTATGGAAAGAGAAGCTCAAAAATAGCCTTATCGCATAAAATTATTTTAATTTGGAACAACTTTTTAGTCAAATAAATAAATATTTTGGGGATTTTTGGGCATAAACAATTCGCCTTTCCCATTTTTACCATATTTTCGAAATTCTATAGATTTTTTAACAAAAATGCCAACATTTTTTACCCTTAAAAAATGAATAAATAATCCATTTTGAATAATGTTAACATTGTTTTATTTTTGATCGTATTAGCAATAACTAAGCTAAGCGTGCTTTAAAGGGTCCAATAATTAAAATGATTAAAATTACATTATCTTTTTTATTTTTAAAATTCTTATTGTTATATTGTTTTAATATTATTTTTGACCCTAATTTTTTTTGCAATTTTTAAATAACAAAATTTTATTCTATCGTTTTGCTTCTGTTCAATGGAAGTCAGTTTATAAAAAAATATTTATGAATGTTTTTTTTATTCCAAATTGTTGCGTATTTGATTGAAAAAATGCTATTTTATTTTTCATTGCTTGGCCCATTCTGTTAATTTTTATATCTGAATACTGCATAATATAGTTCCATCTTAATTTAATTATCTAATTTTTAAAACAAATATGTTACTAAACTTTGTGGCAATGTGTAAAATTAAAGGATTTTAAAGAAGCAATGTATAACTAATTAATTAATTAAAACTGCCAAATCTAAAAGACAATAAACTGTATAGCCAATTTTAATTTTTAAAGTTAATACTTAGCATATTTCATTTATATTTATTTTTTTAAATTTTAAACGAATTTTTAGAATTAAAAATTTTTTTAATAAAACTACACGAAAAAATTTTATTACTTTAATCGAGCTCAATTCAGTACTAATTAGTTTTTATAGTTTGATCCTTTAAGAGGTAGTAAAGTAGTATTCATGCCTGCTCTCTTCAGGCAGAATCACCGGTTTGAAGCCGCGGCTTAATTTTTGTTTTAATTATTTATTTATTCATATATCTAATTTAACGTAAAATTTAAAAATATTTTAAAAAATTTATAAGATCGTGGAACTCTTAACAATGTTTTAATCAAGAATAAAATAATATTCACTGATCCAATTCAATGATTGATCCATCCGTATAGTTTACCAACCATTGAAAACATAATGTAGTGGAACCCCCGTCCAGGTGGATACGCATCCATCTGCCGTTCTTGAGTCTCAGATTTCGGCTCTCTTATGACGTAATTATTTTGAGCTTGGGGTTGAAAGAGTATTGCGCGTTATTTAAATTAACCCGTGTTTTTTAGTTTTTTTAAATTTTGTAACTTATATTCAAATTTTAAAATACAGTGCCCATAAGGGAACTGGTTTTATTATTTTTGATTTTTATGATAATGGCTTGTTATTTTGTCATCAATTTATGATTTTCAATATTCTTTTAAATAAATTTAATATTTTGTATTCGAATGTTTGGTGTTTGGTATTATATAGTTATTAAATTATGAATAAATGTACATTTTAAGCGATTGATTTTATTTCGATATTTTGCTAAATTATTACTAATTTAATAATGTAATTTTTTGTTTTGTACGAACCGGCTTCAAATTGTTTAAAGTTTTATCTAGTAGCAATTGGTTTAAAGTAAATATTGATTTGTTAATATTTCTTAATGATTTATTTAATTTATCTATTTTTAAGGCATTTATTTTTGGTTTATTTTGAATTATTTAAAAATGTTGAATAAATTGAAATTGTTTTTAATTTATCAATTAACTATCTCCTTCTATTATAAATTTTAAAAAATTACTTTAGAGGTAAAATACAATAAATTATGTTATGTTTAACTGTGCTAAAGGCAACCGCTATTTTAACTAATATCATTGTTGTTTAGTAAATTCTGAAATCCTTTCTTGAATAATTAGATTTGTTCAGCTAAAGCTAACATTTAATTCTGTGTCAATAACCATGGTTAAATAAACATCGGCAAAACGACAATTTATAATTCAATATTTTAATCAAATTATGAAACATAAAGGAAAATATGAAAAAAAAGATAAATGTATCCCAAATCAAATTATCCCGAGTGCCTTCCCCTTCATCGCATCCTTGGTCTGGAAAGCAGTGAATCCGGACGTGATTAATTATGTTGTTTTTAAACAAATAATATTAAAGAAAACTTAATTATTCTGGGTATACACTATTCGAAAGAAAAATAAATCACATTAATTAAAAATAAAAAAGAAGATAATAAGCCAAATTATTAAATATAACTTATTATTCGGGTAAAAAATGATTCTAATTACCGTACTGAATTAAAAACATAAACGATATTTCATTTATTAATTTATCTATAAATTTATAATATCAGGAAATAATTTTAAATAAATTAATTTTTTATTATAACAAATTAATATAAATAGAATTGCAACTCCTCCACGTGCGTAAAATATAATAATTCAGATGAATAAGCAAAAAATAACCTAAAAAATAGTAAAATAAATTAAAATATTAATTTTGTTATAAGCTAGTTAAAAATATACATTAATATATATATTTGTTTAGTAGCTCCTCTGCCGAGTCCTTCGTCATAAACGAAGCTGTTGGCGCTGCGGAGGCAATTTCCTACAAACGCGGATGCACTGCGCTCGTGAACTGCATAACTGCATGAATCGACCCTTTTACTTACTAATTTCAAATTAAAAATTAACATTAAATAGTTAAATTTAATAATCGTTTTAATTAATGAAATTAAGATTTGTAATATTAATTGGCACAATAACAACTATACGAGCCGAGCATCGACAAGCATAACATCAGAAGGGCCGGTAATGTTTTTCATAATCATTAAATAACTCTTTTTTTTAAGTTTAATAATTCTTTGTCTTAAACAGTAAATTTGAGATAATAAATCAAAATCGTGCAAACAGAATCTGCTTGATTTTAAAATCATCATTTTTTCACCGCTTATCGACTGGACTCAACCGGTGCTCTTCTCTTCAGCGCCACACCACTTTCCCATCAGGAGAGCTGCTAAGTACGAAAAATTAATATTTATTACTAGACAAATCAAAATTGTCGCGAATATTTTGATAAGATTATAATTACCACAAAAGTTAATTTTATTTAATATATTGGAAAAAGATTAAAAAAGTTTTTTATAATAGAAAACAAACTAATTTAAATAAATAACCGGATTTAGAGCAAAACTGTTTTAAAATTAGTGTGTGTATTTAAAACTTTTCTTCATTTAAAATGGAAGAAGTTGTGTAAGCGCTTTCATACCGAGTTTGATTTCTGCTAAACAAATAAACTATGTCATAAATCTGTGAGTTATTCATTTATTGCTTAATAAATTTAATGGCTAACAAATTATAAATTAAATTATTTTTGCATGTCATATATGAAATTCTTATAAAATTGTATACTTTATGATACTTCAATAATATGTTCTTTCTGTTAATTAACCCCAAATTTTTGCTCGGCACGTGATAATAAACGAAGACGAGCCTTTATCTAAAGGTCAAAAAGACAGAAACCGACCTAAGTTAAAATAAATTAGAGAGTACTAGAATACAACTCATAATAAAATAACACGTTAAATTTAGAAAAAAACCCATATTCATGATAATCAATGATTTACAAATGCCCCGATATGAACATTAAATTAAGAACTAATATGATCAAGCAACAAATGGCCGGAAGCTGGTTTAATGCAACTCACACTGTAAAGCATGAAAATGGTTTCAACATTTATTCATAAACCTATTGTCAAAAGAAATATTAAGAGATTGTGGAAGAATTAAAGAAGAAGGTACCAAACTGCAAGATTTGAACAATAAGTGATTTGATATTATATTTGGTTTTTTTCGAAAAATTCATTAGTAGTTTTTTTTTTGACAAAAATAGGATTTGAAATTATTTAACGAAAACTTGTTGACAATTTTGGTGATGATTTTGAGGCAGAAACAACTATTTAGCCTTAAATAAACAATATGACCAAACTGGAACATTTTTAATTTTGCTTCAATTGTGCTATGCGAATCTAACTGTCATCGTTGACTTTTTTCGTCAAAATTCACTTAATTCGACCCCGGGTTAAAGAAGCTTACTTGCATCAAATAAAACAATGTTTAAAATGTTATATTTAAATATATTGAATACAGCGACCTGCAAAACTTTTGCTTTGTTAAACAATCATTTACTTTAAAACAAATCGACTTCTAAAAAATTGATATGGTTTCACAAACTAAATTACATTAAAATATTTTAAATAAAATACAAAATTTGATTCATTTTTCGCAATCAAGAAATATATATATGCCAGACCAAAAAATAATTTTAAAGCATTTTTTATAATAATTATCTAAAACAAAAGAAAAGACGATCAAAAAGTATCAAATCTGTAAATAATTTTGAAAGCAATAAATAGCCAACTCAATCAACTGTTTAAAAAACTTATCCATGATATATGTGTAAAAAATACAAATGCTATTCCAAAAGATTTTTAAGTAAAACTAATGCAATCGAGTAATATATCAAAAATAAAAATATTCAACAAATAAACCAATGAATTTTGGATTAATAAATTTTTCTAATCAAAAAATCGCAACATTCTAATTTCGAATATAAAATTGTCATGTGCAATAAAAAGCCTGGCTGATGAGACATAATAAATTTATCTAGACACAATTTCACTACATAAATAGTAATTTAATAAACAATTAATATCGTTTAAACAAAATTAAAAAAGGCCAAACAACGCAAGTCACACAATCAGGAAAATATATAAAATAAATAATACTTTATAGAGAAAATGAAACAAACACACAATTATTGAATGAAACCATTACTTCAAATTTCAATTTATTTGTTTTCAACACAAACATATTGAATTGAATAAGATGTAAATTGTGTCTGACAATATGTATAATAAAAAAACAGTTTCACGGATTGCATTGGAGACGATGTCAACATTATTGACTTTGATGATGAGTTCATAAACTTTATCCTATATTTTATTAATAAAAAATAACAACAAAAATCAATAGAATATTTTGGTCAAAAATGATCGAATAAAATTTTGAAAAACTATAATTTAAACTGCTACCAAATATACAATTGAATAGCTCGTAAAAAATCATAATAAAATATTAATAAGAAATGTAATATTCAAGAAATAATGATTCGTAATATAAATTTTCCCTGCCTTTCATGTACACCTTCAATACTTTATTTTGAAGAAATCATTGTCTTAAGTTATAGCTTTATTATAAGTTATTAAATTTTAAGATTTTCAACCAAAGTTGAAGGTGTAGTCTTCGCGACCTATGAATGTCTTTATTTACACTGCAATTATTTTTAAATAAAATTATATAATTTTTCAACAATTGTTTGAATTAGCATGAGAGCTGATTATTTTGAAATCATTTTTATGTTAAAACAACTCCAAAAAAAGAAATAAAACTCTGGACTTTGTTAAAAAGTAGCAAATACTTTGATTTTTATATTATAATATTAATTTTAGATCAAATATCTAAATATTTCTATTTAAATCTTACATATATTTATAATTTCATAAATGTAATAATTACACACCAAATTGATTCACTTTCTCTCATCTAAACATTTAAATTAAACTTTGCACGCTAGATATGGAACAATCAAACACATAAGGAGACGGCAGACATCAAAAAGTAAAAGGATATTTATTAAAATGGTTTTAGCAAATAAATTCAAAATTTTTTTACACATCACAACAAAATATAACATAAAAAATTAAAAGAAAACCGAGCCAACCAACCCTACTTGCATAAAAAGCATGATAAGAAAAATGAAAGATGTTCTAATAATTTAATATATTGACTAGGGTTGGGCCCCCGACCCCGTCCCCGACCCCGACCCCGCAAATTTATGCCATTTTTCGGGGTTTTCCCCGACCCCGACCCCGACACTTCCAACCCCGCAAACCCCGACCCCCGAACCTTAACCCCGAGTCGGGGTCGGGGTTAACATACACCCCTAAAGATGGCATCATTGAGTGACAAAATTCATTTCTTCCGAGGACTTTTTGACAAAAAATTTATTGAACTTTACAAAAATGTTATATAAAATTGGTGGCTTGGTGGTATGTCTGTCCGGCGAGTAAAGTGTTTGTTTGGGTTCGAACCCGCTTGAATGCAAGCACTTATTTACGTCTATTTGGCCTTATTCACCCCCAATAATGTACCTTTTTAAATACATTTCCAAATATTTTTAATTAAAATGCAAGATGAATTTTTGATTAATTCATCACTAGGGATGGGATTTTTAAATTTTTGCCTATTTTTACTACAGCTTTGTTTTTTACATAGAATAAAGGAAAATATTTTTTGATAAAATGTGCCCGGAAGGGGCAATAAACCCGGATTTCGGACCCGGAACGGATTCAGGACCCGGTAAAATACGGCCTGACTCCGGTCCCGAACTAATTATTATTGGTTAGAATTATTTTCAAAATTAAAAATTTTCGGACATTTTTGGGTCAGGAATTCCGGTTTTCCGGACATTTTTTGGCATCCGGTTACATCCATGATGCTTCGCTTCTTTTCTATAAGAAGAAATTTTAAAAAGTATCAGGTCAATAGATTATTCAGTTAGGTACCCATTATTTTCAATGTAAAAAAAATGACACCTAAAATTTTAAGAAAATTTTTAAAAAACCCCGCAACCCCGACCCCGACCCCGACCGATTTGGGTAACCCCGACCCCGACCCCGACAGTCCTGCCCCCGCAAAACCCCGACCCCGCAATTCCCAACCCCGCACGCGGGGGCCCAACCCTAATATTGACTAACAAATACTTCGGTCTAAAATTCACGCGCTATTGTTTCGGTCAGTTTATTTTAAATTTATTGGGATGTTTTTGATCAAATAGTCATTTTTAAATAGGCTTGAGCCAATTCTCGTCAAGTTTTCTTTATCTTTATTTTAATTTATTTATCTGTCTCAGACAAGTTTTAAAATAATTTTGGCAATTTTCTTTTCCATTAATGGATAGTTTTTATTAGTCATTTAATCATACTTGATGAATTTATATTCGTTATTTTTATTTAATTTTAGAGAGGTTAATTTCATATATTCTATTAGAAATTATAAGGCCTTATTTATTTATTATAATGTAACTTAGCTGCAAATCCGGTGCCAGTTGTAATGTTTAAATAATTAATCGGTTTAAATTTTTCGGAACCGATTAACTAACCGATTTGAACATAAATGGTTTATGCTTATATGTATTAGATTTTATCAATGCTGTTAATTTTTATTAAATACAATTTAGATAATTTGCGTTTAGTACTTTATATTTTCGTAATTGTTTACATTGTTTTGGTTATTTAGGCGAATAACCAACAGGATAATATTTTCAAGTATTAGTTTATATATAAGTACATAAAGATAAAAGCTATTATTACGCAATCAACTTGGATTCCGTCACGTGGTCAAACAGATTGTTGGATACATTTTAAATTACGCTAAAGTTGAATATTTGGCTAAAATTGTACTTAAAAATTCTTATACAAACACAATGAAACCCCATTTTGAGCAACTTTTATTGGTTGTACTTGGACTGCGCAAGAAATGCATGCAAATAAAGGAAGACAACGCGGGCAATTTCTCGCAAAATATACTAAATAGATTAAATAAAATTTAGACACAAAATAATCAAATTAAAAGTATTAGACAAAATCAAACTAATTATCAAAAGGCATATTACTTTAATCATTTCTACATTCAACTGAATAAAAGTTGTGTTTAGTAAAATAGCTTAAAATATTTAAAAAATTATCGTGGGCGCTAATAAATAATTTAAATAAACACAGTTATTAATACTTTGTCTTTTTTTGAATATAAAGCTAAGGAAAGTTAATTAAACTATAAAGATTATAAATATTAAATTAAAATTGACCTAAAAGAAAACAAAAAAAATCTTTCGCGTGATTCATCAAATATTAAAACGAATTGAAAAATAATTTAAGCGCATATACCAATATAAAGTTGCACCAAAAAATTTTAACCAAAAAAATGAGTTTTTCTAATTAATTTATAAGGAAAACCTTTTCTTTTGCTATATTAGCATTATATTTTGGGACAAAATATGTATGCAAAATTTAATAATAAAAAGTCAAAAATAAGTAGTTTTCTATTAAATATTTTTTAAAAAAATTGCATTTAAATTTACAAATATTTGTTTAAAAAATTTAATTTAGTATATAGGTAAATACTTTCCAAAAATATGATTTGTCAAAACTTCTTTTAAGGGATATTTTATCTTGAATTTTAATAGATTTCTCTGAATCCTCCGGTGGGAGTGCAAGCTTTTTTATTATTGAACCTTTTTTTTAACATGTTCTTAATAATTATTAAATTATTTATTTTATATTTTGATAGAAAGGGTTGCAAAACGCTAAATAAAAAAAATTGTTTTGGCTACTTTTTTGAACATTTTATTTTTTGAAGAAATAGTGTGCTAAAAAGAGAGAGACAGGCGGCGAGATTAATTTGGGAATCAACGCACCCTATCGAACAATTGTTTAGCTACTTTTTTGAACATTTTATTTTTGAAGAAATAGTGGTCTAAAAAGAGAGAGACAGATGGTTAGAGTAATGTGGACATCAACGCAACCTATCGAACAATTGTTTAGCTACTTTTTTGAACATTTTATTTTTGAAGAAATAGTGGTCTAAAAAGAGAGAGACAGATGGTTAGAGTAATGTGGACATCAACCTATCGAACAATTGTTTAGCTACTTTTTTGAACATTTTATTTTTTGAAGAAATGTGCTAAAAAGAGAGAGACAGATGGTTAGAGTAATTTGGACATCAACGCACCCTATCGAACAATTGTTTAGCTACTTTTTTGAACATTTTATTTTTTGAAGAAATAGTGGTCTAAAAAAAGAGAGACAGATGGTTAGAGTAATGTGGACATCAACGCACCCTATCGAACAATTGTTTAGCTACTTTTTTGAACATTTTATTTTTTGAAGAAATGTGTTAAAAAGAGAGAGACAGACAGACTGTTAGAGTAATTTGGACATCAACGCACCCTATCGAACAATTGTTTTAGCTACTTTTTTGGCCAATAAACACCGCAAAAATAAAATTGTTGCGTCAAAATAGTTTTATATATAAAAATAAAAATATCTCTTTCGTTTTAATCTTGCAAGATCGGTTAAAATTTTATTCGGTAAACAAAAGTCCTATACGATTAAATCAATCTTTCAAATTCATTTATTTAATCTTCGGTTTCTATTTAATTCAAATATTTTGGATTTTGAAATGTTCAAAAATAAGTTTACTAGAATCATTATTTATAATGTTTTATGTTTACATGAAATAACAAAATTCAACTCCGCAAGCATACTCACAAAATAAAAATACATCACATTTAAAAAACTGCACAATGATTTTGAAATTAAAGTATAATTAGGAAAGCAAACCAACAAATTTCTCAAACCACAAAAATATTGTCCAGCAGATTTGATTGTAACAAAAAAAATTTAAAATTGTCAACCAAAGCCAAAGGTTGCGCCTATTTTTAAATATTTTGTATTTAAATGCAATTGTTAAAATATACGGAGCCATAAACGGCAAAGTTTGAAGTAAAAGTTAAACACATATATTGGCATTTACAGTACAATAAAAATGGGTTTGAAACTGTAAGTAACAACGAACGAGGGCGGCCAACAAAGAGGAACAGTTAAATAAAATGTTGTAGCAATTTAATTAAAGAACTAATAACGGTTATAATGCAAAAAAATGTATTTCAACAGGACATGATTTGCAGCAGAAAAATGAGACGAAGCTGAAACGCAAATGATCAGAACTACGTTCGAATATCCCGAGAATGTTGATTTAAATTATTTAATAAAACAAAGACATAAACAAATAAAATGCCACATAAAATAGAAGAAATACCGCAGCAAACGCTGAAAAGATGAGCAACAGAAGATACGTACGTATTAAGCAAACAATTAAATTTAAATTTTTTTTAATTTTATAAATATAATAATATATTCAAAATTTAATTAAAATTTGAAACACTATAAGAGCAAATTTTAGATTGCTTTTGTAAACTTAATATGATAATTATTAACGGAATAATATTTCTTTGACATTTAAGATAATTCATTACACTTTAAAAAATTTGCTTTTTTAATTAATCTGATTGAAACTATTACATACCAGGGATGGGAACCGCTACCGCAACCGCGCGGTAATTACCGCATTTATCGCCTTTTTTGGGCATATCGCTTACCGCATACCGCTACCGCATTTGAAAATCGGTTTATCGCTTACCGCATATCGCTACCGCATTTGAAAATTGGTTTATCGCATACCGCATATTGCTACCGCATTTCATGCAATACCGCGCGATATTACACCCCTAACGATTGGATTTTTAATATAAAATAATGTCAGAATGCCATAAAAAGTGGAAATTTCGTACAATTTTTTTGAAAAACTGGCCCATTCCATTAGCGAAAATAGTTTGATTTCTCATACATAACATTTTTCTCGCCGGTCAATCATTAGAGATCATCAGATCTTGGATGAGACAAGAGTCTCATAAATAATCTCTTTCATACTTTTGTATAACCAAAACAAGCGTAAAAAATCCGTAGATATTGATAGAAAAGGGCACGAGAATAAAAGTACAAAGCATTATGTTCAAGAGTTAATTAAAGAGTCGATTGCAGAAAAACACAATGGGAAAAAAGGGGTAGCCTCATGGATTAAAAAAATATTATTGAACCATAAATTTTCTAATTAAAAATTAAAAAATAAATAAATTACAACGATTTATAATAATAAAACGCAAGCTTTAAAACTCATTTGACCACTGCCAAAATCAAATTGAACCAAAGAAGTAAAAACGAGAATTAAAATATTCTATCAATAATTAGTAAAACTTTAATTTTTTAAATCAATTTTTATTAAATTGCATACATAGCATCCAATTCGCACAATTTTTATATGTTAATTATGAAGTGGAACTTATACAATAATTTATATTATAAAACATACATATGATTTCAAAAAACTTCCTATTACTGTTAAACTCACAAAATAAATGCATGCAAAAAGTCTCCTATAAATTAATTTAAGATACAATAATTTGTTGTGATTAAAAAATAAATTAAATACTAAAATCATCACAGTAAATCGACATATTTGGATGTCTTATAAATTATCTAAATCTTAAAGACAGAAATCCGAGAAACCAATGTAACAGCAAAATTTAAAAACATAACGCTGTCCTACCCTACAACGTGTTAATAATAATATTATTTAAAACAAAAAATAAAAATATATGCATGTTTGACAGAATTACAAATTTAAAATAAAGACTTTGTATGTATAAATAAGATTAAATTAAAAATTCTAAAAACACATTTTAAACTAAATTCGCGCAACAGGCAGTTAAAGCATTCAGGTATTTTCTATAGTTCTAGATTGCATTATAATCAATGTCAAATAAAATTTTTAAAATTATTTTATTGCCCAAAAAATAAATTAAGAGAAGATCTGCGCTGAATGCTTGCTTTATTGGATTTAAAAAGAATTGTTTAGTAAAAATGACATCTATTGAAAAAGATTATCAGTCCAGAAATTCTCAATAGCACTTTAAAAATTTCCATTTTATTTAATGCATTTGTTCAAAGCCATTTTAAGGCCAAAAAGATTCAAAAAATTAGGGTCCAGAAATTGTTGCTTTTTTTGACTTTTATTAGTCCAAATAAGGTATGTATTTGGACGTTCCACGAAAATGGATCGATAAATTTTGGAATTGTCTGACCGAAAGGTTTGACTTAAATTTAATTTCACACTCCATTAGAAGGGTTTTCAATTATTTTTCGACTGTATTTTTAAGCATAAATTTTACATTAACAAATCTTTTTAAACAATTTTCGACAAAATTTTGGAGTTTTATCACAAATTTTACATTTGAAGAAATAGTGTGCTAAAAAGAGAGAGTCAGACGACGTAGTAATTGCGCATTAACTATCGAACATTTGTTACTATTTTATCATAAAGTTCCAGAAATTGCTGCTTTCTTTGACTTTTATTAGTCCAAATAAGGTATGTATTTGGACGGTCCACGAAAATGGATCGATAAATTTTGGAATTGTCTGACCGAAAGGTTGGACTTAAATTTAATTTCACATTATTTGATAATATTGATGTATTCAATATTTATATAAAAACACTTTTTAGATTATTTTGATTAATTTTCTTTAATTTTTGGTGATTGGTTTTATTTGATAAATTTAAATTATTTTTATTTATTGTGCTTACGGTCGTCATTTTTGCATAAAATTGCTATTAAAATATTTACTACCAACAAAGTTTTAGATCAATTTAACGTTTACAATAATTTCTTGGTGTATTTCAGTTTTTTAAAATTAACCTTAGTTTTAGCATTATTTAGAAATAAATCATTGTCTTGAAATTAAGCCGGTTATTATTTTATTCGCTGTATTTAAATTTTAATATTATATTGTTTTTTGGTTTTAGGTTTAGCGTCGTCGACGGTTATGTCTTTTAAACTAAGCAACTATTATTTTCTGGAGTTTTTGTTGCATTTAAAATGTAAATAATAGTTTTAGGTTGCCGTTGTGTGAAAATATTGAATAAGTAAAACACCTTTTAATTATTGTATTAGATAATAATTTTTGAAAATTTCTAATCTTTAAAAGTATTAATGATTTCTGAAATATTTTTATTATGTTGGTAATTTCGTAGACGTATTTAAGTTAAAGTTTTTGTTTGGCGTTGCTATTTAACTCTCGCCGCCGGTCTCTCTCTTTTTAGCACACTATTTATTCAAAAAATAAAATCATCAAAAAAGTAACTGAAACAATTTTTAGATGGGGTGCGTTGATTCCCAAATTACTCTCGCCGCCTGTCTATCTCCTTTTAACACACTATTTCTTCAAAAAATAAAATGTTCAAAAAAAAGCTGAAACAATATTTAGATGGGGTGCGTTGATTCCCAAATTACTCTCGTCGTATGTCTCTCTTTTTTTTATCCCCTTATTTCTTCAAAATATAAAATGTTCAAAAAAGTAACTAAAACAATTTTTATATGGGGTGCGTCGATGTTCAAATTACTCTAACCGTCTGTCTCTCTCTTTTTAGCAGACTATTTCTTCAAAAATAAATATTCAGAAAAGTAGCTAAAACAATTTTTAGATGGGGTGCGTTGATGCCCAAATTACTCTAACCGTCTGTCTCTCTCTTTTTAGCAGACTATTTCTTCAAAAATAAATATTCAAAAAAGTAGCTAAAACAATTTTTAGATGGGGTGCGTTGATGTTCAAATTACTCTAACCGTCTGTCTCTCTCTTTTTAGCAGACTATTTCTTCAAAAAATAAAATGTTCAAAAAAGTAGCTAAAACAATTTTTAGATGGGGTGCGTTGATGCCCAAATTACTCTAACCGTCTGTCTCTCTCTTTTTAGCAGACTATTTCTTCAAAAATAAATATTCAAAAAAGTAGCTAAAACAATTTTTAGATGGGGTGCGTTGATGCCCAAATTACTCTAACCGTCTGTCTCTCTCTTTTTAGCAGACTATTTCTTCAAAAATAAATATTCAAAAAAGTAGCTAAAACAATTTTTAGATGGGGTGCGTTGATGCCCAAATTACTCTAACCGTCTGTCTCTCTCTTTTTAGCACACTATTTCTTCAAAAAATGAAATGTTCAAAAAAGTAGCTAAAACAATTTTTAGATGGGGTGCGTTGATGCCCA
The DNA here is from genome assembly GCA_020449905.1 of Globodera pallida. Taxonomy (NCBI): domain Eukaryota; kingdom Metazoa; phylum Nematoda; class Chromadorea; order Rhabditida; family Heteroderidae; genus Globodera; species Globodera pallida. Next base: position 216,088 of record JAIXHY010000020.1, on the reverse strand, counting down.
AATTACTCTAACAGTCTGTCTCTCTCTTTTTAACACACTATTTCTTCAAAAAATAAAATGTTCAAAAAAGTAACTAAAACAATTTTTGATGGGGTGCGTTGATGCCCAAATTACTCTAACCGTCTGTCTCTCTCTTTTTAGCAGACTATTTCCTCAAAAATAAATATTCAAAAAAGTAGCTAAAACAATTTTTAGATGGGGTGCGTTGATGTTCAAATTACTCTCCCTGCCTGTCTCTCTCTTTTTAGCACACTATTTTTTCAAAAAATAAAATGTTCAAAAAAGTAACTGAAACAATTTTAGATGGGGTGCGTTGATGCCCAAATTACTCTCGCGCCTGTCTATCTCATTTTAACACACTATTTCTTCAAAAAATAAAATGTTCAAAAAAGTAACTAAAACAATTTTTAGATGGGGTGCGTTGATTCCTATATTACTCTCGCTGCCTGTCTCTCTCTTTTAGCACACTATTTCTTTCAAAAAATAAAATGTTCGAAAAAGTAACAAAACAATTTTTAGATGGGGTACGTTGATTCCCAAATTACTCTCGCCGCCTGTCTATCTCTTTTTAACACACTATTTCTTCAAAAAATAAAATGTTCAAAAAAGTAACTAAAACAATTTTAGATGGGGTGCGTTGATTCCCAAATTACTCTCGCCGCCTGTCTCTCTCTTTTTAGCACACTATTTCTTCAAAAAATAAAATGTTCAAAAAAGTAACTAAAACAATTTTTAGATGGGGTAAAATAGAAAACAAAAATTTTATGATTTCCCATAACGTAAAATAATTTAATTTCGTTTGTTTATTGGTATAAAATGAAAAATAAATTTAAGCAATTAACAAAATATCGATTAATTCTCTATACATATTATGATATAAAATATTCTTAAATTGACAAACATAAATATTATCCAATTTAAAAGGATGTGAATTTTAATGAAGTTCAACTAAAACACACAAAAATTAAATGTTCAAATTTGTAGGTTGCATGCCATCTGTATTGAAATATGGAGAATGATTCAACATTCGAGGAAATTTTTAAAAAATGTCAACAAATACAATATAACAAATTAATTTTTAAAATTTAAACCACAATTTTTTCGCATAACATTAAATTCAAAATGTGTAGAATTCATTAGACTTTAAGGAAAAATTGATAAATGAAGATAAAAAATTATTACGCACATTTAATTCTCAGAAAATATAAAAATGACGCACCAAATTTTTGTAAGTTAAAAAGAATACATTAAATCTTAAAAATATCAATATTTTTGAATCAAGATTTAGATAATTATTTTAATTTGTAAAAAATATCAAATATTATAGAATACATTTCTTCACAAAAAACATCGATATAAATAAAAAAAATTTTAAAGAGTGGTGGGATTGACTTGATCGCATCTTTTTTTGAAAAATACTATTAAAATTTAGAAACAAGGATATAGAGAAATAACTAACCGTTTAAGACGTTATTTTAAATTACTACGCCCTATAACCAAACCTGCACAATGTAATAATATTATTTATAAATATTTAGATTAAAAAGCCAATTAATAAAATAACGAATGGTCATCCTAATCAATGCTGAAAACAAACAGAGAAGGAAGTGAAAAACAAGTAATAAGCAATAATTTTAAAATATCTATAATTTAAATAATCAAATAAAAATATATGGACTAATATTTTATGGCAAGAGAAGTCCAAAGCCTATTGGTTTTTATTTGATCATATATTAATAACAAGGCTGCAATGGACGGAGTAATGCAATGGGCCACCAAGAAATGTGGACGAGAGAGCAACAGCAATGCGAGACCCCACTAGCATATTAATATAAAAGGTAAAAATATAGTTTTCATAACTTGCTCTTTGGAAGGAATTGGTGTCCCGACAATAAATAATTTCTCTTGCAACAGGTTTTTTATTCATTCTAGCACTTTAAAAGTTAGAATCATTTCATTCATTAATTTGCTAGCAAACAGCGTGAGATTACCAATTAGAAAACCTTAACACTTTTTTAAATTTATTGTTAAATAATTTTAATATGTTTATATATTTATAAATTCTCAGTTAGTTATTATATTTAGTTTTTTTGATTTAAACTCTAATGCTTTTTATTTTATAAATTTTTATATTTTTTCCGGTTTCCTTTCTTTTCGAATAATCATCCGATTTAACAGTTTTTAATTTTTTTTTGTCATTTTTAAATATTACACATAAGTTATTGTATTAACATAAAAAAAATGGATATAATTACCAAAAAAAAAAATTCGTCTCATGCACTTTTTGCATCACCCATATTCCATTATAAGAAAATGCCTACGGCCCGTGATAATTATTTTTTATTTATATTTTTATTAATATATTTACGCCACTTGTTTATCTAATTTGTTATAAAATTTATATATACAGCAACTTATGATAAGCACATTGCCTGATAGCAATCAAAATGCAGATTTCATTGCTCTGAAATTAAAAAAAAAATTAGTATTTGTCATTTCAAATCTTTTTTTGTTTGTTTTAAACTCACTCGCAAACATACGAGTTTCTGCGCTTACTGGTGTTTGCTGTCGTCAAATTAAGGCACTCTAAACTACTTTGCCGCTTTTTGAATAAATTGAATTGGTTTCTTTGATGGAAAGCGGTTTAATTAATTATACAATCACATTATACATATGAAAACATTTTTTAAGCTAAGTTTAAATCTCGAACATTTAATTTGAAAAGAAATTAATTGATGATTTTCGAATTAATGTATTGGTTTATATTGAGTAATTTCAAAGCAAGTTTAGCCATAATTTTTAGGTTCTCATTTTTTACCTTTAATGGCACCCACCCACTTAACATAAAATGACGGTGCGGTACGTTTGAGTGTGGCCGTTTGAGTGTGGCCGTTTGAGTGTCGCCATTTGAGTGTGGCGCCGTTTGAGTGCCGCCGTTTGAGTGTGGCCGTTTGAGTGTCGCCATTTGAGTGTGGCGCCGTTTGAGTGCCGCCGTTTGAGTGTGGCCATTTGAGTGTGGCCGTTTGAGTGTCGCCATTTGAGTGTGGCGCCGTTTGAGTGCCGCCGTTTGAGTGTGGCCGTTTGAGTGTGGCCGTTTGAGTGTCGCCATTTGAGTGTGGCGCCGTTTGAGTGCCGCCGTTTGAGTGTGGCCATTTGAGTGTGGCCGTTTGAGTGTCGCCATTTGAGTGTGGCGCCGTTTGAGTGCCGCCGTTTGAGTGTGGCCGTTTGAGTGTGGCCGTTTGAGTGTCGCCATTTGAGTGTGGCGCCGTTTGAGTGCCGCCGTTTGAGTGTGGCCGTTTGAGTGTCGCCATTTGAGTGTGGCGCCGTTTGAGTGCCGCCGTTTGAGTGTGGCCGTTTGAGTGTGGCCGTTTGAGTGTGGCCGTTTGAGTGTCGCTATTTGAGTGCGGCGCCGTTTGAGTGCCGCCGTTTGAGTGTGGCCGTTTGAGTGTGGCCGTTGAGTGTGACCGTTTGAGTGTGGCGCCGTTTGAGTGCCGCCGTTTGAGTGTGGCGCCGTTTGAGTGCCGCCGTTTGAGTGTGGCGCCGTTTGAGTGCCGCCGTTTGAGTGTGGCCGTTTGAGTGTGGCCGTTTGAGTGTCGCCATTTGAGTGTGGCGCCGTTTGAGTGCCGCCGTTTGAGTGTGGCCGTTTGAGTGTGGCCGTTTGAGTGTGACCGTTTGAGTGTGGCGCCGTTTGAGTGCCGCCGTTTGAGTGTGGCGCCGTTTGAGTGCCGCCGTTTGAGTGTCGCCATTTGAGTGTGGCGCCGTTTGAGTGCCGCCGTTTGAGTGTGGCCGTTTGAGTGTGAAGTCAAAAATGGACCTTTCAGTGCCAATGAGTTTAATCTAATAAAAAACCTTGAAACCTAAAAAATTGTTATAACTAGGGATGGTACTTTTAGGATCGAAAAATCTCAAAATAGGATCGAAAAAATGTTTGTAAAAATAGTCATTCAGTAGTTCGAGTGTCGAATAATGCAAAAAATATCTGACAATTTGAGTATCGACTTCTAATTTTTTGAGTGTACGGATCAATTTTCAGATTTCTTACCCTACTTTTATACAAATGAATTTTTTCAAACCCCGCACCCGAATTCGAACACTTTTTTCAAAAATCAATGTTGACCTTCCCAACCCCTCGGGCGGGAAAGTCGGGGTCGGGGTTGGCCAAGTAGTGACTCGGACAGTATTTGTTCTTCTATTCGGCACTCAGACTTTTCGGCACTGGGACGTGTTCGGCACTTGGACCGGTAGCCGACTTTTTATTTCAGAAGATTTAATTTAAATTTTTTTCCCTTCTAACCAGACTCAGATGGGCCATTCCCAAACTATGGAACTTAAAAGAAAACGCCAAAATTCTTGGCAAATTCCTAGACTCTCATTCTTTTTCTCACTCAAGCTTTCTTCTTTTTATTCATTCGTAGGAAAATGAATATGGTCGATATTTCAACCAAAAAAGGAAAGCCAAAATTGCTTTATGTTTTAAAATTTGACACTGAAAAGTCCATTTTTGACTTCACACTTAAACGGTCACACTCAAACGGCGACACTCAAACGGCCACACTCAAACGGCCACACTCAAACGGCCACACTCAAACGGCCACACTCAAACGGCCACACTCAAACGTCCGTGTCCGTAAAACGACCATTAGGTCTATATTGGTTGTGTGAGTTCGGTTAAGTAAAGCTATTAAGTTTTATGTTAATAACATTAAGATTGTTATATTGAATGCGAATAGAATCTTTTTTCAGATATTTTATCTCAAATTTTTGTACTAATGTTTCATAACACATAAATTATTTTAATAATACGCCTTAACTTTAACTAACTTTTTGCAACAAAAAACCAACTTAATCGCGTTTTGCTCCATTCCACTGGCCGAGCCAATTATCCAATCCTCTTCAGTAATCTCTACTTTTTATTTTAAAAAAATATTATTGTCAATTTCTAATATTTCTTTGTTGTTCCATTCGTTTAAATTAACAAAATCAATTTTCTTTTTGAATTCTATTAATTTTTTAAATAAATACTTGATCTTATACGATTTAAATTTTTAAGTACATATTATAAAAAATCTTCTTTATTTATTTTTTAACTTTTATAAAAACTGGTATGAATTGAATTTTTTGTTCTTACACAAAATTGAAAAAAATTCTATTTCAAATGTAAAAACTAAATATTAATCAAACTTTATTTGTTTTTCATTTTTATTTGAGCTTATCTGATAAGAGATATCGTTATTTTTCTGGGGTTTGAAATCGGGTAAAATAAGGGTCAGATTCTAATTTATTTTTGAAATCAAATTAATTTCTCTAATAATAAAAGTAATAATGTTTAAACTTTGTGAAAAGTTCATTTTAAAAATAGTTATAAATTTTTTATGAAAATTAATTTGACCAAAAAATTGACACTAACTTTTAATTTTTTTAAATAAGAAAACATCTCAACAAGTAAAAAATGTCCAAATTTTAGCATTTTTAAAATTTTATTTCATTTAAAATCTCAAACAAATTGCATCTTAATTTTTAACGATTATATTATTTACCATATGCAAATAATCCATTATTAGAAATTGAATAAAAAATTAAAGACGAATTAAGCAAAAAATAAATGTAAGTTATTTCAAGATAAAAGCGGCATTCGTCGTAAGCTGAGTTATGCATTTTTTTTAAATCAAGAACTTCAAAAACAAGATTGTTAAAAACTTTTAAAAATAAAAATCATCCGATTTTGCTGAGCAAAATTGGGAATTTTCAAAAAATTGTTTAAGACTTCAATAAATTTCTATTTCTTACCAAGGGGTTCCTAGTAAAATGGTTGGGTAACTAACTCATAGATATCGAAAACATTTGTTGTTCAATAATAAAATTTCTATTCAATCATTGATTTTGCCAGAAAAAAGGTCCAAATTGTGCCAAAATTGGTGTTTAAATTACAATTTTATTAATATTTTCTGAAAAAAATAGGTTGAACAATAGAGCCCCACCCTATTAGAGCCCCACCCTCTAATAGAGCCCCTCTTTTTGGGGGGGTTGAACAATAGAGCTCCATGGGGCTCTATTATAGGAAATACGGTATTTAATTATTATATCGCATTTAAAGCGTAAATTGTTAAAAAAAATGTAACAATCTTGATTGGTTATTGCCAAAATTTCCACTCCAATTCCGATTTTGTCCCAGCGGAATATAATTTGAGTTTCTCTGTCCAAATGTACTGAAATTTCCTCCACCAAAATTTCCTCCTCTGGAAAAATCTCGCACTCTGTTCGCAAATTCCGTTACGGTTCCCGTACCTATTTTTGCCTTTGATAGCATGCGGCGCGCCCAAACGGTACCATCGAGTTTCCGTGTGAGCGACTCGAGTTCATCCGTTAGAGATCGCCAGTTTTTCTTTTTATTTGCGTCTATGTTTTGGTACATTTCTTTGGCCTCGCCTTCCAAAAAAAGTGGTAGAAATCGGCAACAATCAGGTGGGTGCCAACCCGATGCCATGGCAAGAATGTTAAATTCTCGTAGAAACTTGTGGAAGTCGGTGCTTCCGTCAAACCTTGGGGTCCTTGTGCCCGGAGGCAAATTTGTAGCCCATTTGTTCGCGACTTTATCTTCCAAAATCTTAATTTTGTCTTTTAATTCTTCAATTTTCACATCCACATCCTCAGGATCAGGCATTTGAACTTTTGGGATTTTCTTTGGTGATTTCTCTTGCCTTTTGTCTCTTTCTGTTCTTCTTATCGCTCGTGCCAAATCGCTTTTGGCTTTCTCTTGGAATCTCTTGATCAGGTACTCCGGTCTGTTATGTTTATCAATTTTCGGGTTTTATTCAGGGTTACTTTACTTCTTCACCGAGTTTTCACTTTCGTTTTGATCGCTTTCTGATTGGAATTCTGATCAATCGGATCACTCGAGCTTTTTCTCGGTCCGTTTTTGTCCTTAAAGAATCTGATTCCAAATCGCAATCGAATTTGTCACCCAAAATTCTGGTTACCACGCTGAATAAAATCACACAACCGGGTTTCGACGAATTCTGATTAATTCCGCCTCGTTTGACAATTATCACCAAATTACTAAACACTACCGTGGCCAATTTACAACTTCACTTGACGGATGATTTGTCCGTTTCACTTTTTGATCAACCCTTTCAAAAACTTTTGACTGATTTCCCCCCACCTTATCGGCGTTTGCACGGTTCCGGCCCTCGTTGGTAATTTGCACAGAATGTTCGCCGTGTTCAGCTTATCGGTGTTTGCACGGCTCCGGTCCTCACTGGTAATTTGCGCAAAATGTTCGTCGTGTTCAGCTGATCGTACCAGGACAATTGACGGATGCTTTTATTTTGATTAATAACGGCTTTGATTTCGGCTAAATTTAAGTGCAACTATTCCAATTTATGAATTTTTATAGTGAATTGGCAAAATAAAACTGATTTTGTTTAGAGAAGGAGAAGGTATTTAGGGTGGGCGAATGTTTGAACCAATGATATGGCCTAGGGATAGTGAATGATCCTTTCTTTCCAATTTTCTCTTTCGAGCAACTGCTCTGGATGTGATTAATTACTATTTTATTTCTTATTTTACTGGCCAGCATCTGATCGCAAATTTGCTCTGACTTTCTTTCTTAATTTGTCTGTTGCGATCTTTCATCCCTTTTTACTTCGCATTTTCTCGCCTTTCACTAATTACCCAATCAGCCCCTGTGATCGCCGCCGGGCGCCACGGCTGTGATCAAAAGCCGAAATTCGGCCAGCTCTCATTGTTTGTCAGCCCCCCTTTGAGTGATGATTTCTAAGAAAGATGTGAATTTGTCGGGGGGGGGGTGTGTGTCTGTGTGGGGGGTGATTTGTTGCGGAGGCCGATTTCGACCCTGCTCTCGTGATCCGGCCGAACGTAAAAAGACATCTTTCAATTTTGACATTTCTTCATTAAAATTTAGATAAGTAAACTTTGCTTTATTCATTTAAGTATATTTGTGTAGAAACAGTTGATTTGAGCGATTTCCTTTGACAAATTGCCTCGGGGTCAGGAGTGCCGAGCAAATTTTGAATTTTCGACTCCCTTTGTTAAGAGATTTGCACCCAAAATTGGAAATAATATGATTTTCCCTCATTTTTGATTTCTTCACTTCGCTTTCCCTTTTCTTTTCCGATGTTCCGTCTTGTCCGAATCACCATTGGCCGCTGTTCGCTTCTTCTTTGTTATCCTCGGGGCAGAAAATGCGGCTGTCCGCCCTTTAGATGTTTTGATCAACGGTCCTTCGAAGAAAGAGAGAGAGCGACTTCGAAACAGCCTCCGGAGAAAGAGAGAGAGAGAGAGACCGAAGCTCAGAGAAAGAAATTGGTTGTACTAAGGTGCAGCTGCAGCAAATTTCATTTGAATTTTTGAATTTGAATAAAGTGGGCGGGCGATGGGTTCCACCTTTTCCATCCATCCTTTTTATCCCACAACTTTCGCAGTCTTTATTTCATTCTTTTACTTTCCAAATTTGAATCAATTGCCAATTTTCAATTTTTTTCTTTATTTTAGTGACCGATCTCCAAAAATGACTAATCCCACATGGGAAATCAAAGCAAATTCTGTTTGTGCCATTCCGTGTCCCGTTCCGAAACTTTGCTACACTCCGGTTATGTATACGGCCCCGGATCTTTGTGTTAATCCCGGCCTTAATCCCAACACATTCGAGCAGTTCGTCACCGTCAGTGACAACACATTTCTGCTCCTTACCCTCATTTTGTTTATTGGCGGGTTTGCCCTTGGCGTCTTCTTTTCTGTTTTTCTTCGTTGCATTTCCGGAATGGTATTTAGTCACCCACTTTCAATTTATTGGTTATTCCCTTTTTTATTCCAATTGTTAGGCGACACGCGAGCGTGCCTTTCATCGCACTCGTCGCGATTCGATCAGTCGGGGAGCTCAAAAACGCGTCCGCCCCAATTTGGCATCATTGGCCGTTGTAAGTCCACTTTTTCACATTCCATCTGTGGATCCTTTAATTCAACTGTTTCCAGCCCTCGTCCGTGGCCACTGCCGTTTGATGGCACCTTTATGAAGTTTTGGCCCTTTCTGGCGTTCCACCTTTTCATTCCATTCCTTCCTTCTCAAAGGCGCCCACTTTTTCGATTTGTTCCGTCTTGCCTTGGGCATTTTCTTTCCAATCTCCTTCCTCTTTCTTCGCCCCAATTGGCTCTTTGCCTTTGGGCAACCAATCGATTACCTTTTCCTCCCATTTTCCTTCTGGGCATTAATCACTTCCACTTCAATTTCCGGACTTTATTCCTTTCTTTATTTTTTGACTGGGCTTTAATTCTTTTTATTTAGTTTGAAATGTTATTTGCTATAATTTATTTTTAACTGTTTTTTGTCGAAATTTTAATTATTTCAATATATTTTTTTTATTTTATTTTTTTATTTATTTTTTATTTGGGAATAAAATTGGCTTTACATGTGCCGCTTCATCCTCCCCACTTCCTTGGCGGGACCTCCATGAATACGGGTACCGGCCGATGGGTTTGGCCAGCCCTCCCCAGACACTGATGGCAATGTGCCGTTCTTTATTCGGGGGGAGGGGTTACACAATATGGGGAAAGCTCCCCCGATTCGGGTAGGGAAGTGGGGGGGGGGGGAGAATTGGTTATCGGGATCCGGATCCGATTAGAAGTGATCGGGGGGTGATCAGAGGTGTTGGGTAATAGCCCAAAAAGTGGGAGGGACCGCCCCCGGAACAGTTGTTCGTTGGGGAAAACAATTGAATGGGGGGAAATGAATGATCATTGGTCAGGGGTGTAAAATCCGAAATTTAACCCAAATTCCGAAATCCGAATCCGAAATCCGAAACGGCCAAAAAACCCGAAATTTTCCGGAATCCGAAATTTCGGATCCGAAATTTTGCCCAGCCCTGCTGCACACGTTTACGATACGTAATCTAATTAGTGCAGCAATAAAAAACCGCGTCCATACATTATTAAACAACCAACCCACAAAATGTTGCAATTTCTATTCACTATAAATGCACAATTGGAGATCAATTTACTCAAAGATTAATTAACAAAAATAAAAATTAAATACAGAAAATAATCATTGCTTATTGTACATACATACATACTTATACCGAAATTTTTGTGCTCTCAAAATACAAGGGTAAAAATATTTCATCATTCAATACAAGGGGCAAATTTGTCAAAATAAAGCAATTAGTAAAGACATACAACTGAATAAGCTGGTATTATTAAAGTCAAAATTGCGTAAAATATCAAATAATTATCATGATCGGATAATCAAAACTGTAAATTATATTATTATGCAATTTATATTAACAAAATTTGAAACTCTAGAAAATAAATCAAGGAATATGGGCATAAGCCACCAATAAATTACATGTGATGCGTAGCTTTTGCGTATGTGTAATAGCGATTAAAGGGCGCTTGGTTAATTGGAACTAAAAATTGCAACGTCAGAATAATTCCATGCAAGGAATGAAATAAAGAAATAAATATGTTTAAAAACATTCAAGTTGTCAAAAAAAAAATTATGAGCTATTTACAGCGGTAATAGTTAAAATCTAAAATATTATTCAATTTGAAAAATGATTTGAAAATAAAATTTTAGTTGTTAATTAAATAATAATTTACCATAAAACTAATTTGCAACTTTATTTTACGCAACTTTTGGAACCCGATTAAAACTTTAGCGTCTGTGGCCATTTACGGTCAATCAAATGGTGGGTTTCTGACCCAGATATTTTAAGCAAAACACCATAAATATAAAATGGAAACAAAAATTATAATAACAAATTATATCAGTGTTGTGGGCAATAGAAAAAATGAATTACATTATAAATCAAATTTTGATATTTTAATTATTTGTTTTGTCCAGCATACATAGAAGCTCACCGAAAATAATAAAAATTAATTTACACAATCGGGGTTTGATCACCTAACCAAAAATCTTACAGACCTTTATTAATACGGAAGCTAAAAAACTAATCTTGTTTTAAGGAGATTAAAACATCGTTTAAAATAAAATAATTAAAACGTGTATAAATTAATGAATAAAACACCAGAAGTTATAATATAACTAAAAAAGAAAACAATTAAGCTTTTGGAAACAATAATGGAAATAATGCACAATTTGATGCGTTACTTATAGGTTTAAACCCGGGTTAATCAAGAGTCAATGGCACCATAAATGAGAATACTTTGACACTGACGAGAGAAGCAAACGAGGATTCTTTTCATTTATTGAATTAATATAAATATATTTCCACAAAACGGTGTCTTATTTGAATTGAAAATGAATTTGTAGAATTGAACGCCAATATTGTATACTAATCCATAAACAAATTTACAGACAATAACAAATTAAAATAATTTATAATTAATTTAAATGCTGCAAAAAAAAAAGCCATCTACTGAACTGAACTGGCTCTTGTTGCAGATTAAACAATCAAAGTATTATATAACCTGGTTTGCGAAAAAAACAGCTGAATAAAAATTTTCTATAAAGGAAAATATGGTGACTTCTTGAATTAAAAGGCGAACAGCAAATGAAGTAAGAAAGCAATTAAATAATCATAACGATTAAAATTTAAGTAAATAAACTTACACACCATTTTTAAATAAATGCAAAATGAGTGGAAATTTCTTGAGAATGTGAAAACAAATTTCAAAAGTTTAAATTTCAAAACTTTGTAACAAATTAATAAAAATAAATTTATTAAATCATCTCTGATAATTATGAATTGTATTTAAAATGTTGAAAAATTCTATTGAGGTTAAAATGCAAGTGCTAATTAATTAAACTAAACTTTTAAATTGATATTAATGATTAGAAATGTTAAAGTGCCAAAAATAAAACCCAATTAATTTGATAAGAAAGCAAAAAAATTGATCATTTGGATAAATAAATAATACATTTTTTTATTAATGAAATTGTGTTTATTTTTTTTAGTGAAATTAATATGCGAACAAAAAATTACTTAAAAAATATAAATAGGTTTAGCATTTAGTTTAAAAAATAAAAAATTTTAATAAAAAACTATGTTAGCATTTTTTAAATAAATACTTACTTACATAAAGAAAAAATATTTATAATATTGAAGTTTAACTTATTATAATATGTAACTTGTAAGAAAATAAAAAAAGATATATCTCTATTTTGAAGCTAGCGCTGATTTAATTTTTTGCATTTATCTATATTAAAAAAATGCAACATGGCATTAAATAGCCAAAAACATTTATTTACCAAGACCTCTCATTGGCATGTTGGATACAGGTTGCCAAACTACGACCACAAACAAGGTAACTAATGGTGGCTGGAGCACGTAATTCTTCAAAAACCGAAGGCCGAGTAAAATTATTATGTAAAAAGGAATTTCCTAAATAATATACTCAAATAAAATATAACCAACGCAAAATTTATAAAACATAAAAATAAATAAAAATTAGCAGATTAAAAATTAACAAACAAAAATAAAAAAGGATGATTTAAATAAATATACAAAAATAATCATTGCTAAAGATATTTCTTTGAAACATCAGCTGCCAAACAAACAGAAACTGAAAGGAAAGGATGTAAATTATTTATAAAGTTTAATTAAATAAGGCAATAAAACACAAATAATTGAGAAACCTGTTTATTCGTGCTGAGGAGAACAAATAAATCAAATTAATATTTAATATTCAAATAGGTCAATAATTTATGGAACTTCACAAACATAGACAACAAATTCTGCTGAGACGACACTCAATCTTTAAAAAATAAATTTATTAAAGTATATTGTCTATTTTATTTTCGTAACTGAAATAATTAATATCAACGATTACAAGAATATTCGAAAATGTTTAAGGCTTATTATATAACTTAAAATCAAACTTCCAAAATTAAATAAAGGGGTCAATAAAAAAACAATTTTAAAAAATTGTTCTAAAACAAAAATAAAAATGTCTGTAAAACAAACCTGGTATGCAATTTTAATGTTTTTCAGAAGACAATTAAATAACTGTTTAAAACAAACTTTATATTATAATTATGCTATAAACCTAAATGCAATAAAAGTTTGCCCTCATTTGGTAACTTTTAAGTTAAATTTGTTTTGTTGATTTTAATTCTTTATTTTGCTGTACTTCTAATTCATGCCTTTTTGTTTTTGAAGTTATAATTTCATTATAAATTGGGAAAAATTTAAAAATGCATATTTATATGACAATTATTGATTTTAAATTACATTTTATTGGTTTAAATAAGATTAAAATTATACACAGAGGCAGCGGTGAATTCATGTTGAATGTTTTCTCTCTTGTCAAAACAAATGTTAGCCTTTAAAACAAAAATAAAATTAGATTTCGTCATTATAAACATTGCTGAATTTGGAATAGTTAAAAAACGACAAATTGATTTTCAACGATTTATAAAGCACATAAGTTACAGGACGAAAGAGTCATCATTAACAACAATACTGGTCTTCGTTTGGCAGCGTGCTTACACAGGTCAGTTGTCTTCTTTATTGAGTTAATTTTTTTTAAATAACTATTACAAACAACATCAGAAACGGCCAAATTTTTTGTAGCTCAGCTTTTGATGCTGATTCAAACTCAAAATTGGGTTTTTATTTTTTGTTTTATCGATTTCATTTTTTTTATAACACTTAAAATTTTAACTAATAATTTAAGTAATTTTTTCTAAATTGACTTAATTATTTTGTTTTGATTTATTTGGAATTTATCAATTTTTAACGCCAGGAATAAATAGATAATTAAATAGATTTTCGATATTTTTTGGAAGAGAATATATATTAAAATAATTAATGGTTTTACCATAGTCTATTTCTCAATCGTTTTTGTAAAATGAGCTTTTTCTATTATATGTAGCCACAACGCACAGGCATCAGGGATGTGCTCTGTTCTGTTCTGGTTTTCTGATTTACCAGAATTCTGGTCGTTTTGGGCACCAGAATTCTGTTTTCTAGTTTCTGATTTTTAAAAGGGGGACCAGAATTCTGATTTCTGGTTTTTAAAAAGTCGATTCAGAGCACATCCCTGACAGGCATGCCAGACCTCGTGCACGCGATCCTGGCCCTCGTTTCTTATTTGTTCGGAGGCTTTGCATTTATTTTCAAAAGGCCATCAAATACTTTATTTAACATTAAACAATGTAATAATAACTATTAGTCATAAAATTTTAATTTTTAAATAATTTATGAGCTTTCCATAATTTTGTTTAACCTGTTGCATTTAATCCAACTTATTTTTTGAACGAATTAAGCTTTTTTGTTTATTAAAATTATTGCACCTTAGCCTTTTAATAAAACAGAGTGATTTAATTACCGCGAACACAATTTATCGACAAATTGTACGAAATCGGTATATAACTTAGCCTAAGGTTTTTGCATTCAAATTTCTGGAGAGCATTTCAAAGGGAACTGGGAATTTATTTGAATCATATTACAATTAAAAAATATATATATTAGCATTATGAGACTTGTAATAATTTGTTAATCTTAATCTTAGCAGCATAGGTAAGATTTGTCTTACTTTGAAACATACTCTTTTATTGTAATATGAATTTTGAAAAATCCTTGATATCAATTATTTTGAATATTTTATTGAATTTATTAATTATTGCCAACATTTGTTTTTCAAGACCTACCGTATCATTTATTTTTTAATTTATTATATTACCACATTTAAGATCGGTTTTTTGGCAAAGGAAAGCAGGTTCGAACTCAACACATAACGTAAAAGTTACCAAAAGGACAAACCACTAAGCCATCAATTAATTAGAAATAATATTGTAAAAAAGATTGAAAAAGCACTCAATGATGCTATCTTTAGGGGTGTAAATTAACTGGGCAACACCCAAAACTTTTGTACAAAAAAGGGCATGGACCCAAAACACAAACCCCAATTTTTTTGGGTTTTGCTCCAATCTGACCCAAAACCAAAACCCAAAAATTTTTTAGTCTAATTTTTTGTACAAAAAACCCAAAAAAATTTTGGGTTTTGGTTTTGGGTCCGGACTCTGATTTTAAGTATAAAAAAGCATTGATTCCGCTCATTTGATGCAAATTGGTAGGGCTGTTCGAGATTCTCGGTCTCGAGTCGAGAAATTTCTCGGTTTTTTTGGGTCTCGGTCTCGGTTCTCGGTCTCGGGTTTTAGTCTCGGAAAACGAGACTTTTTTGCACTGGTAAAGATGGCATTTTTGGTGAGAAATCATTAAAGAATTATGGGCTTGAAAGATTTGAAAAATACACAATGACAAATTTAGCGATTGGGTACGTTTGGGCGCTCACGGTTGGGCGCTCACGGTTGGGCGCTCACGTTTGGGCGCCGGGTACGTTTGGGCGCTCACGTTTGGGCGCTCACGGTTGGGCGCTCACGGTTGGGCGCCCGGTATATTAGGTAAGCTAGTCAAAACCCATATTTTTAAGTTTCAATTGAGCGACAATTGTAAGCATTTGTATCTGCTTTTTTCAAGCTTCCGTACATTCCCTAATTACCCAACAGAAACATTTTTAAAAATTAAAGTTGTTCGATAAGTGTTTTTGATGTGGGCGCCCAACTGATCCTTTTATAACGGGCGCCCAACCGTGAGCGCCCAAACGTGAGCGCCCAAACGTACCCGGCGCCCAAACGTGAGCGCCCAACCGTGAGCGCCCAAATGAACGACTCCCAAATTTAGAAATCCTTAATTTAATATCTTTGCACAAAATTGTCACGCAATGCCCGTGTGGCTCAGTGGTTCTGACTCTAACTTATATCTATCGGAGTTTCTACTCCTCGAGTGAAATCCATTTTATTCTTTTAATTTAATAATTACTCATTTTTTGATTCTTACAAAAACCTTATAAAAATGAAGGTTTTTTGCAATTTTAAGACATTTTCCTAACACCGAAAATACACTCCTTTAAAAATTTTCGTTGCAAATCTGTTAACAAATTGAGTCAAAAATTCAAAATTTTCTCGACGGCGCCTATCGGCACCGCCAACCCCCCCCCCCCCCCCCCCCCTAAATAAAACAGAATTTGCAAAAATTTGCATTTTTTGAAAATTTCATAAAAAATGCATTAAAAAAAACACCGAAAATACTCTCCTAAATTGGACTTTTTTTAAAAATTCTTTTCTCCTGCGGTTCCGATGGACTGGATATCGGGCAAAAAGCGTTCCAGAAATAAAAATGAAATACAAAATTTGTGGCAAATTGGTTGGTAAGATTTGCTGGCAAAATTAATTTTTCTACTCAATTTGTTAAAAGATTTTCAACCAAATTTTATGAATGCGGCTAAAGAAAATTGGTCCAAATTACGAATTATCCTGAAAATCAGTACAGAATCAGTACGTCGAAATCAGTACCAAGGACACTTGGCACCCCTGAGTGTAAAATTATTTATTGAAAATTCGTGGAGCTTAAAATCAATTTTTTGTTTAATTTCGAAAAAAAAAATTGAAATTTCTCGATTCTCGGTTCCCGAGTCAAGAAATTTCTCGGTTTTTTTGGGTCTCGGTCTCGAGTCTCGGGGTCATTTCTCGGTCTCGGTCTCGGTTCTCGATTCTCGGTAAATTTCAAGTCTCGAACAGCCCTACAAATTGGGTCGGCCGCAAAATATTATTCCGATGCTTTGTGAGCTCAAAAGGCAAACTAAAATTGTGTTTCAACTTCTCGCGCACGCTAATTTGATAACATTCATTGAACATAATTAAATAATGATTAAGTGAACTTTAATTTTGTTTGATCATTCATTCAAAATTGCAGCATTATAAGGTATACAATAAAATTGTGTATTTACATTTTGTTTTCTTGTCATTTACGGCAAATAAAAATGTGTTTTAAATAATATTCATAATTGCTGGTACCAACAAAACTTTATTGTATTATTTAAATCTTAAAATGCATTTTCGTTAAAATAGCTACATTTTTACGTTGAAGCGCTAAACATATACATAAGGTGCAACGAATTTCATTAGTTTATAGTTTTGTGATTAAATCATTTTTAATTATTTTATTTTTAATTTGGATATTCTGATTTGAGTTTTAAAGTTTTTTTTTTCAATTTATAAAACTATATGTATTTGTCAATGATTTTAGTTTATTAATTTTTAATATGCGGCCCAGAGGCGTGGGTGGCTCTTCCGGTCGCTGCTTTGGCAAATCTGATTTGTTGAGTACTTTTATAAATATTAGTTGGTTCTTTTTACATAAAATAATTGTTGTTTTTACATAAATTAATAGATTGACCAACAATGCATTTTTAATTTGTAATTTTTTTGTTTTTATTTAAATAAGCTTGATATTAATACGTGTTATTGCTGTAAAATTTGGTGTCACGCAGTCTTTAATGTGATAAGGGTATGTGCAGCTAAAACAGCGATATATGTTTGGGCGGTTACGGCCGTTTCGTATTTTGTTTTCTTTTATGCTTTTTAATATTTGTTTGACTGATGGTTTGCTCGCTAAACGAAAACAACATTAATATTAAAAAATTATTTTTAAGGAGTTCTTGAAGACCTGCGATTTTATTTACTTATTGTTGTAAAATATTTTAATTTAAGTTTTATTTTTGTTTTATTTGCCTGATAAAACTTATATATTAAGAAAACAATTATTGTTCAAATCAGCGGCTTTATGATCGAATCGAATAAAAGGGATTATTTTTAAAGTTTATTTCTTAGTATTTTATCATTTCGTATCACCATATATTTTATGCTTAGCTAATTGTATTTTGGAATGTTTTTTATGGTTTGGTCAAGTTTAGCAATTTTTAAAACGTTTTTCTGCACAAACTGACTCTGACACATATTGCATTTTCATTGTTTTATAGATGCCATTGATATTATTGCATCTATAATTTTATTATTTTTCTACACTTAACAATTATTTTAATTACCAGTTACAAAATTTTGAATTTATACATTTGATATTTGATTCAACTTTATTTTCACTCGATCCATCACGTCACATGCGAGTGATGTCTCCTTCCATTTGTGGATGGCGAAAAATTAAATATTTACCCTTTATTTTGGAATCGGCGGATTCCAACACCTTTTAATATTCTAG
Organism: Globodera pallida; assembly: GCA_020449905.1. NCBI lineage: Eukaryota > Metazoa > Nematoda > Chromadorea > Rhabditida > Heteroderidae > Globodera > Globodera pallida. The sequence continues at coordinate 198,056 of JAIXHY010000020.1, read as the reverse complement.
TTATTTTTGTAATATGCCATAATTAAAATGAAATAATCATTTTTTCCAGTTATTTTATTTTAGCAAGGGCTAACAGAAGTTATCATTTAAAAAAACAAATGGTAAATTGTTTATTATATCTTTTTTATTTCATTGTTTAAATTGAATATAAGTTTTTTATTTTATAAATACTTTTTGCCAATTTAAAGATTAATTAAGTTTTTATAACGAATATTTTATTTCAATTTTTTTTGGCTGAATATGATTGTGCTGATAATTTTGAAAACAAATCACTCGATCAATATAAGTTTTATGCAAATTTTTTTGTCAACATGTTTCTTAGAATAATTTTATTATGGCATACTCTAGTTAATTACTGTTATTTAATAAATTTACTTTCACGGTCTTTTTAGTTATAATTATTATATAATTCGCATTTTTTTAAAATTGTCTCGGGTCGGTGCCAAACTTTCCTCGAGCGCCCAGAATCAATATTTTTATGACTTCAAACACAATCGATGTATTTTTAAAAGTTTGGCATTTCGGATTAATTAATGCCGCTTTAGAGAGGAGAGCTTGCCCTTCCAGCAAAGTGCTGAGCAATTAATCAGAATGAAAAAATGAACTAATAAAAAGAAATGAATTTAAATCAAAAGCCCTAGGAACAGTTTAAACAACTACTCCTTCAATGCTTACATCCTAATCAGTTCGATCCCCCGCAGGCGTCTAGTTTGATCTATCAATATTTTATGTTTTCTTTGATAATTTTACTTATTGAAATTTATTTTTTTTGTTTTAAAGCTCATTTTATTTGTCGCAAATAATATTTTTATTAACATTTTCGTGTTAACATTCATTTTATCATTCAATTCGTAATTATTGCCATTTCTTCCTTCTAAATAAAATATAATGTTATAATTTATTTAATTAAAAGGTAATTGCAATAGTAGTGGTTTGTGATTAAATTATAGTAAATTGCGGCGTCCTTGCTGCATTCCGCTCTGTCGATCACCATCAATGTAATTTTGTTTTGCGCTCTTTGAGCGGTACAAATGGCTTAAATTAAAATACAATTGTTTTTTTAGTAATTTTTGATTTGACGATTTTCGGACATTTTTCTTACTACTCATCTCGGCGAACATATCTTAAGTAATTTTGAAATCAGTATAGGTGATATTTTTTAAATTTGTTTTAATATATTAGAAATAGACATCTTTTATAGAGGTTGTCATTAAATGCTAATTTTAAATAGAATAAAATTTGCAGTTTAAATTCCCACGTGCTTGGGATTGATGAACATCAATAATGTAAAACAAGTTAGTTAAATTGAATCAGGAAAATAATAATTTGATGCTTGCTTATTTTAAAGTTTTTTTTTTATTACTATTTTAAATAATAGTTTTAGTTATTTACATATTGGGGCATAATATTGCAAAATAATGTGATTCGTTTTTTATTTTTTTTGACGACCCAGCCTCCAACTGGATGTTTAAGCATATTCAGCAATCAGTGTATTGATAGAGTGTATAAAATTATTACCTTGAAAGTATTCTTTAAATTTATTTATTATTAATTTTTTAATCGCCAAATATTACAGATATTGCTCAACGTTTGCCCTTTGTCCATAGCATATGTCCCATTTGTTCAAGGGATGCAGCGTGTGTTTGATAGAAACCACTGGGCCAGCTGTTTTGATTAACACAAAAAGAGCGCAATTGTCGATATATTTTTTTATTCATTTCATTTCATGAATTTATTGTTTAAAAGGCACTGAAAGAAGTTGTTTTAAAATTTTAATATATTTAGTAAACCTTTGCAAAATTCAATTAAAGCCCAGTTTGAGACTCATTGTAGCTTTAAGAAACCGTTTTGTTAAATATTAGTATTTAATTGTTTGGTCATTATTTCGATCATATATTTATTAGCCCTTCAAATTTTGCTGATTCTTTATTTTAAATTTATTATTTTTATTTATTCAAATAATATAGGAAGAATATGCATCAAGACTCAGTCGTGTGAGTCAAAGTTAATGTGCTGGCTAAAAAAACTTTTAATTGGGTTATTCAAGTTATTTTATAATTTTTATTCTTTATTAAGATTTTATTTAAAATTTATTTTAGTTTTATTATTTTATCGAGTTTTGTTAATTTCATAAGAATGAGGTATTATTAATGTATTTTTTAAATAAATATTTTTGTTCTTCTAATTTTAACGAAATTGGCTGAAATAAATAAACAAACAATAAAATATTTATGAATTTTTTTTAAATTATGCGATAGAAATAATCTTTGCTGCGCAGCGAGTATATCGCTACAACTATCGCGGCTGCGATGAGGCTTCGTCAAACGCTTAGGCGTGTTGGGGAACTGATTATCGTTTAAATTGTTGGAAGTTAATGAAAATTTTAACATATCGATTTATTTAAGGGATCTCGATGGATTTTCACACTCACTGATGGAATCGGTCTAATTTAAGATTTCCACGAACTCAAATTATTCAGTTTTTTTTTTACTCTGATTACCGAAATTATGCCAATATTTGAAATAGTTGCACTTTTAATAAATATAATTCTTACAATTCTTTTTAATACTTCAAAAATTGAGTGAAGCGCAGTTCGTTGATAGTGTTGTCTCTATTTCTGACGCTCTTGCCCTTGCATACTTTGTAAATATTTTTTCTATATTTAATAAATGCAGATTAACATTTTTTCACCAGGCAGCTAAAAATATTCTAAAATATGAGATCTAATTACATATAAAAATGACTCTATCAATACACTGATTGCTGAATATGCTTAAACATCCAGTTGGAGGCTGGGTCGTCAAAAAAAAATAAAAAACGAATCACATTATTTTGCAATATTATGCCCCAATATGTAAATAACTAAAACTATTATTTAAAATAGTAATAAAAAAAAAATTAAATTGCGATGTCAATTGGGTAACCGATGGAAGAAAAAACAAACAAAATCGAAAATTTAACAAAAATTCTGGAAAAAAATTTGACGTAAACTCGTGCACACGAAAAATTTTGTAAGCATCTATATACAATGGGGAAATAAAATTTTATCAGAGAGCGCCAATGAATATAAAAATTAACTGCAATTGACAAAGTGTCTTCTCATGCAACAATAAAATAATACCAAGATTGAGCAATTTACAAAAAAAATTAAAATTTTTTTAATAAATATTTTTAATTGTTTATATGTGTTATTTATCTATTTTTTGACTATACTAAACAAGTCTTTATGGGTTTATCATTAAACATTTATACATATTTCCATTACAATTATAATAGTTTTATAAAAAATTCCGGGTCTCTGTTAATAAATGAGGTCGAAACATCCAAATTTTATTTCGTTCATCAGTTTGTGTAACGAATATTTTTTTTATAAATTTAATGTTAAATGGATTTATTATTTATTTTGTGCAGACATTATCTTCTTAAATATAGTAAATTTACAATGTTAATTATACTTAAATATTAAATAATTTTAAGCATTTACATAAATAATTAGTTCATTTTAGAGCTCAATTACCTAATTCCGACCTACAAAAAATGACTTCCCCTTCCTCCACTAGCATCAAGTATTAGGTCAACCTTTGCCATGGTTGGTAATTATTAGTTTAGTAAATAATTGGTCTTTTAGAATTCATATTTAATAATTTCTTTGTCATGATTTTAATTAAAATGATTGGTGCTTGGAAATTTAAAATAAATTTAAATGCAAAATTCATGACAAAAGGATAAACTAATTTTATAATTAATTTTCAATTCATAATCCAATGCATTGATATCACTTAATTTAAAAAAAAGAATTTCTAGTTATTCAATTTCCATAAAGATTAATTTATAAATTTTTTCGGTTTTATTGGAAACAATTAGTATTTTTGATTTTTAGTAATAATTAGCAATTGTGTCTTGGACCTTTAATTTTATTTTTTCAAAAATTTAGTTGCATAGTTATTTTCATCCAATTTCTACGATTTGAATAAAGTTTTTTTTTCACCTCGCGACATTTAATGCAAATTTTAGAAGTTAGTTTTATAAAAAATAAAATTATTATAACAACGAATAAACTCGCCAAGGTAGCGGACATCACCATTTTAGCATGGTGTTTTTAATTAAGGTCCAAATTGGAGCACAACCACCCAAAAGAAACCCAAAAGTTTTGACCAATTTTTGTTTGGGTAACTTTCCGGTCTCTAACATAAGATGCAAAAAGTAAAGAAAATGTTGTAAGCTAACTTTAATAAGTTGAATTAGTATTTAGAGAAAACACATTAAGGTTGCATTAATACCTTCATTTTGATTATATTGATTCTTATTTTTTAAATTCAATTTATTGTTTATTTTTTTCTTTTAACAAGCAAAAAAATATCATTTTATAGATAATTTTTAAATACAATTTAAATTAGCTGCTTGAGGTGCTAGAAAGGGATTTCAAAAAACATATTGTTATAATTGTCAAAATGTTGACATCTTTTCTTTATATTTAAAAATGGCATTAACCTTTGATTTTTTATTAAATTATTGTTTAAACTTTATTTATAAAAGGTAGTAATTTATTAATTTTATAAATTAAATATTTATTTTATAAATTTTTAAAAATTTTATTTGCATTTGGCACACATAAATATAGGACTTTAAAAAGCATCACGTATGCATTTTATTTTAATTGGTTATTTATGTTATGTTAAAATTCTCATTGTTTATCAAGATTTTTTTTACTTGAAATTGTTTTTAGACGGGGCACACATTCGAAAAAGTGGGCACAAAGCTCCCCGTAGTCAGCTCTCATTTTGTTGTCATTTCTTTTGTGAAACGCATATAATTTGAATGTTCCCGCCTCCAGAAACACCCTTTTTTATATTCTAGTTTTTATTGATTTGATATTGTGTGTTTATATTTTCATAAATTATTTTGCTCGGTGATTTTTTGTTTTGTTTAATTTCATTCGGAAAATTGCATTCATCGTTTTTTATAAATACTTGCACGTTTTATATTTTTAATTTTGATCGATTATTCTCGTTTTTAGAGTCAATTAACGTGTCCAATTCACTTTAAGTCTTTAATAATTATTTTTATATAATTTTAATTAGTATTTCTTTTTCCTTAATTGACGAATGAATTGTCTAGTACATTTCCGCTTTATTAATTGTACTATTTTGTTTTTTCCGAAAGTGTTTGTATAGCATGCAATGCAAAAATCCGGATTGGTTTATGAATCGGTTTATTATTTACTACTTTATAATATTTAATTTAATAATAGTTTTATCAATTTCAGAGGTTACTTTATTAAAATACAGTTTTTAAGTCGACATTCTAATTTAATGAAAGATTTTTGTGTAAATTTTGATTGGTTGCTGTTCATTCCAAATACTTACTAGCGATTTGCGATTTTAAGACGAATTTATAAGATTATATTAAATAAATTATTTTTTTAACTTTTTTCGCAATCGTTTGTATTAATTTAACCTGCACGGGAACGGCGCATCAGCGGCATTATTTTTCACGCCGCGCAAAAATATCATTCTAAATTTATGTTATTATGTATTGATCAACTTTATGTATTGGATAAAAAAAATAAAGAGATATCTTATAACAAAATTAATTAACAATAAACTAGAAAATTATTGAATAACGTTAAATGTAAAAATTGGAGAAAGAAATTTTCGCATATAAAGCAAAACACCTGATCAAGATTAATTTTTTTGGCAAATTAATTTACGCAATAAATAATAATTTAAAAAAAAATTTGCATTTAAAATCATCATGTTGATTATAATGGATAAATAACCAGATTTTGTATAATTTTTCTAAAATAAACTATCAATCACTTTAATAATAAAAAAATAAAATAATACTTTAAAAATTTATTAACAATTTACATATAAACGGCACAATAACCTACTAGAACATGACGTTCTCCTGCACAAGGAAAAAGTGAATTTAATAAATTTCAATTAAATTTTATTTAACGATTCGGGAATATTTGATTATATCAACATCTAGAAAATATAAAATCCTTTAAAATTAACACAAATATATGAACAACGAAAATAATTAAGGAAGATAATTTATGAAAATGGGCAGCCAGTTAAAGTAGGATGGATTCAAATAGAAAGCAAAAAATGAATAAATAACAAAGAATAAAAAAAGAAATTACAACTATTAGAAATAAATTTAAAATTGCAAAAGTCATTAAAAGAAAATACGATTAATAAAAGAAATAATAAAATGTTATAAAAAAGATATTTTTCAAACCCAAAATTAGCCGTCATCCAATTTAAAAATCATGCTTGCAGACTCCATCTTCAAAAGTTTCCTATTTTGGTTGTATGTGCACTACTAACTTGACTTATATCGAACCAACTCCAAATCTTCGGATTATAAACAAACAAAGGTAAAATTAGGATGCAACCTTGAAGTAAAAAAGTTATGAAAACCCTGGAAGAGTGGGGGGTAACCTTTGTATAAAAATTGAGTGGCGTAATTTAACATTGAAAAAAGCTTACATTTATTTTTTAATTATTTATTTTGCGATCTTTATTTTGATAGCATTATTTCAAGGTATGTTCATATTATTTAATAAATATCGGCTCTAATTTCAATAAATTTTGGGAATTATTCAAAAAAAACAAAAATTTGACCTCAAAATTTTGAAGAAAAATTTAAAAAAACCCCGCAATCCCGACCCTGACCGATTTTGGTAACCCCGACCCCGACAGTCCCGCCCCCGAAAAACCCCGACCCCGCAATTCTCTACCCCGCACGCGGGTGACAACCCTACTTTATAACTTTGTTATTTGTCAATGCTTACATGAAACTAAAATATAATCTCAAAAGCTAAAGAGAATTAATTACAATGTTAATTCACTTTCATTCTTTAGTGTTTTCGAGTTTTGAAAATCGAGTAAAAAGTTTTTTAATTTGTTTCGAACCGTAGATCTAAATGAGTTATTCCATTGTCAATTCATCGTGTCATGAAAAACAGAAAATAGCTACGATTTTTTTTGTTTTTCATGATCATTTATTGTTTAAATTTTAGATTAACCAAAAATATTTAAATAGAAATTAAAGACGTGGAACTAATTAATAACGCTTAAATAAATTGAATTAAGCATTGCTTTCGGCACAGTTTTTTCGGTGCAGTGCCCTGTTTTGGCGCCGAAACTGAGTTTTGCTGACTAATTAAATTTTAAAATATAAAGATCACTTTGAATGAGTTAATTGTTTTGTTAGACGTTTTATTTATTTATGGTTTTATTTTTACTAGTTTTTTACCTATAAGCTTTAATTTTCTAAATATTAACTCTAAATAATTTAAATATAAATAATTCAACCAAAAAATGAAAACAATTTTATTTAAATTGCATTAAAAATTCTAAATTTACTTAGGTTGTTAGTGAAATGTACCGATCTCACCAAACTAAAAAATATATAATATCAAAAATATGGTTGCAGAATGCACAAAAATCAAACACTTTTGGAACTTTTCAATCTTTTTAAATCTTGTTTTAATAAAAGATGAGCATAATGAACGAATACAATAATTATTATAAACATTGTTTGAAAATATATTAAAGTTATGCTGCTTATACTGTTGTTAAAAGGTTAATTGAAGTTGCATACAATTGTTCTTCTTGAACAGAAAAGCCTTTTGCAATCATGAAAAAGTTGAATTATTTAGAATTCATTCTATTAAATATCAAGAGTAATGCTCCACAAGTTTCAAGTTAGATGAACATACTTAATCTGAAATTTGTTATAATTTGTCTGATTTGGAAATTGAAAGTGAACTGTTATTATTTATATGCATTTATAAAATTTGAAATTTCAAATTTAAGTAAGTCATAAGTTTGGTAAAGTATTTATTAAGACATTGTTTTAAAAAAAAGCATGATAATTAAAAAGGAAAAACGCTTAAAACGCAAACAAATCATGTGCGCAATATAATATTAAAAATCTATTGCTTATAAAAATACTAATGAAAACAAATAAGTATTAAAGTTTATAGCTTTTATTTTAACTCATTAATAATTTGCATAAAACAGCATATTTATAAATAAGAAAGTGTTTAATATAAATATACTAATTATTTAATTTCAAGGTATTGATTGGAAATCGAATAAAACAAATCAAATAATAATCTTGAAAAAAATAAAATAACATAGAACCCTCAGCGGTCTTAACCTTTGGGGTTGGATTTCTAGGCAATAAACCGCGTGAGAAACAGACGCGTCTTCACAGGGAAAATATCTCTAGTTAATATTAATAATAAATTATAGTACATTTCCAACCAGGACTACAAATTGAAACGAAAGTTAAATTGGTTCACCATAATAAAATTTATTGCTTTTTTTCCAAACTATGAGGCTTAATTCAAAACTCAAAAATTATTAAAATAAGAAAATTAATATAATATAGCAAAAACATAGAAAAAGCAAATTTTTAATTATTTATAAAGGTTATTTTATTTAAATAAAATACTCAAAATAATTAAAACCACATAATCAAGACTTTATGAGTTTTTAATAACTAAGAATCACCATTTTACTCAATAAAACGTTTTTATCGTCAATTTTAATTGTTCGTCTCTAAATATAAAATGAAAAAAAAGAATAGTCAATATAACAAGCTATGAACGGTTGGGCTCACAAATTAGGCTAATGCTCATTTAAATAAATTAAAATAAGTAAACATACGATAAAATAATATTAACGCCAGGTATTACATTCAGTTTCCGCCCTTCGGGGATTGCCGGCGGGGAAGAAGAAAATGGTGAATTGCAAAAAGGGCAAAAGTTTTATAGAAATTGCTAATCCGCCTCTTCAAGAGAACATTGTCGACGCCGGAGGGGACGAGGAAGCGGAAATTCCTTTTGCTACCCTTGTAAATATTATTTTTGTACATATCACATTTCTAATTTTGATACTCTAGCATCATATTAATTCAATTACTGAAAATTCTAATATTATATGAATGAAATTGAACATTTACAAAAATTATGGCGTGTATTAAATGAAGCAATTTCATGGGTTTGTGGCATATTTAATCTAGAGTCCGGTACAAGTCATGGTGGATACGCAAGAAAACTAAATTTTATTATCAAAATAAATTAAATGATGAAATGATAATGCTTATCGTACAACTAAATAGGCAATCAAAGAAAATAATTAAAAATCTAAATAATAAACCAAAAAATTGTTATTTCTCTAACTCCAAAAATATTAGTTTAAAATATTACTTGAATTTTTTGCTGAAGCTCAAAAATTTTAACATTTCGAAATTCAGAAATGTATCCTTGCGACTTGCATCTGCAAATGCTTTACTGCGGGAATATTTGCAACCATATGTGTGCTGCATGTTAAAATTTGTTTAAAAAAAAGGCTAAAAGCAAATGTCTTGAATAGCAAGTTCTGCAGAAATTTCACTAAATAACTCGTAGACCGAAAAATTACTAAGATGCGAAATATTAATCTTTATTAAATAATAAATTTAAATATTATAATAACATTAATTATTTAAAATATAAAATTTGAAATGTTATTTTAAAAGGTTAGCAGTTCATATATATTTGCATATTATCCAATAAATCAAATCAAAGCTTATATATTTAAATTCACATGCAGGTTCATATAATTAAATTAGAAACATTCCTATTCACGTTATAAATACTAATTCAAAAAAGTAAAACTAAATCTTCTAAATATTATAAATAAATTAATAATTAATTATAACGCTTTTGAAAAACGAGCCAAGTTTGCAGAAAAAATAAGAATCTGCTTAAAAATCTTAGCCTTTAATTTTTATTTATGACAATCTCAGCTATTTTCTTAGAGTTTAATTGAAATTCAATGATTTTTGTTAATTATTAACATTTTAATAAGCACATAGCTTTATCGTATTGAAATTAATTAAAATTTTATAAAATCTACTAATACAAATAATTTATTGTTCCACGCCTGTTTTTATTCTATCATTTTATTTTTTTGATTTCGCGATTCACTTTTTAACGATGAACAGAAAAATATGAACCCGTTGTCACTTATTACGTACGTCTGAGCCATGCCTTCACATTTTTTTATAAATCTTTTTTTCATGCAACTTTTTATAATTTTATTTTTTGAGATTTTAATTTTTAATGATTATTTTTTATTTTGTTATTTATTTGTCAGCTCGTCAGAAAGCTCCGTGGGAAAAGCCAACTTCAGAATCGGCAGTAAACTTTTGTTTCTGTTTAACTTTTATTTGACAATTTTTGTCAAAAAAAAACTCACAAGTTTTTTGCACCCTCATCGCTTTCATCGCGGACAATACGAATATAGACGATCCAGCGTCTCATTTCCTGAATATTGGCTATAAGATACAGTTTTCGAAGGGCTGGGGTTCTCGAGTAATTGTTCCCCAAGTCAAAAATATTTAACTCATATTATTTCTGAGCAATGTTTAACTATTTAAGGTTTTGGTATTTTTTTTTAATTTATTGGCGTACTTATTCCAGTTGTATCTCTGTTTAAATTTAGCAATTACCAATTTATTATTTTAATGTACGAAATTCTCATTTTAATAGCAAATTTTATATTGAATTAACTCTTTAATTTTATATTTCAGTCAATAATTTCTTAGGTTTATCGTATCACATTACATAAATGATATAATTTTAAATATTCTTTTGATATTAATGTAGCTTTTAAACATTGTTTTGATGATCTAAAATAGGGTTAGACAAGAACGGGTATCCGGAACCGGGAGCGGTATATCTGTGTTTTGAGCATTATCCGGTCCGATTCCGAGTGGTATCCGGGTGTCCCGGACGGGGTTTTTACATGTGCTAAAATCTCAAATATGTGCATATAAAATATGCAAAAATTTGCTAAATTGTGCATTTACTTAACACAGTACTAATCAACACGTTTTCTACTTGGGCCTTGTCTTTACCCGATCGGAGCCCTGTATTTGTTGACATCCACTTAATTTGAGTTTAAATAAATAAAATTTTAATTCTTTTTGTTGTTTGGTTACGTTCTAATTTAATATCGTTAATCATTTAATTTGCTATTTTAAAGGATTGTTTATATTTATTTGATATAAGAGTAAGTTAATGAGGCACGGGTGCAGGCGCATCAACATCAAATCAAAACATAATCAACACTCAAATTTGATATGAGAACAAATACTATATACTTAATATTTATGTTAAACAAAACTTAACAACTTAACGAAATATAAAAATTTTAAATACAATATTGAGCAGGGTTCATGTGCAACTACTCATTGTACAACTAGTTTATTATACGTACAATTAAATCATCTTCATAAGAAAGCCATATTATACCAAATAATCATTCAACAACAGTTACTGTAAGACAGGTGAAGAATATAGGGCATATAAACTTTTGAATAGCTAAAAAACATAGATATAAATTATTTTATAAAAAATAATGAGTAAAAAAATTTAATAACAGATTGCCTCTCAACTTCCATTGACATAGTCATTCCGTTTTTTCAATGCTGCAACATGGATAAGAGAACAGTACGATCATGGGACGAATGTTTTCATGGGAAAAAGTTTATAATATACAGAAAACTTAAATAAATAATGAAACAATAAAAAAATCAATTGTATTTTCAATTATAGCTAGTCTTAAAAGCATTTTAATAAAATACTATTTAAAAAAAAATCATTACCATATATTTAAAAATAAATGCATAAAATAAAATAGAACTAAGCCCATCTATGTTTGAAATTTAATTTAAGCATAAATTATAATTAAATTAATAACACGTGCACAAGGAAAGAGCTAAAAATCAAACTGCAACCCGACATGTCTGGGAAGGCGGGTGAAACATTATTTCGGGCATCCATTAGGCCATGAGGATGCCGACAATTAATTATTTAGGATCATTTTATACTATAAATTGTCTACATTATAAAAAAAATCGACATAAACAATTTACTTGATTATCAGAAAATGTTATTAAATATCAATAAAATTTTAATAATTATTGTAAATTTGTTGATTAAATAAAAATAATTTGAGTAAATTCAAGAAAATTACACTTCCATCGTGAAAAGGAGATGGATGAACAAAGTGAATAAAACTAAAAAATTATGATAATCATAAGTTCATTAAACCAGAAAATGAAATATTAAAAACTTTTGAAAAAAGCTCCTACTGGAAGATAAACACGATAAAGTGCATTCCCAAACGCAAAAATAATATTAAAAAACGATAAACATTGAACACATAAATTGGAATAAATGTAAATTTATTATAGAATGCAAATTAAGAATAAAAAGGGTTATTTTCAACATTGTTTTTTAATATGAGGCTGTACATATTAATTTTTGGACAACTTTTTAAATAAATTGAGTAAAATTTTTCTTATTAATCGAAAATATAAACAAAAATTATTTAATTATAAATTACTATTGTATTAAATTGATTTTCATTGTTTTATATAGTTTTTAAAAGTCATTTTTAAAGTTGCATATCGTTTTTTTAGAGTTTTTCGCAACAACTTTTCTGTAACACGTTTGACTTATTCAAAAACAGAATAAATTTATAATTATTATTTTATAATAAGTATTTATTTTAATAAACGATTTTTAAATTTTACATTATTTGACTATTTCATTTATTTAGAGTAACTTTAGTTGATATCCTTTAATTATCTTTCAAATTTTTTTAAAAGCTGTAAAAGTTAAGTTAACCAATTAATAGGATAAGTTCTATTTTATTAATAAATAAGCTTTATTACCTAAAAAATATTTGAAATGGATTAAAGGTCATTTGCATTTGTGTATGTGTTTAATTTTAAATATTACTTGTTTAAAGTTAGTTATTGTAAAAAATTGCGTCTCAATAAAAAAAGCGCCAAAAGATATTTTTGCAAACCGCGATTTTTAAGAATTTTGCATTTTTGATTCTTTCGGAGGGCTGTTAGCATATTTCCCCGTTTAGCTAGTCAAACTTTTACATGAAGTTAATTATTTTAAGGCTAAAATTTTATTTTTCTATTTTTAAATTTTCATCGAGTGCTTTTTGTGCATTGCTTGATGTTATTGGAATTTTAATTAAAATGTTTTCTTGCCCTGGTACGTATTGTAGTACACAATATAGGTTTACGCTCTTAATTCATATGTATTTTGTTCTCTTTCCAACCTCAGTGAGTTTTAAAATCATTAAAATTTTCTCCAATTCCTTCTCCATATGGCAGTTTATTATTTTTACTAAAAATTGCCGCCGTTAATGTTATAATCTTTAAATTTAAAATTCAAAATGGGTTTTTTTGAGCTGAATTGGGGGCCGGCCCTGCATGTTTGTATGAAATATTAGGCTTCACAAGCGCAAATAAAACCTTTCATAATTTTAAACATTCACTAAATCTCAAGAAATATTTAACGTTTTTACTAAAAAATTATTAGCCGTAAAGATAAGAAATAATTGTTAGAAGAATATTAAAAAAACATAAAAATTTATTGACTATTATTGTATGTACGCTGCAATTTAAGATTCAATAATAAATCTAAATAAAAAATAGAAATAAACAAAAAATAATAAAAAAGTATAATAATATAATATGGACAAAATTATTAATGCACAAACATAATGAAACCTAGTCTTCGCTTGATGACTTCAACTTTGCACAAGCGATAACGAACGCATCCTCTGAAAACAAATAAAAAAATTAAATCAAATATTTTTAAGCATTTGCTGGAAGCTCCATAATTCGAATAAGTTTTAAAGATTACAAATTGAGAGTATTGAAACTTAAAAACATCCTTTAAAAAATTATATTTAAACTGCTAAAATTACTAAATCATTTAAACTAAATTTTGCGCAATAACATTAATTATATGTTTTTAAGGTTGCAGCTCTTCTAGCCGCCAGTCCATATAGTACAAGAAGCCAGCAAAATCGTATTTGTAATTAATAGTGCAAAGTCGACCAAAATTAATTAAATAATAAAATTTATAACTAAAATGCATAATTAAATTATTGAAAATAATTATTTTAAAAAAAACTAAACAAAATTTGCCTTCAGGCTCAGATAATTTGTTTTACATTTTTACAAAGCTCAATTAGGTTGAAAATATTTTTTTATTTGGCTTGCTTTGTTTCATTTTAATTCTTCTACAATAATCTTTTACCCAAGCAATTAAATTAATTGTTCGTCTACTTTTGGTCCATGGTTAGATTAGTGATTTGCAAATATGGATAACGCAACTCCACAGACAACAACGCCCTTACAAGATATTCCATTCGAATTTATTTAGTCCAGCATTTTGACACTTTTTCTCGTTTATTTTTGATACATTTTCAAATGTTTGATTTGGTTTGTCGGCATTTTTAATATAACAGTTTATAAATTACCAAATAATTTTTTGATTCCATAATCCTGTATTCGTCTTTTCTCTTTTGCCTGAACTTTATCTATATATTTTATAAACACCATTATTAAGTATTTTAAATATTATCTTTTTTTTTGTTTTTTTTGTTTATTTTTATTAATATTTGCTATTATTTAATAAAAACATTTTTCTAATAGACAGTGTTGAATGTTGGATGATGATTAAATATTTATTGAAATAAAAACAAGATATATATGTGTACTAGAAAAAAGTCTAATTTAAAGTTAACATAAAAATGGTTCCTTTTTATTAATCACAAAAATGTAATAAAATTAGTATAAGTTAAAGCAAATTATATATGCGTCTCCATTTTTAAACTTTCTTAAATAGGCACATAAATTATAATAAGTTAATTTCACGAGTAAAAATCCAACACTTAATAAAATTAACATCAATATATTTACTATACCCGATACGGCCAAAATAAACGTTATCTAATGCCCATTAGGTTTATCAATTAATTAGTTAAAATAAAATTTATTCGTCGATTCAATCAACTAAACCTTAAATTAAAAAAGTTCGGTGCATTCGGCAAAAAGGTAACGATTTCTCGGCCATGACCATGAAGTACACAAACTTAAAAAGATTTCAAAACTCCGAAATTAAGCTAAAACTAAAAAATAATAAAATTCCAAAAAAATCAAATGTTGCTTTTAAGAGAAACAATCTATATGTTATTAATAACAAAAAATTAAATTACTAAAAGATTAAGTCTAATTTTAATATACACATACGCAGGGGTATCCCAAAAGCTAAACTTTTAGATTTAATTAAAAAAAGGAAAACAAATGATTGTCATGGATTTCAAAAACAAATTTATTAAAAAAATAAAAAATTGCTTCCGTATCACTAAAAAGAATGCCCTAGCGATTTTCAGGAATATTTAATAAAATGAATATTATATTACATCTTAATAATTTCAAACGAGAAATATATTTATATGTTCCTAATTGATGAGTACTAATAAATGCCAAAAAATAAAATAAACAATTTAAGCAAACTTTTATAGTTTATCCTAATTAAAAAATTAAAATATAAAATTACAACAAAATTCAAATTAAAAAACAATATTAAATCCTATCAATTAATAATTGGTTAAAAAACTTGTAAACGCATAAAAAACCATGCCCTGATAAAGGATACAGCCTTGCACAATAAAATTTTCATAATGAATTTTTAAAAACAAATATTTTTGATTTTTTTAATAGTTTTTAAAATATTAATTTTTATCATAACTACCGTTGCCGTCATATCAATAAATTTATAACTATTATTATAGACTTTATGAAAATGTAATTTTATATGTGCAACTACTCCTAAAAAAACATTTTAACTTTGTTCTTAAATATTTACAAAAAAGTTTCGTTATGTAATTATTAAGGACGTTTTTTCTTCACATTGACTTGATGATAAATACCAAAATTAATCTTAATAACATATTTTTAAAAATTATTGAATAAAAAATTAATAAAAATTATTATAAACAATAAAAAAGCTCAAACTACTAATTAACAAACCAACTTAAGACCGACAAAAATACGCATCTTTAAGGTATAAAATATGAATCAAACATTAAATTATGAATATATTGAACCTTTGAAAATTGTATCTATAAATAAAATTAACAGAAAAATTATTTTAATGACACCAACATACATCGTAAACATGGCTAAAGTAAAAAATAAATAAATTTGAGAAACAGTGATAATCAAATGTTTTTTTCGTTGTCCATAAATACATCCAATAAAGTCAACCTTTTTTGCAGAAATATACCCTTAAAGACTAAAAGTTTTCAAGCATTTTAGAAAAATAATAACATCAATGTATGTAATTTTTTCACAATAATAAATTATCTAAAAATTAAAAGCGGAACTGCCAAAAGTGGCACTCCCCAAAGAAATCGACATGCCCGAGTTCAAGAACCAACTCCCGTTCGTAATAATTCAAACAATAAAAAACAAAACAATTTTATAGTAATTAACAATAACATTAATAAAGCTAATTGCAATCAGGATGAAGCTTGAAAACTCACTGCGACAAGAGGGACCATCATGCTCGGCTTCGCTATGGGGCATTGTACTTACCTCATTTCTTTCCTGTGTCAAATTAAAAATTACCGAATAAATATGAATAACAAATAGTTAAAAACGAATTGTTTTACCAAAAATAATCTTTAATGCTTCTTAAAAACTTTTTTTCAAGAAAAAATTAAAAAATTGAGTCTAAAATAGCAAAATTTTCTCGGCGGCGCCTATCGGCACCCCGTCCCCCACCCCCAGGAAGTGAAGTAGAATAATAAACCACAAAAATACACTCCTAAAATGAACTTTTTTGGAAAATTCTTTTCCCCGACTGTAAGCAAAATTGATTAATAATTTGGATAATAACCATTTAATATACGTACGATGCTAATTTTTTGACTTTGATTAATTATATATATGAACTTTGGCTTTAAGAAAATGCATTGATAATATTTCTTGCATATCGAATAATAATATCGTTTTTTTAAAATTATTTTTGGCTTAGAAAATTGAAAAAACAAAAAAAATTTTGACTGCCAAATTTAACGCTATGTTTATTGTGAGAAAATGATTTAATTATAAAAATTATGGCATTCAAAATCATCAAGAAATTAAGTGCGTAAATACCATAATTCAGAATATAAATCGTTCGGCAGGTCATGTTCCATGTCGCAGAGTGGAAACATTATGGGTAACCAAGAGACAGTTGAAACGAGTGTGCAAAACCTCGAGTAGAACTAAATGAGTAATCCGCGCTAATGTTTCAAATTATATGTTAATTATAAAAACATTTAATAATTAAATAACAATTAATTTTTACTAAAAATATTTGCAAAGGTTATAAAAAAGTTTAAAAACAAAAAACCAATAAATAGGATCCTTACACTCTGGGCACGCCCGTGGCTCAAGCGACAACTTCGCGGAAAAATCTCAAAATTCAATGGCGTATCTTATATTTTTATTTTAAAAATTCTAATTAAAAATCGTAAAAGGCTTCTTAATTTTAACAATAGTTTTAAAAGATCTATTTGTCACAGCTTGTATTCAAAATATAAATCGAATTTTAAAATTTACTTTGTCACAACTCGTAAATTTAATGACGTTTGGAAAATATGCAAGATTGGGATCAAATATTAATTAAAGCTATAAAAAATACTATATATCCGAAGACAGGAAATATAATCAACTACAACAATGCACAGAGCCTTCAATTCGAAACTTGATTAATGTAAACATTTACGTTTAAAATTTAAAAACTAAAAAAAATAGACAAATAACACGTAAATCTTTCAAAATCAAAATTATAAATCGTTAAATGTTAAAATAATTATGCAAAAAGTATATGATTTAATAAAGCAATATAAACGAAATAATAAACTTGACATTTACAAAAATTGTACACTGCTAAAAGTGACAAAAAACGTTCATATAACTTTTCACTTATTTTCAAAATTCAAATATTAATTAATGAAATTTTTGATTAATTTAAATATTGGATTTCATTTAAAAACATTAAACTGTTCCAACAAAATATTAACCAAATACAATTTATTAAAAATAAGGTACCATTGGTACACCATTTTTGAAGACTAGCGTATTCATTTTTGTATCGATACTCTTTTTTACGTGATGTTGAAGACACGAAGTGATGCGATGCCAATCTTCCCTGGCAGGAAATCAATTCATTAATGAAACCAATAATCGAAATAATTTTTAAGACAAATCAGCTTGGGTAATTACATAAAATTATATTATAAAAAAACGACTTACCACAAAAATAAAATTTTAATGCACTTGGGCTCATTGACGACCATAAATTTGAACAAGATTATATATTTAAGAATTTAAAGACTAAAGACAATGTAGTATTATTATTGCAGCATTCAGAGGTGAGCGAGGTAAAGAAAAAAATTTGTTCTAAATATTCTTGCTAAAATTTATCTTGAATAAATTCTTATTGAATTCAACGAGAACGATAAATTTATTTTAAACAAAAAGATAAATGTGTTGGATCCAATGAATGAAATAATTCTAATAATTTTGTTGAACAAAATTATATTATTAAAAATTTAAAAACTGCACAGGTTGCCCATAAAATCTTAATAATCGCTTATCCTTTGGAAAATTTAAATTTATCAGCTTGTATTATTAGTGTAAATCGCGCATTCTTCGTTTGCATTCTCATTTAAAATTTAATAGAAGCGACGCGGAAAATTAAACAAAAATTGAATTTAATTTTAAGTGGTATAATTTTAAGAAATATTTAAAAATAATAAAATATATACGTATAAAGTATGCAAAAACAGAGAAAAAGGTTGACGTATAGAGATTTTGAATGTAATTAAAAATTGAAATATTGCGAACATTTATGCACGCTGACCTATTAGTACATAGATGACAGAGTCCGGCAGTGAAATTAATGAATTAATTTAAAAATATGAAAATAAAATTGCGACTGCTTACTTCTGGGCGGATTCATTTGTGGGCACGCATTTTCAGTCGTGAAATTTGGCCTTAGGCCATATGGTAATTTAGTACTCAAATGAAAAATCATTCTTAACTTTTTGATTAAATATGACTCAAGAAAGAAAGAAATTATAAAAGTTTAATAAATTATTCAAAAAATTTTTAAAAACTAAAAATTTAAATGCAAATAAATTTTAAAAATCATTTAAATACTTTAAATAAAAATAATATTTTAACGAATAAATTAATCTTATTTAATGTTTTAATTTAAATAATTCAAGTGTTTACTTTTAAATTTACTTTTTTATTTTAGTTAACTCAAATTGTTTTCATATTTTGTAATCATTTTATTATTTAATGATTTTTATTTTGTGCTTTTTTATTTTTTGCTAATATTATTGTCGAAATTATTATAAACTGCTTCTAGCGGCCCTTGGCTAAATTATGCCTACTTTGCTTTAAATAGAATTCTAAACAATAAACCAATAAAAACAGAAGGGCTTGCATTTTCACAATTACTTAATTATTTTTCAAATTTAAATATATATTACAAAACGAAAAATTTGTGCCATAAGTACATTATTCTATATAATTTAACAAAAAAATTTAAACCAAAATATAATAAATATATAATTGTAAAAAGGAGATCAGAAATTTACATATAACTAAAGCAGCAAATAAAAACATGAGGAAATCATTTTTAGTTTTATAATAAAAATATATTTAAAAATATAAGGCTTGCTTGCGGCAGATAATAAAAATTGTTCTGCAAAGGGAATATTTAAAAACAATCTATATACATGAACAATTATAAGGTGAAACAGATAATATTAATAAAAATTAAAAACCCGTTAAAGTCGAAAAGTATAAAATTAATTAGTTCCGCCTACTCGTGGACTAACACCGTAAAATATAATGGTAAATTTTAAAATACACATAAATATACCTTTTGAAACAGATTATTTGAAGTGTCAAATCCGCAAAACATAATTTAAAGAAGAAAGTTTTACTAAAAAGTTAATAAATATAAAATAAGTTTAAAAATTGTCAATTTTATTTAAATAAGAACTATATAAGAAGTTTGCTTAAAAAGTTTGTTATTTTTGAGATTTTAAATTTGAACTAAATGAATATTAATAAATAAAAGTAATTATATTTTTTAATTAATTTTAAAGAAGGTATTTTTTTTAATTTTTATAAGGATTATTATCTCTTTATTCATTAAACCATTTGTCGAAAAGTTCAAAAGGGTTAAAAATTTTTTAGGACGAAATAACCCTTTCGGCGGCCTTTCCCCACTCTTCTTGGTCGCTAATGTGCACGTTGCTATGGCCAAACACGGCAATTTCGACCGCGCACCCGCAGGCTTTGTTCAGGACGTTCTTTCTGACGTTGCATCATTGCAACAGTTCCCAATAATGGGTGATGTCGTCATATTCTTAAATTTATATTATAATCTTTGGGTTTAAATAAAAATTGCATAATAATTGTTTGTTTTTTTGCATATCGAATAGAATATAGTCTTATTTTATAGCTCAGGCATCAAAATTGATAAATACATAGTTTTATGAATATTTTAAAAAGTATGAAACGTTAGGGCGATAAATTTTTTGACAGCTCCAGCTGTCAATTTGTATTGTATTTACTATTCAAAAATTATAAAAAAGTTGATAAATTTTAAACCTTTAACCTTTACATTATTGAGACGTATTACTTATTTTTCTACGATATATCGTTTTTTATTATTTATCCAAGAAAATTTAAAATAGAACAGTTAAGATTTTAGTTTAAATATAAATATTTGGCATTTTAAATTTTTAAACTCGTAAATTTATTTAGATTAGGTCATTTGTGTCATTGACTCTGAATATTAAGTTAAATCGGCATTAGCCGTTGAATATCATGCAATATACAAGCGTAATAATTCTAAAACATTTATAGTAACTTTTTATTTTGCTACATAAATAGTAACTAACATATTATTAACTTCTATAAAGGCGCAATTTTTCTAATTAAGATCATGATTTTCATTTTATCACAGTTAAGTAGATACTTATAATAAGCAAAGCAACAAACATTTGATTTTTTGTTAAATTATAATTTTTTATCTTGTACGCGCTTTTTGTGAAATTTTTTCCCCTTTCTAAATTTTAACACAACATTTGGAATCGTTGATTTTCTTTTGATGGTTTATCTTTGTTTGTTAAAATTTGGGAGAATTTCTAAGGAGTAAAAATAACTTTAAAAAATAATTTTGTTTTTATTTTAAGCGTTTTATTGCATTCTGCAGCGATTTGTTATTTTAACATTCATTTGTCAATTTTATGGCGTAATTTGCTCAATTTTTTTTTTGATTATTAATTTAAAAGGTTTTTAATTTAAGTAAATTTTATTTTTAAACATACATGGAACCATCACTTACCTGAAGGTAATTTTTTTTAATTCTGTTTTGAAAACACAGCCTAAGCCAAACAGAAAACACTAATTTTATTCTATTTTATTAAAATCGGTTTTATTTCAATTTTTATGCCTGACACAAGATTATTTAAATTTGTTTTAATTTGTGAACAAGTAATTTCATTCGTTCAACAAAAAATAGCAATTAGATTGATTCGTCGGGGTTATAATATAATACATATCATGGAATTGCAAATAAGTCTTAATTAAAATGATTAATAATTAAGTATAGGAACTTTAATAATACAACCTGTGCAACTTTATATACCAATAAATATTAAATGTTTTACAAAATTATTTTTATAAAAGAGCCGCTGTTTATAGATAATGGGGCAGATTTTCTTTCGGCTCTGGAAAACCTCTTTTTTGGGAAAATGAATTATAGATATTTATTTTGCCATTATCAAATTAATCTTCTTATTTTTACCAATAATTTAGCAAATTGAATAATAAATTGATTCATTGTATAAAATAAATGTTATGCCATCTATTTTCTTGAGATTAAAGTTATCCATCAAAACCAACATAAGCCTATCAAACTGTATTGAAATTTTGCAGTTTAAAAATATTTCTTTAATATACAATATTAAAAATAATTTTCATAAAGAATGCAGAAAAATAAGTGTTAGTCAAATGGTGTTTTAAAGACTAAATTTTAATTTAAAGAACATTTGAATTGATCAAAATAATAAAATTTTATTTCACAGTTTTATTAATATTCTGCATGTCGTCAAATGCATTTTTGGTCCCCATAATTATCCGATAAACAATCAATTAGTGATAAGTCAGCAGAAACCTTCATTTAATCGATGCGAATTCTTTATTCTTTACAAATATACTTTGTTATATTTTGAATTATAAGAAATTTTTGGTAAAAAATGTTTTGAACAGCATTTTATTAATAAATTTTTGTTTAAACATTATTTTAAATCCATGTTTAAAATACTTCCAAATTTCACTCATTGTTACAACTGAATTAAGAAAAATTCTAACAAACAGGTTAACACAAAGAAAAGTCAACTGTTTGCATTAGCAAATTCAATAAAACAATAAGTTAAGCAAAAATATGTACTTTTACATAATGCCACTTAATTTATTTAGTCAAAAAATCAAATTAGTGAAACCAGAAAGCCATATTTATTGTCGTTTATTAGAACCGAACCGAAGATTTCGGTTAACCGAACCGATAACCAAACCGAAAAAATGTCGGTTTTCTCGGTTCGGTTTGAAACCGACAGCCTTAGTCACAACTGTGCATCTGGTTGTTGATTTAAAATATCATCTTGCAACTGCTCAACTTGTGCCGTCAGGCATTTCATTAATATATAGCACCCAGTCTTCAAGAGTTTTTAAAAGCTGCATAACAGTTGATCTTTTCGGTAGGAAGCTAAATTGATGTTGTGTGATTAGATTATTTAACTCTTAAATCAAAAATAAAATTGAATTAAAAATCATTAAATTAAAAATTTTTATTTAAATTTAATTAATTTTATTTCTAGTAATATTTACTTCTAATAATCAATCCCACGTGTTAATTAATATATTTCTTAAGGTTTTCCAAAGCACGTGCATAAATACTTTTGTGTTTTGGAAATTTTTTTCACATGCTTATTTTCGTTTATCAGGAAAGTATTTCTATTACTTTTTAATTATATTAGATAAAAATTGTTTAAAAAGTTGCTGGTCTTTACTAATTTGCAATATTTTTCTAATTAATATAATCGGGTTTTAAATAATGCCCATATAAAAAGATATATAATATAACTTCTTGTTAAATAGCTTATAAGTGACTAAAAATTTTAATAAGAATGAATTTAGTGGCTAATTAAAAATGGTTTTTTGTTATTTAAATTGTTCGTTACTTCTAATATAACTTGCATTATAGACTTAACGTCTACGTTCAAAAATTGTTTTGGGTTTCTTTTGTTGATCGATACGTTGAAGGAAATTTGTCAATTCATAAACTGTAAATTAACAAATTTACATTTTAAAATTTTCAATATAAAGTTGTTGTAATGAAACATTTTTGTTCATTATTATTTATGTTTGATTCCTTAATAACTTTTATCAGATAATTTTTTTATTATAATTCAGCTAAATGATACAATCATCAGTTTTAAATCTTGTTTTCATCCCTTTATTTAATGTAAATAAAGATTAGAAATTACATTCTCATTAAATTAAATTTTAAAAATTATTTAATAAATTAAACAAAAATAATTAATTTAAAAGATAAACCAACTTGAATGGATAGTTAAAACACTGCACATTAAAATTAACTCGGCAAGCAACACACGCCCCTAGCGTAAAAAAAACGGCTAAACGTTAAATTTATTTTTCTAAGTAAAACGCGGAATTTTTCAATGCAACTTCAGTTTTTTGTATAGATAGCTTTGATTTATATTAAATGCTGTCGACATGTGTATAGCAGTACTCCGTTCTTCCGCGTTGAGAATTCTTTTTATCATTTTTTCATTTAAATCATTCTTTTTGGTATAATTTTTAATTTTGGCCGTTAATAATATCTTTATTCCTTCTTTCCTTTACAAGAATAATTGAGTTTTTTGTTTATATTTTGTTTACATCCATGTTCATTTTTCGTTTTTTTTCTTTATACTCTATTTTTAAGAGAATAGAATGATATGTCAAATAATTTATTACAACACATCTATGTGTAAGAATTAAAATAAATAAGCAGATAAAAATAAAATATATATAAACGATAAATACCATGCTAATTTGATGGACTATAAAGTCTCCACTTAAGCTACAACATATTTTAAAATAGATAATTTATTTTAATCAATTATTATCAGATTTTGATTTATATGCAACCCAATTTTTTAATTTAAATTCCCTTAAAAAATAAAACAAAATACATTTCAGTGGTTTATTCGGAATTATTTTACACTGAAAATGTTTTTGTTGCCGAATCTATAAACAATAGAAATGAAATAGTTATTTAAAAAAATTAATTATTAATAAATAATTGCTATACTTCACAAAAAATTGAAATGAGAACCGATTAAAAATAATATAACCTAAAGCATAGTGTTTAGCGGTTGAGCCAGAGCAAACATGGCGCCCAAAGCAGGGCACGGTACAATATAAAACACAATTTTAATTCAATAAAAATATTTTAAATTTTTTTATAAACCGAGTGAAGTATTAAAGCTATATCTTTAAATATATAAATTTAAAGCAAAATGCTAAATTTAAACTTTTACAAAGAAAATTATAAAATAATTGTAATTGCAAATTGAAATCTTTTTCCTTTAATACAAATGAATTTAGAGAGCCGATTGAATTGATTTATTAAGAAATAAAAGCTATAAAAAGAATTACATATTTATTTTTATTTTTTAAAAGATTGTCTTAATTTGCAATTCCCAACCTTCCAAGAATAAAGACGCTAAATCCGCTGAACATATTTTAAGTTAATTCTTTCAAAGAAAGCCTGAGTTTGCAATGTGGTAGCATATATAAAAAATACGATTTCTATTCCCAAAGAAGGAACTCTAACAGCAAATTATTTCTTTTTGCGGCTTTTTAATTTTATAAAAAAATGTAATATAATTTTAATAATTCTATTTATACGCGAAAAACATATAATGATTTTTGGCAGCAAGATATTAAAGTTTTTAAAAATCAATTGAATTAAGCATTTTTTTATTCCAGATAACAACTCTCACGAAATATACGCGACGTCAAAAGAAAAAGTCAATAGCCGATTTTGAGGTTTATTGAAATTAATATTAGTTTTGGTCTGAAAAGTAGGCATTGCATTCCAATAAAAGGTTCAACTCAAACTGAAATAAATAGCTCAACAAAATAATATATTTAAGACAAATTCAGCTATAAAAATTATGGCAGAAGAGGCTATTTGAATTAAAGGCAAATTACTGGAAACAACATTTTTTTTACAGACATATTGCAAAAGTTGTAAAAAACGCCTATTTAAAAAGTTTATTAGAACCAATTTGACAAACGCAGAGGATACCAAAAATTTGGATCCACCCTAATTTTGTGAACCACTTTCAACTTTTCCTACTAATTTATTTCGCAGTTGACTTGCTGAGTCATTCGCAAACACTAAGATTGAATTTTTTTATATGTTGTATTTTTGAATATTACTTTTGACAAATTTAAACGAATTTTGATGGTTGCTATATTCGACTATCGTAAAAGTTAATATTTTAATGTCAAAATATTAAAACTTTAAATTGCTTTATTTGAATTTATGTAGTATACGCAGTTCCGGTGGAATAGACCAGAAAATAATTAATACTTTACCTAATAGAATTTTTTCATACGGGTATATTGCGCAAGCCCATGCCCTTTGAGCCTCGGCAGCAGCCTGTGAGTAAAACGGTGGAGACAATGAAAAAAGGCTGCGCTGGCCCAAGAGCTCTGTTAATTTTTGTTAGTATTAATTTGAGTTCCAAATTGAAGCTAATTATATATATTTTAAATTTTTAGCAATGTTTTATGTAATTAAATAATGGCATCTTCGTATTCTAGCGCCAATTTGTTTTTTTAATACAGTGTGCGGACAATTTCTCATTTATTTTTGTTAATAACAATAAAATCTAGATTTTTTGTTTGCTATTTGATATTAACAAATTAAAAATATTGTTAGTGATCAGTAAGCGGAAGGCGATAACGCTGTTTATGCATTTTTAATTGCTTACAATAAATTCCAATAGGAATGGGCTAATATAAACTTATAATCTCTTATAGTTTTATATTTAGTTGCATAAATAAATTTGTAATATTTTGGTAAATTTTAGCAGCATATCTTTAAATTAAATAAGGTGAATTATTTAATTGGTATTTCTTAAGCACAAAAATGTTGTACTGTTTTTTATTTTGCATTATAATTAAATAATTAATTTCAATGAAGAGTTAATTTTATTTTTTTTTATCTTTTCAAAAACTTTAGTCATTTATGTGACAGTCAAATAAATATGTTTTATTATCAACAATTTTTATGAAAAAAATATTTTTGCAATAATTTAAAATATTTTTTGAGGAGTGAATTAGTTGAATTTTATTTTGATTAGAATTTAAATAATTTAATGCTCTTTGCATTTTGCATTTTAGGTATATTAAATGTATGTTTGCATCTTCACTTTCATATCACGTTTTTAGTGCATATATATGTCATATTTAGCTAACTAATTTAATTAAATTGTAAATTTAATAAATATTTTTAAGTTTTATGCAATGTGTTAAGAAATGGTGAACTCGGGCTGTTGAAATGCAAAACAATTATTAGTGCATTAAAAACTTTTTGTCGCTCTAAGCCTTTACTAATTTAATTTTTTGTTTTTTATTTTTTAAATGACTCTGTCCGTAATCAATTTCATTTAATCATGAAAGAGCATTACAAGCAATTATTCATATCATATTTTTGTTTTTGGGCTTGGGCTTGTTTTAATTGATGATGATGCATTTTTAGAAAGAGCATAATTCTTTATTGAATTCGTAATGCTTTTTAGACTTAGAAAAAAGTGCAATAACTCTCACATTTAAAATTTATTAATTAAACAATCACAGGATTTTAATCAATTAATTACGTCAAAAATTTGGATGTAATTTGGCCTAAAGCTTCTGTTTATCTTTTTTATATTAGTAATAATTTTTGTTTTTAATTGTTTGAATTAAAAAGAAACTCGTTTAATAATTTAGATTTTTAATATTTTTTTAAAATTCTAAGTTAATAAAGGATTTATCAGTTAATAATAAAAAAATGTTGTTTGTTAAATTAGGTTATTCAAGATAATTGTTAAATTTTTTCAGTATAATCCTTGGCGCTATGAATATAATAAAAATCAACCATTTTAATAAATTTTTAATAGACAATTTTTCTTAAAGTTTGTTTTTTATTTTTATCACCTTTAGCATTTTAGCTCTTTTTAACTAAATACATTTGCACATATTTTTGCTTTATAATAATCCGTTGCTTCATAGAAAGGTCTAATAATTAATTCATTTAAAACGAAATTAGTACCGATTGGCCAACTGACTCTTGAATATGTACCAGTCGGTGCATCTACAGTCTTGCTCGAACCAGGTCCAGTGCTCACAATTCAACTTTGACTTCCGCACTAATGGCTCCGAGGCATCTCCGTTTCTGGTGTTGACATTGTGTCGAACATTAGGTTGTTAAAATAAGTACGAAGCCATGGGCCATTTATTTCTATATTTTTTATTAAAATTTTTTCTTAATTACAATGATTGAGTCCATTAATGCGTATAATTTATTTGTTTATTTACTCCGATGTTTCATTAAGGCAATTAAACTTTAATTTCTTAAACTTTTGCAATCTTTATAAATTTTAATGCATTACTCATACATTAGTTGATTATTTTGTATCTTTATACGATATAAATCAGTATTAAGAATAATTGATAAATATAAAAATATGAATAAAATTAATTTAAGTTAACATGCCATTCATGTAAAGCTTTATCGATTTAAAATAAAATAGCATCTTTTTTGAGATAATAATAAATATAAAACAATTAAGTGCCAATAAACTGAAAATTAAAAAAATACAGATTTACAAAATAAACCAGGCTCATCAAGGTGCACATCCAAGACAAACAAATTAAATAGGTTTAAAATCCCGAAATTTAATCGTAGGTGCGACAACAGATTAACTAATCAAATTGTTGCAATAATGATGTTTTCAAAATTGGTAGTTGATAATTCCAATGGGTACCAAAAAAAACTATATAAAAATTAAGCCATGTATTAATAAAAAATTATGAAAATAATAATAAATTATTTAAAAAACCAATATAAAAAAATAAATTGCTATACTTGTCAAGATATATTAACAACTTTTATAAAGCAACTTCTTTCAAAGACTGATTAAATTTTAGGTTACAAAAAAATATATATATATCCTACAAACTGGCTTTGTTTGAGAATAAAAAAACAACAACAAAACATTTAGAATAAATGAAAATTAAATTAAATATTTCAAAATTGGAAAGTAAAACATAAGAGCCTTCCCTATTCGACCTTTAACGTAAATCATCTTGATTTGAAAAAAAAATCATATATGGTATTTGCTATTTGTTTTAACACGTTATTTTCGTTTCATGTTTTTTTTTTTTGAGAATTTATTATTTTATATCCTTTTTATTTTTCTCCTTTCTAAAAGTGGACAAGTTTATGCATATTAACTTTTTTCTTTAAAGACTTATTGATGAAGCTTTGATTTATTTAGCTTTTTTTCAAATGTTTAAAATAATATTTAGACTTTGATTTTATTTTAATGTTGCACTCTATAATAAAGAAATAAAATTTAATTTCTTTATTTTTAATAAGATATCATGTTCGTATTATCATATTTATATTTTATTAATTTTATTTTATTTTTCATGCATTTTTTAAAGTCGCAACATTTTCATTTTTTGGAAACAAACTTCGATTACATAATTAAAAATCCACGTTAATCTTTTGGACTTTGGTTTAAATCATCCGACCATTAATCCCTCCGAAAAACGTGAACTTTAAATTTTCATTTATTTACACGTAACTCTTTATCTAAAATTCATTATATTTATTTTATTATGAATAGCCAGTTTGCTAAACTTGTAGAATATTTTTTGAATTTATAACTCTAAAAAGGTTAAAAATTTAGGTATGTTTTGTCAATTTGTATTCAAAACCATTTTAATTTTAACAATTTATTTTTTATTGCTTTTCAATTTAATAAAGGTTTCCAAAAGTTGTTAAATCATGATTGCATTGACCGCATTAGGCGGAGAGCGCATTCTTTCTCTACGGCAAATTAGTAAATCACGTTCACACATAAAAGACAAGAAGAATAAAATATTAAAAATTTACTATTTTTATGAAACAGTGACACATATTGTGGACGATTCAAACAACCATCTGACTATTTGGCTCAAATCTTTAAATCTATATTAAAAAATAGTTTTAATTATTTAGCCACGTTATAAAACTTTCATTTTAAATGAACTTTCAATATGATTTATAACTTTCAATCAACAAATAAATTAAAACAGTACAAAAATTTAATTAATTCAAACTTCCTCAAGACTTGGCGATGTGCTGATAACAAATTTTAATTTATGATGATGAAATTTAAATCAAACAAGTTAGGTATCTTTTATAAGTATTTGCAAGCTTTCTGACCAAATACATATTCGATGTTGATGTGACCTCCGTACTTCAGAAAAAGGTACGGGTTGTACGGAATGACTCGCTTAAACCTTTAAATGTTAGTTAGTATGCAAATAGATTTTTTTTATTTAGATGATTAGTCGAGATTTTTAAATGTATTATCAATTAATATGTGACAATACAACGCTTACTTTGCTGTTCGCTTTAAATCGTTTTGGATTAAATTATTTTCATAATTTACTTTTAATATTTTATTGGAGGATGCCGAAAAAAATTATTGTCGTCATACCGAAACTCAAAATCTGTCTTAGTCTTGGCTTTAATATTTTTACGTATCAACCTATTATTCTTTTATAATTTTATTGCTCGATATTCTTATTTTTTAATATTGGATTGCATATGCACGTTATTCACAGTTTTAAAACAACATATTTATCTATTTTATAAAAAATATTGATAGTGTTGAATTACGTGGTCTTTGAGTTTATATGAATATTAAATCGTTATTTTTGTACTAAATATAATTATATGAATTAACGATTCAATAGTTTTTTAATGAATTCAAATTACAATGATGAAATTTATCTGTTATTTAAAGTAACACCACAACATCTTCATATCACCGATTCGAATTAACAAAAGAAGAATATACTTAGGTAGTTTATTAAAAATTTTTGTTATTCAATGAACATCAGACTTTAAACCGATTTAATTTTTTGTAAATATTAATTGATTCGAATGATTACATAAATTGGAGTTGAATTTTTTAATTCAATTTTTTATTTGATCACAACATGCAAGCGAAAACCCGAAAAAGTTCTTAATGCTTACAAATTAATTATATTGCTAACAATTATTTAAAAATCGTGCTCTAAGAAAAACAGAAGCCTGATTGTAATTTTTTAAATGGACAAGTGAAATTATGAAATAGTTTAAAAAATCCACTGTAAATATTGGCATCTTTTTTTCCGGTGTTAGATAACCAGGGGCAGGTTTGCGGGGTTTTCGGTGTTTCTTTGGTTTAATTCGTTATTTTCGGTTTCATTGTTTTAGTTAGATTATGCAGGATATGTTTAACCAAATAATTTTTTTAAAATTTCAATCGGCATTTTTACATGATAAATTTAATTTTTTTTTAAATAATACCAAAGAATTTAAATAAAAACAACAACCTTTGCTCATGTTCAACATGTTCATCTGTAGTAAGTTGTTAATCCCAAATCCAAACTCGTTGTTTCTTTAAAACAAAAAAGTCAAAAGCCAATGACAATATATTTGCATCTTTAATCCATAATCTACTTTAATGTTATTTAATTTTTATAATGTGATAAAACATAATTATTTATTTGTACAACTTTCATCGGTTTTCATCAAATTCTCATTATTATATTAACAATTTTTAAATTATTTTAAACAGGGTAGAAAGTGTTCGCTATTGGGACAAATGTTAAAAATAAATTAATGACAATAACTAAGTTGAACAAATTTAAACAACTCATATTATATTAAATTATTAAACAATAATAAGCTAAAAATGTAAATAAAAATAGAGCTTATAAAATATTCAAGAAATACAATTGCTGCTTTATATCATAGGTAAATTTAAAGTTTTTAATTGTGAGACCTGATTAAATTTTTGATTAACTAAATCAAGTAACATTTAGTTAAAACAAATATAAATGTTGAAAAAAATAAATTTCTTTTAATAACACCAAAATAAAAAAATAAAGTAAATTCCAGAATAGATTTTATTAAAAAACTTAATTACCTAAATATGAACCGTTACAAAAAATAAAGTATAATGGTTTTTTTACTTTCACATCAATTCAATAAAATTCAACGCGAAAAAAGAAAATTGTCAGAAACATCTAAATACGTTGGATTAATTTTACGCACAATTACAAACTAGCACAATTTTAGCAAATTAAGGTTGCACTTAAATTTTTGACAAAGTGTGGCAGGAAGAGACATCAATCAGACCCAGATGACAACCGCGGGGACAACATTAAAATTAATTAATTATACTAGCGACTAATGTATCAAAACAATTGATTAATTATTATAATTTTGTTTATTACTTTTAAATCAGATTCTAGTTTATTGCAATTAAATACTGTATATAAATAAAGAAATAAAATGAATCATTAATAAATCAACGAATAATCTTAAACCATTGTAAATCCATTGAGGCAGAAGATGTTTGAATCTGACATTAAATAATTATTGGAAATGTCCAAACAGCCGGCATTATGAACCGAGCGGCATGGAAACGACATTATTAAACCATAGAATAACCGTCTAGAGAAATATTAAATTCAAATATCACGTCCATGGCATCGAAATTAAATGCTGACAAAAGCTGTTGTGAACAAATAAATGATTTGAATATAATAGAATAAAAAGAACCATTAAATTGTTAAATAACCCCACGTAGCCTTTTATCCCAGCAACTTCAATACATGACAGAAGTGTTTATATGTTTTAGCAGCCGGTCATAATTTTATTTTAATTATAAATGTAAAAACAAATTTAATTAAAAATTTTTTTGCAGACATAACATCAAACGAAACAAAAAGACAATAATAAATGCATTTAGAGTTTAAAAATAAAATCAGATATTATAAATGCAAAAGTTAAGCTATAACACCAATAAAAAACATTCATTGCAACAACTCTGTGAAGGCAAGAATGGGTGAGATGCATATTTCGGAGAAGAATTTTCATGGACGGTTTACCGTGCAATTTTTAAATTGAATAAATTTATCATTAAATTATGAAAAATATTCTTAGAATCATCATTCCCCGCTTTATGAACATCTTCCCATAAAAATGCTCAGGACAAATATAAAAATTTTAATAGCACCAAATTATGTACACTACACAAAAAACATAGTCTTCTAACAAATACTAAAAATCTCTCTCAGTAACGATTATTTAATATGTAAATATAAAGTAATCTTTTTAATATTTTATCTTAACAATTTTTAGGTTAACAGAACCTTTTAAAAGATATCAAATGCGTAACAAATACAGATAAGAGATATTGCCAACCAATCTTCATTTTTTTTAACAATTTAAAAAGTAAAATATTAACACATCATATAATAGTTTGATATTTTTTTAAAAAAAAAATATAATTATCTAAATTTTAAAGAAAATTTTATTATAAATTATGTGTCTATAAGTATAGCATCCCTTAATAATGAATTTTAAACGAGTAAATTCATAAAAAATATTATTATATAAGTACAACAAATTAATCTGCCATCAGTAATTACAATTTTTTTAGCAGTCTCAGCGAGCTACGCGCAAGACTTGGTAACTTTTTGATTGTTCGAAAATCGCTAAAGTTAAAATGTACTATTTTGAAATATAATGCAGTTCAAATAAAATGCAAGAGAAACATAAAAATAATACCGTAAATTAATATGAAGGCTATATGAAATGATTAATTGCCTATATTGAGTTTAAAACATTGCAATTATTAAACAAAGGAAGTTTTCAAAATTAAAAGTTAATAAGTTTAAATTACGTATAAAAATTGTTTTTATTAAAAAGACAACTTTAAACTATAAGCAAGCATAAATAATAAAATAAATGTAAAAATAATAATTATAATTTTATTAGAAGATTGCCATTTATAAGAAAATAGCAT
This sequence comes from Globodera pallida, assembly GCA_020449905.1. Lineage (NCBI taxonomy): Eukaryota > Metazoa > Nematoda > Chromadorea > Rhabditida > Heteroderidae > Globodera > Globodera pallida. The sequence continues at coordinate 164,892 of JAIXHY010000020.1, read as the reverse complement.
TTAGAGTATTAAAAAAATTAAAAACCTTTATAAAAAGCTAATTAATTTTATAGATATGTTTATTTTTAATTATAGTTAATTATTATTTGATTAATATTTTTTTTATAGATTTGATGATATTTTTAAATTAATAAAATCATCGAGTTTAACTTAAGGTTTTTTGGTTAATAAATTAGCTAAAATATTTTACTGATATAATTTATTTAGAGGCTAAAACGTTAACTTTTTATATGAAATAAGTAAATTGCCGATGAATATAACATTAGTTTCAGTGTGGTGTTAAACAGCTGAAATGAAACCTTATATATTTCATTAACGTTCTCTAATTTCAAGCCTTTTTATGTCAGAGATTAACTCCATTTTGTATGTTCTAATGGATTTCTATTAAATATAAATTTATGCAGTTATATTTAATTAAAAATATTCTTAAAAAATTTACAAAGGGTATAAATGCGGTTCATTGACAAATTTTGTCGTGTTTATTTTCTTCGATATTCCGAATTTTGTTCTGTCCCAGCCGCGTTTGTTGATTGAATTGCAGATGGTTTAAAGCTTAGCAGAGATGCGTAAAGTTAAGTAAGTCTATGCTTAATCAACTCTTTTAATAATATAGTTTTTCATCAATTTCTTTCTAAGAAAAAATGTTTGCCTTATTTTCCTTTTACTTTTTTATTGTATTTTTAATTATTAAGATAAATATTTTTTTCTTGAAATTCGTTTATTTTTTTGGAAAATAAATAAATTAATTCGTTTGATTTCATTTTTAATTATTTCTATAATAATTATTATTGACTTACTTTAATCAATAATTACTTTTAAATAACATCATAAAGTTCAGAATTTTTAATCATACTTGGTTTTAGAATAGCTAATTGATAAGTCGGCCGGTTTACTATATTTAATTTTCTATAATTTTGGTTTAAAATGATTGTTTTAAAGAATTATAAGAAAACTCAAGTTATGAATTGTCATGATTATTTATTCGTTTATTAAATTATAATCATCTTAATTAGAGTTTATTTTAAAGTCAATTTTTTGCTTTAATTCTAAATATTAAAGTGAGTAAATATTTAATTTTTTTTAATATAAATGTTATTATCTTAATTTAAATGTTATGTTATAATTTGTATATTCATGTCCTTTCGTTCTCCTTGATTTGTATGAGTTGGGTAATTAAAATTTTCTCAACCAATTAAAAAAGTATGATAACGCTAGAGACCGGCGGGAGCGGGACTCCCGCGGGAAAAATGCAGGATTCCCGCTCCCGTTCCCGCACTTTTTTGCCGGGCGAGATTTTTTGCGAGAGCGGGCAAAAATGCGGGAATCCCGCGCGGGATTCCCGTCGCGCTTTTTGAAACTCCCGATCCCGCATCCCGCTCCCGCAACTAATTACTTGGCGAAGTGTTTCAAAAATTTAACAATTTTGGGCCAATTTTCGCACAAAACCCCTTAAAATTTCAAAATTTTTAACGGAGGCGCCTAACGGCACCGCCGAAGTCCCCAAAATGTGCACTATTCAATTGGTTTTGATGGTTCTATTTTAGGAAATACGGTATTTGTGTTTTATTTTTTAAGTTAGTTTGTAATTTAAATTTTTTTGTTTACTACCATAAATTTTAAAACAATTTGCAAATTGTTTATTCATTTTTGTTTCCAGCCATGGAAGAGCGGTGTAACACCGCTTTTCACGAAGCAGGCCACGCCATGGCTTGGTTCCATGCTGTCAATAGCTATTAGAGAAAGTATAATTTGCATTCTATAAAAAGGGCGCGAGCGGAGTAGGCGTTCATCATTTTTTCGTTCACAAATTCGCCGCTTTTGAACAAAATTTTGGCTGAGTTACTTTTATTTTTTATTTTTAGTCTTGGTTTCATTTTTTTTAATTTTTCTGATATTTTATTGAATGAGTCGGTTTATTAGATTTATCAAGCCGACTTATTTTATCTAATATTTTAAAGCAATAACATTCTTGAAATTTGGTATTTTATTTGTTTATCAAGTTTTTTTTGAAACATCAACAATATTTGATTTTTTTGAATATAACTTCCTTTTACGTGCTAGCTCACATTTAAAAACCAAGTGGCTGAAGCTGCGCGATGATATTAGCCCTTTAGCTATTTATTAATTTGAATTCTAATAATTTTTAATTGTTTTATATAATTTTTCTGCTATTTTTAAGTCTGTTTTTGGGTTTACATTAAAACTCTAATAATTTTTTATATCAAATAGCTTATCACATTGATTAGCGCGAATGGCATGAAAATTAGTCCATAATTATTAGATGGTTTAAGTGTTTTATCGCTGCCACAGGCAAAGTGTGCCGTCACAGAATATTATTAAAATTATTTTTATTGATAATGTTATTTTAATTATTTAATTATTTGTAAACAGATTATTTTATCCATGTAATCGGATGAAAGTTTAACGCCTCAACTTATGTTTGAAAGTGTTTTTTTGAGTGTGATTCGTAAAGCATTCGTCAACGAACACAAATCGTCCTAGTTTTAGTCAGAATTGCCTTGTTTCCGGCCCTTCACATAGGTAACTCTTAAACGAAAAGATTATATAATAATTTTATTTTAAGCAGAAACCACTCGTTTTCTAAAATTCGTAAAGAAAATTATGCAATTAATAGGCTTTTTAAATTTGATTATATCTTAATCTGTATTTGAAACTTTCAACATCAGCTTTATACATTTTTTTAGAAAGACATTTAATTATTATTATCCACCCTTATCTGTTTAAAAATTTTTTTATTGCTAGCAATTATATACGTTTTTAGTGTTTAACTAATGGTCTGGCCCGCACGGTTTGGCCGTACCAAGTGGAAATCCTGATGAGTCGGCGAAATGCTGCCGATGTTACGAAAATAACAAAATTTACGATGTTGATAGATATTTTTATTAGTTTATTTAATAAAAGCTGCAAGTCTTTTCATTAATAATTATAAGTTTAAAACTTTATGCGTGAGAAATTCGGGATAACCCTAATGCGCTTGATACTTTTATTTAATAGCATTATAAAACTAATCGCATTTAAATTTAAAAAAAACCTTAAATAATAAATAAAAATGTTATTTTATCATTTCATAATCCTTTACCTTAATATAACTTATTTTGTTATATGAATTTTTGTTTTAACTTTTTTGGGTATATTTATCTGTCGATAAATTTTATTTTATTTTGTTTTTAAATGGACTTGTTTAATTCACTTCATGTGAAAAAAAGAAATGGCACGTTCTTTTGGAAGATGGTGCTCCCAGCTTGGTTATAGTTTAAAGTTTTGATTATATAACAAGTTTAGCATAAAAATTACATTTCTAGTAGTAAAATGATCTCAAAATTCATTGATATTGTTTAAAATTTGTTTAAATTAATCGAATTTAGTGACATTATTTATTCATAAATAATTCTTTAATGTATTTATTTAATTTGTTATTGCATCTTACTCACCATACAAAAGGTTCCGATGCTAAAGAAGAAAATATTTATAAAATAATTTTAATATTTTTTTAAGGCAAACCCGTTGCCAGATGCGAAGCAACTATCATGGCGCCTTACCAAAAGGACGACTTCAATACAGGGCATAAAATGTACAGCAAAATAAAAATATTAATTTTACTTAAGTGAATGAAATTTTCTAAAACATATTACTCGAAGAAATTTAATTAATGAGCGATTAAAAATACGTGCATGGGTTTGTCTATTTTATTATTATTTTACTGCAAATCGCAACGGGAGTGCAAAAGGCCATAACATTCTCCAATCGCTCATCGGTGTTTGTTTTACAAAATCTTAGTTCACATAAATAAATCTTATAATTTTATCAGTAGTCAGACTGAACACCAGGACTTGTCTAAAATATTAATGTTGAAATATTGTTGTAAATTTAAATATGGGCATTCTATATTTTTTAAACATATTGTGACAAAATGAATGACAAATTTATAAATAGCTATATAATAGGCAAATGGGAAAAAATAAATTTTGATAAAAATAACTAAATATAAAACTGACTAAACATTTCATCTTAAATTTTATTTTTTAAATAAAAAGACAGTGTTTGATTAACATGAAACAATAGGTTTAATTTAATAAAATTTAACAAAAGGTGTTAGTATTTATTCATTAGAAGAATTATATGTTGCGACATTTGCACAAAAGATAACTTTTAAATGCAGAAATTGAAATCAAGAACCTCATCAGAGACCAACAAATGCAAATCAAATCATTTTTTTAGACATTATTCGTCAATTACTAATTTGCATATAACCTTTTGAATTATAAATTTACAATTAAATAAAAGTAAATCGGAAGATAGCGCTCCGCTGTACAGGATTTTGAATGTAATTAAAAATTAATATATTGCGAACATTAACAAAAAATTCAAAACATATGCACGCTGACCTATTAGTACATAGATGATAGAGTCCAGCAGTAGAAATTAATGAATTAATTTAAAAGTATGTATTTTTAATAAGAACATTATTGATATTTTTTATTTGCAGAAAGTTAGCTCCAGTATTGCGAATGACGTGTTGGTCGACCTTTTGCATTTATTAGTCCCGCTGTACTGGAAAATAAAATTGCGACTGCTTACTTCTGGGCGGATTCATTTGTGGGCACGCATTTTCTCGTGAAACGTTAGAAATCCAGTACATGACGATTTCTAACAAAAACAAACATATTAAAAGCAAAACGTGGTCGTTTTGATGGTAAGAAATTTAATTAATGAGTATTAAGAAATACGTGCATGGTTTGTCTATTTTATTATCATTTTACCGCGAATCGCAACGGGAGGGCAAATGACCATTACAATCTCCAAATTGCTTTTCATTGTATAAATAAAATTATTTTTTAACGAGACTAAGATAGCGTTGTTAACTTTTTTATAAAGATTTGTTTAGTTTGCGTAGAAAATTGTAGCATTACTTAGGACCGAATTTTAACGTTTTATTACGGATAGTGGTAACTGCGCCCATTTTCTTCTTTTGACCCTCTGATGAAATCTGTTTTATAATACCGTCAAGAAAGCAAGACGAGAACTTAAAAAAAAAAATTTTACCGAACTATAAAAAGAAAAATTAAATCAATAATTTTTTTTTATGATTTACATTCAAAATTTAAAAATGAATCGTTGCCTAATTTTAAGTATTTTTTGGGCAATATTTAAAATTACGTGAAATATCAAATTATTTTTATTTTTTTATTTTATTCGCTCTCGCGACAAAGCATGCCGTAAGGTCGTTATTATTTAAAGTTTTTGTTTAATCATTACAAATTTAAGTCGCGCACATTTTTTCATATTTTAACCTTAACTTTTTAATTTTAATTAAATAATTATCATTAAAGCTTTAACTGATTTTTTTGAACTAATAAATATTAATTTTAATTTTTATATCTAATGTAAAAGCTTTGGACCATCCACAAAAATATTAGTTATTTAAATAGCGGATTTTTTATCACATATTATTTCTTGTCAATTTAAAAAATAATTATTAATGATTTTATATATGCTTTTTGCAATTTTTTATTAATTTCAACATTATTGAACTTAAGTGGCTATTTTTACGGAAGCCTTTGTCGAGTTTCTGCCAATAAAAAGTAGACACTACTTTTGCCTCTGCCATTTCAACTCCTGAAAAAGAGCCATTTATTCTAAATTGTTTTGCAAATTTTTGGGTAATCGTTTTACTTTCTGTGATTTTTACTATGGTTTAATGCTACAGCAAATTCATAGCAACCTTTCAATATGACAAAGTTAAAAATAATTTAGAATACAACAATCGCTTTTAATATATTTAATTACCAAATATTTTAAGTATAATCTTTGGTTTCAATACAAATAAAACATATATTGTTGTCTTAAATAAATTGAATTGCATCAAGTTGTTTTTCTTAAATCAAATGAAATCAAAACTGAATAGATTATAACAAAAAATTAAATACCTAAAAAATTATATAGATAGAAATTAAATAAATTAGTCACTTTTTAGTATTTAACGAAGTATGCCTTATTTAAAGCAAAAAATCCAAATATCCAATTAAAACGGATTAATAAATAAATAAATGATCATAACAATTCATAATTTATATTTAATAAAAACAATAAAAATTTTAATAAAAAAATTGTGTGTTTTATTTTAATATTACCTTATTGAAGATATTTTAAATATTAAAAATTTGTATTTTATTATCGTGGTTTCTCAAATAAAAACAATCAGACTCAGGCTTAAGTTCGCGGTTTCTTAAAAAGCAATGCAATACCGTATTAAAATAGTAACCCCCCTTGAATTAGTGACCCCCCCTGAAATAATAACCCCCTTTGGAAGAGGGTTGAAAAATAATAACCCCCCCCTGAATTAGTGACCCCCCCTGAAATAATAACCCCCATTTGAGATTTCTATGCTATATTTTTATTAACTATTTCATTTAATGTGAATTTTTTTAAATATTATAATTTTATTTTATGCATCATTATCTTTTATTAGCAGGCGTTGATAATTTTATAAAACAGCGGATCATTCTGCATTGTGGAGACCAGGGCCTAAAGTACAATCGATATAAAATTTTAGAAGTTTTTAAATTAGCTTTATTATACAACTTTCGTCATTAGATTTAACTTTATATCAAACCTTTTTTGTAACGCTACGATTACGAGACCACAATTGGCAGGTTTTATTTCAATCATGATTCATGTACCTATAGGTTTTATTTAATTATTAATTTAATAATATTTTTTTTATTTGAAATTTTTTACATTTACTCGTTATTTAAACATTGATACGGTTTTTGTAATAAATTATTAATTAATCTTTTGCCACCTTGGGTGAATTAATCAATAATGCGCTTGGGGTTAGTTTTTGTATTGAGTTGGTAATAATAATTTTAGCTTTTAAACTTTATTAAATTGCACCGTAGTCGACCATTTTTGTAGCTTCGCTATTTTTCAATATGATTTATTTTAACTTTTTTAATTAAGCTTTATTTCTTTTTGGAGGCATAATGCAGCAATTCAAGCCAGAATTTATCGAACATATCCCCCAAAATTTAGGGTCATTTTTATTTTAAAAGCAATAATAAATGAATGTAAATGCTACCCATTCGACCTGTAAAATTTTTTTTAGGTGTTAAAACCTTTGCATGAATTTTATCGGAGCTGAATCATTATTTATTTAAATATTTTTGTGCAAAACTTTGCGGATTTGAATGTTCCTTCTTATCAATTTACATCGATTTTTACAATTGGTGGAGTAATTAAGTTTCTTTAATTATATCCGATTTAAAACTTTTTTGTTTATTCATTCCCTAAATTATTTAATTATTGATTTTTTAATATTTGATCTGTTTTTTTTTTTTAATCGCGTATTTATATCTAATTAATGGTTTCTTTACGTGGAAAAAAGTACTTATCATATAATCTAATAAAAGTATCAATACTCTATTTTTATGGGCTAGAATTAGAAATCACATTTAAATTAAATGGCAAATTCTTTTTCTCAAAGCAACAAAAGTGGTTGTGGGAATACGAGCTTCGCGGAGGAGCTGTGTCTCCGGTTTTTTTGCTCATTTCGTATTGGGCGGCCACTCATTAAATAATTATTTAAACGCTGTAAAAACCAGTCGGCATCTTTGTCTAAACCCCTAAAATATTGTCTACATATGATGAGAGATGAATTTAAGTTGAATCAATATTCAGGAAGCGAGACATTTAAATTTAAATAAATACAAAAAACCGAACAAAACTTCAATATAAATCTTTAATCTTGACCAATACATGTAAATAAAAAGCTAAAAAGTGAAGTGTTACAATTCAAACAATAATAAAGTTGGGATTACAATTTGTAAACTGTCCGGTAAATGACTAAATACATTGATTGGGTAGAAGTTCAAGATTTAAATTCAATTTAAAAAAATATTCACACCTATGTAAAATTGATACACATTTGTTATCATAAATTTAACACAAAGATCAAACAATGCTAAATAGAAAAAGAATTTATAATAAATGTAATTTATTTTCATTGAAAGTGTCATGGTTTATTTAGTAATACTTTTCCAGAAATAAAAAAAAGTATTTTATCGTTCATTTAATTTTAATAAATGTTTTTATTTAATTCAAAAGTTAAAAAATATACTACATATAAAAGAAAATGACTTAACATAAAAATTAAACTTATGTTTGTGAATGTTTATTAATTGATTTTTTTGAATTTACTAATAACGCTATATTTAACAAGAGGGCCCTTCATGTTGTATATCAGGACTGCGTATCGTATCGTAATCGTAAATATCGTATTTTAGGGCCATATCGTATTGTGTCGTATCGTATTTTCGGCAAAAATCATGAGTATCGTAATTTTTGAGACCCTAGATTTGGGAGGCGGGTCGGCGGTGCCGATAGGCGCCGCCGGTGAAAAATTTGAAAATTTTGACGAAATTTGTTAAGAAAATTTGTCCAAAATTACGAATTTTGCAAAGCAAAAGAGAGGATTAATATTTAAATGGGGTTTTGACACTTATTTAATTCAAACTTTTTTAAAAATAAAAGAATCAAAAATAAAAAATACAATTAAAGCTAACTTTAACAACAAGATACGACAGTAAATAAAAATGGGTTACAAGTGATAAAAAGTCGCAATCACTAATTGCAGGGGGCAAATTTGTATCATCACAAAGCCCGGAAGAAAATAGCCACCATATTAAACCAAAAATGGTATTAAATAATTTGCATAAATTAATTAAACTTTAACTGTTAATTATAAGATATCAAACAAAATAAATAAGAAATTAAAAATATCTCTTTGACTGCATAAATATTCATCATTATCAATGAGCTAAATTGAATAATAATAACAGAAATACATTCTATTTCCGGTCCTCTTAAAATGAAAGAAACGAAATTATCGAATTTAGGTACTTCTTATTATTGTAAAAAAATTAATTAAATAAAATATAACAAAAAAAAAAGCAACACCCATTCGCAACTTAATAAATATTACAAAAAACAAAGCTGTACGATTTCTTTTAAAAACAAATCTATAAAGTTCAAATTAGGCTTCCCGATTCACAGAAAAGAGGGCAAGAGTCAAGCCCGATGAGCAGAGTTCGCAACCAGGAGTTAAATGTTTTGTTTATAAAATATTAATCTTTTGTTAATATAAAATTATCAGAAAAAAATTAAATGTTTTGTTTAACATAAAAGTTTTGTTCGTTATTTCACCTTTATTCTGTTTACATTTTAACTTGGATCGCATTCTAATTCTTATCGATAAACTAAAGACAAATTATTTCAAAATATTACTAATTTTAATACCTTTAATTTCATTCAGGCAAACTTTAATGATCAGTAAATTTTTCTCTAACTAAAAGTTCAATTTTTTATGCATATTTTGGATTGACAATTTTGTTTTTAAACTTGTGGTTTCGACATTTTTTAAGTGATGTTGATTTAATTTTTTAAAATTTTGAAGTTTTTATTTTTTACGTTTTTCTGTTATTTCGATTTTTATGGCCGATGCCGTTTTCCATTAGGTCACTTTCTATTGTGCATGAGAAAGCCGGCGGCAATGTGATCCTAAAAATTTCCATCTCTAAATTAAGGCAAATTAATGGTTTAATTAAAATTTTAATTGCAAGTTTAAATTCCATGATCTTTATTTGATTTAATGTCTTTTACATTAATTTTATTATACTTATGTGAAAATTATTATTGATCTTTCATGGAAACAATCCCTTTTTTCACTTTTACTTTGCAGTCGTAATGCAAGTTTTTTAAAGTCTTTGAGCCAACATTTTTTTGCAATTCTTCCAGCTCATCATTACATTGTGCAAAAAATTAAAATATCTTTTACTTCCATAAGTATTTATTCATTTTAATGTAATTTTGCTTTTTTTAAATTAAAATGTATATTTTGTTGAAATATTAAAAATTGTATTTTTTTCCAACTTATTTATTCATTTTCACGGTTTTAAATTAAAAAATAATATTTATTTTGCATTTAGCAAAAATTCTGCATTTTATTCTTTCTAAAATTTATTAAGATTTTGTGCATTAGTCTGCTTTATTAATTTTAATAAAGGTACTTTTTACATTTTTACATGTTGGTATAATATTTATATACATTAAAAAATATATTCACTGTTTACTAAGATAAAAGTACCATTAAAATATATTTTAAGATTTATTATTAAAATTATTAGACTGAATGAAACTAATTAAAAATAGCTAATTTAATTTTTTAATTAAACACTCACTATTGAATGGATTTCTTTAATTAAGGTAAAACCATTTTAATATAGCAAACATCAAAAAATACTTATCATTATAAAAAGGTAAAAAACAAAAAATTTTCAATGTAATTAATTATGAACTTTGAAAGCCGTTAGAAACGAAAAACATGAAATTGATTTTTTTTTGGACTTCGTAATGCCGAACTAGAAGATTTGAGGAACACAGGTTACCATGAGACCGGCCATTGATACAAAAAACGTAGTAATTGCGCAAATATATATTATAATATAAACATTCAATATTATCTAAAAAAGTTTTTACAAAAATATGTTTATAAATTTTCATAAACGTGAAAGCTGCCTTTCAAAATATGAATGAATATTTAAATAAATAATGCTTTTACAAAATTTCAAATTTCAGCACCGAAGCGCATCTAAAAGAGCCCGATAAAGGGAGTTCGGCATGATTTTATTGACTTGCTTAATTAATTCACTTTTTTTGAATTCAAATCAAATAAACTAAATAAAATTATACAAAAACGAATATTTTTCAAAAAAGTTGCACGCAACCATAAATGAAAAAATAAAGCATGTACAAAAAGCGTTTTTAACTGCAAAAGATTACTTTAAAATGAATTGTTGTAAAGATTAAAATAGAGTAAATTTGCATAAGAAGAGGTGCTTCAATGAAAGCAATAAAATGAAGTAGCTAATATAAAACAAATATCCAAACCGTTAATTGAATATGTATTAAGTCATTTGGAAACGGTGAATAAAAACAAAAAAGGCAAGCACAAATTAATGCATATTAAAAGATAAACTTTAAAAATGATAAACTAAAACTTATGTAGGTACATACTATAACTATAGTAAATTATTTAAAAATATTAATATTCTAATTTATTTGAAATTAATCAGCATATCGCTAAAATAATCTTTTAATTGCAGGTCAAGTTTCCTTAAGTTTAAGAACAATCTTCTTTTTTTGCAAAAAGTAAACGACAAATCATACAACCCCGACCCAGTAAGGTTAAGAAGATGAGCTAAAATTTAAAGACTAAAATCCTCACTGAAAACCTCATTTCAATTGAGTCTAATCGGCTAATCAACAAACATGTTTACGAAAATAAACTGCGAAAATTGTATTTTACCGAATAATTGGTATAAATAAAGGGCCGGTATAGGTATGTTAATAATTATGCTATTTGGTACTATTTAGATTTTTGAAAGACTTTTTTGTCAGACTACTTTAAACTTTTTTATATTTTGGGTAAAAAAAAACAGTTCCTTAAGTGATATTGAAAAAATGTTGATAAATAGACTGAAGAAGTAGGCAAAAATTAATTTAGCCTCATGTTTTATAATAAAAAAATTAAATTTCTTGTAGAACAAATAAAAGAAATAAAAGCAACTAATTTTTTACTCTATTTAAAATGTTTTCAAATATTGCGAAAAATGGCTAATTTATGCTAAAAATGATGGCTGAATGTTTTTTAAAGCAAAACAATTATCCGCCCAAGTAAAATTATGTATTGATTTATGATACCCAAATGCTTATTTCAATTAATTAATATTTTTGCAATTTAATAATTAGTTCCGGTCAATAATTTACATTAGAATCTTTTTTGTATGTTTCTAATCTCAAGTTTTATGATAGGTAAACGTTTGTAAGGCCCGCGCTGTTTGGCCTTACCCAGTAGAGATCCTGGTGTTTTCGTTAAAATACTGGCGATGTTACGAAAATAACAAAATTTACGAAACTTTAGCTTGAGAAATTCGTGATTAACATTATGATCAGCATTTAAAGCATTTTGATTATTGGTCAATTATTTTCTTTTTTTCTGAGAGTTTTTTGTTTATTTAATAATGATAATAATACAACGAATTAATCAAATTGACGCACTAAGCCGCAACAGGAACATAAAACGAGCCTTGAAACACCTTCCTTTACCATTGGGAAACGGGTGTAATTTGATTTAAGATATTTGCGTTCGGTGCGTTGGTTTTACAATAATTTTTCAAAGGCTGGATGGTGTTGATTAGGGCGTCAGCCGAATAACAACATTTTTTATAATCGCATTTTTTTATTAATACGTTCATTAAAATAAATATTGTTTTTAATACATGTTAATTTCACACAACTTCATTTTAATTTTAAGATCACATTTATTGTATTGGTACTTGTAAAATAAATTATTTATTCTTTTTTTTGATTAAGGTACTTTTTTCAAAAAACAAATAAATAAAACTTTAGCATTTATTTTAATATGTTTGAACATAATTTACTTTATTATATTTATTTATGTTAGCAGTTTATACTACTATCTTTAGTGAAATTATAATTTATCAGATAGCCTGAAAACGCAAAAAAAAAACTTTTAAGAGAAAATTCTTGCAAAAGCAATTTGGTTGTTTGGTCAAATAAATGAATAAAAATCATTTGGTCCATTGCATTTTAATGACTAAAACTGATGAACGATAACAAAAAATTTTGTAAATAAAAAAAATATAAATTGAATTAATAACATGAAGATATTTGCATTCACAATTTTAATAGTTATTGTTATTGTCAATTTAATAAATTATTAAAAATTATTTCAAATATTGAATTGTTAAAGTTTAATTAATATTAATAATAATTAAATAAGTTAAGAAAATTTAATTATACAATAAGATTGATGAAATGTTAAATAATAATTAATTTTCTTTTTTTTAATTAGTCAGTTTAATTTTTAATCCTTTGGTGAAATATTTTATTGCGATAGGACCATCTCAAACATTTATTATTTGTTATTAAAATGCCGAAATTTATTGCTTTTTTCATCGCATTAATCGAGCAAGATAATTGTTGATAAAAAAATTTTTAAAACACTTGAAAGTGTATCCATTTTTTATAATTAAGCTTTCTTTTCTTGCGATTTTATGCGAAACCGAATGTTTACGGACTTTTGTATTTTTTTCATGTCCATTGCTATCTGTTATTTTTCTGCACTTGCGGCTGCCGCTCGGCGCTGCTGGGGTTGGCTGCAAAGTTTTGATTACTTTATTCCTTTTCTTTTAAAAGGTATGAAAATTAGCATTTTTTTAAACTTTATATTGTTGGTTCGCGATCTTAACTATCCATACAAGCTTTAAGTTTTACACCTAATAATACAATACTAAAATCACGTCATTTAACTTGTGTATTTAATTGGTTTAAAAATATTATTGAATATATTTTCAAGAAAATACGTTTATCGTGTATTTATTGAAAATTAATATTAAAATATTTTAAAACTTTCAGTCGCTTATAAAAATTGAATATTTTATGTTTAATTTTTTAAAATTAATTTTTAGCAATTAAAAAATAAAATTTTGATATGAATCCATTCAAATATTTAAATAGTTTTGATTTTTAATTGCACCCAAACGCAGCGTTTTGATCAATTTATCAGGACTTAATTTAAATTAATGCATTAATATAATTCCAATTTACGTTTGTTTTCATTTTACATATGAAATTTAATGGTTTCATTATTTTTTACAATTAGTTTATAATGGGATCGTAGACAATCTTCTTCATTGAATTTTTTTTTATTTGTTTGCCTTTTTCTGAAATTTATTTTACTTATGTTTCTATGCTGGCTAGTACACTTCATATTTTGTAGATTTGGAGCAATTATTAAGTAATTTGATTTTTTGAAGTTCACTTTGATTACTTAATTCTGACGTTGTTTATAAAAATATTGTTTTTCAAAAAAGTTAACTTGCCGAGTGATCATTCTTTAAAGTTGATTTTTATTAAATAGTTATTATTAAATATTTGATGGATTTAAATAGGATTTATGTAGCATTATAACGGAGTTAGTGTTGCCGGCGAATAGTTCGGTTGCACATTTTATTTAGTTTCATTTTTTTAACTTTAATTAGACAAATTGCTTTAAATTATATAATAATATTTTTATAAACAATCTATTTTATTCAAATTTCTGTCTGGTTATTAAAATGGTATTCCTATAATAATATCTCGTTCATAACATAGATATGTTTTTATTGGTCAGATGAGCCGTAGTCCTTCCAGCAATAGGACGGAAATTTTTTTAAATTGACAAATTGTTGTTTAATTTTATGATACTTTGTTAATACTTTGGTGGATATTACTTTCAGTATTAAATCAAAAATGATTTTTTTGTTATTTTATTGTTTAGAGTAATTATATTCTAAATATCTAATATTAACTCGGATATTCATTTATTTTATGTCAGTAATTAATAACTTACGGTTTTTGAAATTATTTTAAAATGTTTTAGACTTACAAATTCTACTTTATATTTTTAATTTCTTAAATTATTTATTAAGGGTAAATTTTTTTGTAGTGATGCATTTTGGTAATTTTGGTAAACATTACTAATATTTCCCGTGATTCCGGAGTGGGCTCGGTAGGTCCACCACATGTCCTGCTTGCAAATGAAGCACGTGTAAAGACACTGGTTGCCGATCGCCATAACAGCCGGCACTAATATCATTTTAAAGAACGAACACAACCATGTATATTTGCACGATTATAACACAACTAATAAAATAAAATAAATCGAGTAAATTGATTTTTCTAATATAGGTTTATTATTTATATTAGTAAAAATAAAATAAATAACAAACTAAATAAATTAAAAATGGTATTAACCATGAAAGCTTTGGTTTTAACAAACAAATCTGTAATTTTAAAAAACCGTTTTGGGTACAAAGAAATACAAATTCTTCACATAATAAAATAAGAAACAGTATAATTCTAATAAATAAAGTGGTAAAATAATGTAAAATTCATACCTAATTGGAATTTATTAGAAGTTTAAGGAGCTTATTCAGTTAATAGTAATTATAATTTAAAGTAAAGTTAATTTTAAAGGTTAAAATTACGTTAAAATCAAAAAGATTTGGGTAGAAAATAAACAAATTAAAATACCATCGTTTCATTAAATAAAAACCAATTTAAAAAATAAAGAATGCCTATGAATCGGTTCACTACCGGAACGACCATCCGCAAGACGTGGAATACGGATCCGTCTTGAGCAACAGCTTATAATTTTTTCAACTATGATCTCATTAATCAGATAATCGGTATTTATTATTTAATGAACATTTAACAAATGGTCTAAGAATCCTGAAAATAAATTTCGCACGGTAATTGACTATTTATACAATAATTTAATTTGATATACTGATAGAAAAACTGATAAACATTACATCGTTTATTTAACTAAAATGATTAATTAAAAAGAACAAATATAAGGAAATAAGTAAAAATAATTATTTATTTACTTTCTAACCCCTCTTAACGAGTTCATAAAATTAATAAAATAAAGTCATTTCCGTCCAATTGCATTGGTACCTTTTTTCAGGTCTGCTAAGCTCACTTTTTAAGAAACAGGTTTTTTTCAAAAAATATAATTTAAATACAACAAATAAGATTATTATCAAATTTTTAAAATTCAAAGTTTAAATAAAGGCAAAGATGTTACAGCATAGTTTTACAACTTAACCAATTCAGTTTAAAAATGTTAGGATGAGATGATTTTAAGCAAAAATAATTTTGTTAAGTAATGTTTAACTTGCAGTTTGTTCTACAATAAATAATATGTTACTTGCTAGTACTTGTTAAATAAATTAACAAAAATTGATTTTGGAGAAATTTTCTGCTGGAAAAATTCTCTAAGAAAAATGTAATAACCCCCAAAAATTCCTTAAGAAAAAGGCAATAAACTCCAAAAATGCACCCCTAAAGATTGACTTTTTCCCCCGTTACATCTCGTCAAATTTTACCCAGTGGAAAAAGGTGATAAAATTGGATTCAAATCGTTAAAGGAGATGGGGAATTATTAGAGAGGCGGGAAATGCGGAATTATTAGAGAGTGTAGAATCAACATCCTCAGAAAGTGCGGAATTATTAGAGAGTGTGGAATTATTTTTCAATATCCTCAGAAAGTGCGGAATTATTAAAGAGTGTAGAATTATTTTTCAACATCCTCAGAAAGTGCGGAATTATTAGCGAGAGTAGAATTATCAGAGCGTGTGGAATTACAAGAGGTAATACGGTAGTTCTTAAAACACGAGGCGCGTAGTTTTAAAAACCCCCGGTGCATGCGTACTCGGAGAAAATTTTGCAAAGGCCTTGCACGTACCAACTGCCGCATTGAATTAATAGGCTAATTACGACCACATTTATTTGTTTATTACAATTAATTTTTCAATAATTTATACAAATGATAGAGTATGTATTTTACAATAATTAAATTTATACGTTAGTTCTATATTTTATAATGTGGTCTCATAAATTTTAAAGCTTTAACATTTACAGATTTTTAAACAATATATTCGTGTACATTTAAAAATTAATAAACCAAAAGATCAGCCTCGTGCATTGTGTGATTAGTAATAGATCTTATTGTATTTCGAATATTAAATTTAATTATAAAAAAAATAGTAATTTTATCTGTTAATAAATATTTGTAACTTTTACATCTTTCACTAACCGGTATTGCATTCCCTTTAATTGTATTTTTGTTGAATCAAAGATTAGTATTAAAAAATTACAAAATAATTAGAAATTTTTTAATTAATATTGGTTACAATTTAATATTAATATGTTTACATAAATTACAGTAACGGGAATTGAGCATTATATATGAATACTCACAAAAATTACTCGGTCAACATTTCATTGAATGAAGAACAGTTATAACAAAGTCTATTTCATATTGATAAAAATATTTATGCTAATCTAATTAGTAAATTTCTATCTAATTTATTTAATATTCCAATTACCCATTATATTTAACTTTAAAAATTATATTTTATAATTCACCTAAATCATCAATTATTTTTACATGTGATTAAAACCAACCAAATACAAAAAATATTTTTACTTAATAAAATGTCAACGCAATTGAATTATTCAAATTAGTTTAAATTCATTCCGTGCTTCATGCCCATCTTTAATATAAATAAGTCAAAAGTAGTTGAGTTTAATTTTCACTACATTTTTGTAATTAGCTAATACACCGTAGAATCGTTTAGCCTCATTAAGGTGCACTGCCCCCATTAATGTCTTGATCGTTGCGTATATTGAGTCGGCATTCACTTTGCATTTGTCACCCACTGTTATATTTCTGAAAATACAATTATTATCAGTAATTTATAAATTTATTCATCACTTTAAAAAATCGTATTTTAATATTTGGTAAAAACGTTATAAATTGCATTTAAAGAATGCAAATAGCTTTTTTAGAATTTATTATCAGGATATTGTGAAATAGCAAAAAGTAATAATCACTTTGACGAACTAATGCAATTTAAAATCTGGTTTTCAATTTTGTTATTTTTAAAAAACTGTTATCTTAATATTTATTTTTATTTGATTATCTATTAACAATTATTTTTTTTAATTTTACTTTGTTATGTCGAAAGCATTCAAATCAATTGCTTAATTTATTTATACATCGACTGATTTTAGTCTTAATTCGTTTGAATTAGAATTTAACTGCTTTAACTTTAAGCAAGTCAGTGTAGAGGTTCTCGCTGTTATTTCACTCTGTCGTCTTTGGCCCATTGAATATTTATTATCAAAGTATCAACTATTTTTTCCATAAACTGTATAAAATTATTTTTTAATTTTATTTATTTTTATGAAACTCGTCGGACAAAGCACTTGATCGAGTGCATTTATTTATTTTTTAATCTGTAGTAATATATTTGACTTCAAAGTGTTTTAATTGCAATTGTTATTGTATATTTAAGCTATTTTGATTTTTTTTTTGATTTTTATTTCTTCCGGTTATTTTTGCATGATATAAATTTAAAATAACAATTTTTGTTTTGAGTCGTGGTATGCCTCTCTATCCGTCTAGAATAAAAAACACTTTTTTTCATTGTTTTACAAATTCTTTAGTACAATTTTAGGTCATAAATGCATGTATAAGTGCAACTTTTTTCTTCTTAGTTTAGTGTTTAAATTTCAAAATAAATCAATTGTTACATTAACAATAAATGTGTTATTTTTTATTGTTGTTATTTCTTTGTGTTATTTTCTTTTATCAAATAAATTTTAAAGTCAGTTATAATTTTTAGGGTGTGTTGTTATTTAAAAATTATAATTTATTAATCTATTAGCAATCGTTTAATTCTGTTTCGTATTAAATTCAATATGTACAATTTTATACTAATAAAAAGCTTATATGAAAACCACAACTATATTTTTTATAATAATATTAGAAATGAGGCAGATGATATAGGAATAATATTATTATTTTATTTAAGCTATTTTTTATGATATTAAATAATCGAAAAAGAAGAGCAAAATTGATTTTGAGGTCGGGCGCTAGTTTTGTACATCAGAGGTGATTCATGTTTTCTATAATTATTTTTTAACAAATTCGTTTTAGTTAATCTCTTACAAAGCAGTAAGCTTTATACTTTCATTTTAATTATTTTTTTTAAACTAATGGTTGTTATTATTTTTATGCTTTGTTTTATTCTCAAGATATTCCCGATCGTTTTTGCGTCAATCAGTCTTTTAATAATTAACTTTTAATTATTTTGGTTTATTCTTTTGCACCTACTTGATAGCCAGTTGCTCAGATTAATCGTGTCATAAATCGCTGGTACGTCGCAACAGCATTACACAGGCCGAAGGGAAGGAATAAAAATTCGTGAAAGCCGAATTCTGTGATAAATGCCGTTTTTTCTTGATGACTCCTCCATTTTGATTTACCAGTACCCTGATAGGAAGTCGAGGGTTGAGAAATATTGCTTTCCTCCTAAGGCAAGAAGGATGTTTTCAATCGAATACACAATTTGTTATAAGTCTAAAATTTATTTTTGGGATTTATTTTGTCATTTTATTAATTAATAAGATAAATATCGTTTCACATTTTTTATTTTGAGATTGTTTGTTTAAGCCTTGGCCTCGTATATCGGTTCGATTCCATTGCGTTTCTCTGGAATGCCGTTGATTTACTGTAACATAAGTTTTGTCAGGCATGGACACGGTTACCCGTAACCGCGGTCAATTTTTTTCCCTCAGCGGCGCCTATCGGCACCGCCGAGCCCCCACCTACCTCCCAAAAAATATTTTATAAATCTAAAGCGCAAAAAACACAGAAAAAAATTCTCTGATCTGTCGCGCTTTGTTTAATCATGAAAGATTGTTTGAAAAAGATTATAAAATTTGAAATTCATTGATAAACTCTTATAAAAATCACTTGTTAAGTTCAATACCCATCTATTTATAGAATTTTAGAAAGATGACACAACACGATCGGAAAAAATTAGTTTTAAAAAATCAATTTTTCAAAATCTGAAAAACTTTAGTGATTTTTAAATAATGCGGTTAACAGCGGCTAACCGCGGGCGGTTAACGGTTATGGGATTTTAAAACGTCACGGTTACGGGCGGTTAACGGTTATGAGATTTTTAGGACGGGCGGTTACGGACGGTTAACGTTTCTAAGTGTTTGAGGACGGGCGGTTACGGTTAAGGAAATTCATAACCGTGTCCATGCCTGAGTTTTGTCACAAAATTTTTTTAAACAAAAATTTTTTTTAATTCAACAAAATATAATGTAAATTTGGTATATCAAATTTTTCTTATATTTATTTTTTAAGTTCTTAATTTAAAAAAATTAATTAAATTTTATTGCAATTTGCTCGAAGCCAATGGGTTGACGGAACAAAATCAATTGAAATGTTGTAAATTTTAATATTAAATGACTTTTTTAATGGCAATAAATATTTATGATTGATTTTAAAAAATAATATTTGTAAGATTACGAGCTCATTTTTTTTCGTATTAAACCGTAAATTTCAATCCCTCGTGGGCCTTGAAATTAATCTGATATCAAAACTTACAGTGGTTTGTCCCACAGCTTAGTCGCCACATTTAAAATGGCTGCACTTTCTTTTGTGTTCAAATGTAGATATTTAATTTATAAAATTAAATTATTCAAAACATTACACACATTTCGGTTTTGCTTATCGTAATGCTATTCTTTTTCAATTATTATTCGATATTTTATTTATTTATTTAATTTTTTAATAATAATATGTACAAAAATAGATCAAGTTAAAATATCATCGTTTTCTACATATATTTCAAACTATCAATGCTTTGCACTTGTGTCACTTGGTATTGAAGTTCGCATTTAAACTCTATTCGATCAAATAACATTAATTAAATACATATGAGAACAACATATTTATTATGAGCAAAGTTTCTTTTAATTTAGAACTTTATCTTTATAATTTACTTTTTTTTAATAAAAAAATCTTTTTTTGAAATAAATGCACTTTTGAAAGCTAATCCCGGAAACACATATCCTGGTCTGATTGGCTTTTAATAATCGACCCCTTTGTCGGAAAAGTACTCGGGATGGAAAGAAGGTCGTTTAACGACACTTTTAACCAAAATGAAATTATTAAAATAAATTGTAAGATACAATTTTATGAAGTTTCTTTTTTATGTTTAGTTTTTTATTATAAAAAAAATTAGAAAAGTAATATATGTTTTTTCAATTTACGACGCAAATGTTTAAACTTGATAAATTATTAAGATGGCGCGAATACAATTCCCATTTCATGGGCATGCGTTTCGTCAACTCCGATTTTTTACATTTTGTTATTTCGTTGTCGTTAACATTTCATATTTATTTTTAAAATAGGATTGTCCGTAAATCGTTCTTCACACTTTCAAAATTTTTTACATTCCAATTACTTCTGTACTTCTATTCTTAATTATTAACAGAAATTGGACTTTTGAAATTATGTTATCTCCTCTTTTTATTAAATCATAAAATTTCGCTACATTTCTTATCATTCCTAAACATTCCTTTGATTGTGATCATTGATTATTTGTTCTGAAAAATTAGTCAAGTTGTTTGCACATTAATTTTCTTTAATTCAAAATCGAGTGGTAAAAATTGTTCGTATCTAGTCGTTTTTTATTTCCTACTCAATTTTGGGTGATCGACGCAAACTCAAACACAAAAATTCTGGTTTGGCAACAGATCAAATTGGTATCTGTATTTAACAGGTTGAATATGTCAAAACCGAGTATTAGTACCCAAATTTTGGTCATATTGCTTGGCAGTTTTGCGAGTGCAATCCCTATTCTGCAGCAGTCGTAAGTCAAAGATCCGTCTCCGGTCATAACCAATGATGATGCCATTTCAATCAGTGCCGTTGATTGTGCTACATTGCCGCCGGCACTTGTATGTGCCAAGTTTGTCCGTACAAAGTGTAACAAACAATATGCGCAGCAAACATGACAATACTGTCCGTTACAAGCCTTTGCACATAACTTTGCTTTATGAAAGCTTATGTGGGTTTTTTGGCATAAGCTAATGTATTATTATGCTGTCTTTATTTTAAACTTAAACATTGTTAAAATAAAGATTTTAGTAAGATTTTGTTTATGTAATGCCTTACAATAAAAAAATATGCATATTGAACTTGAAATTAAATTTGCTGTAAAATAATAAAAATATTCAATTAAATAGAATTTCTGGCGTTATCAGCCTACATATATTTTTTACTATCGCTGTTTATCTATTTATTTTGGCAATGTATTGTTATTTTATTCCGTCATAAATAAATAAATTTTAATTATATTTTATTAGAATTGAATCTAATCTTTAGTTCGGAATTTTTGAGCCTTTTTTTGGAATTTGCCAAACCATAAAAACCAGATTTTGTTCTGACCATAAAGCCAAAAATGCGGCTGAAAATTTAATTATTGTAATTTTTTATTTTAATGTAATTATCATTTTAATAATAAATTTGTAAATCAATCGGCAGTTTAACTTATTTTTTAGACAAAACTCTTTTGGAGAAAACATTTTATTTAAAGGGTTTTTGCGTATTTTTTTAATGAATTAGTTTTATTCTTTGCTTTTATGCTTAACTATAATAAGACCTGCAGAAAGTTGCTTTAATTTATGGTCGTTTTAATTTATTAAGATACAACATTTGGTGTTTTTTAAATTTATATATACAAAGGTTTAAATACTATAAATATGTCGATTCAGTATCGCTTTTAGGTCCATATTTATAACCAGAAAATAAAAAATGTTTAATTGTAATTAAAAAAAATAAAAAGTCTTTTTAATTCCAACTATTTATTTAAAGAAACAATGTTTTTTTCGTCACAGCTGCGTTTCTAAATATGATTTTAAGAAATTTATTTTGTCAAAATTCGTATAATTCTGGTCATTTTGCGGGTAGGCGAGGTCCGCGGACAACAATTTCAACAAAATAATATAAAATATCACCTTTCCACTATAAAAAATAAAACTTGCATTTTAAATTAGGCTTTTTCTTTTATTGAATTTCAAAATAACGGATAATAATCAAAATCTTTTAAAACACCAAATGGAATAATATACAAAATAAATCACATTGTTCGCTAAAATAATAAGCTCAACAATGTTTGGGGGTTATGTCACATGTTCAGGATCGTATTATTTATCACGGCTCATTGGCAAATGAAAATAGCACTTGCCCTTCAAAGAACACCCCAAAAATTTAATCAAACACTTTGTAAAATAATGCTAAAAGATAAAAGCTAATAATGTAATGATTTTGAGAATTTTCAACACTTCTTTGAAATTCTAAACCTGTATAATTAAAACGTTAAAAAAATTCGTTAAAACAATTCAAATCGTTTGGTAAGCACAAAATTCCGCAATTGATCGAATAAAAAAATTAAAAAAGATAAAAAATGATTTTTGTCATCTTTCAATTAATTCAACTATTATGTAAATAATAATTAAAAAATGTAAATAAAAAATATATAAATTAATGTTGCTGCTAAAATGCAACCTCAGAAACATTATTGTTTCATTTAAGTAAACCAATAAAAAAAATATTTTTAAATTATTCACCAGAATTGCGCACTTTTTGTGTTAATCAAAATAGCTGGCACGTGGTTTCTATCAACCACGCTTCATCTTGCGTCAAAACGGCTGCGCTGCACGTTTGTATCTAATGCAATAAACTGCATAATAATGTTTCAAATCCAAAGCACAAAAAAAATTGGAACTTTAAAGATATATCAATAGAAAGAACGTTCACAGCGAAAAGCCATTAGAATTTCAAAAAAATTACTTATAACGCAAGAAGTAAAAATAATAATTTTCAATTAATTTAAAAAATTATAGCAACCTGGAAAAAGATTATTGAAGAAAAAGTAAATGCACAGAATTTTGCAATTGATACATAGTATCTGAAATAAAGCGTAAACACTTACTCAAAGAAAAGACCCGTTTTCTCACCATTATCCAGATTGTGTCGCGCGAGATTTATTTGATTCATTGTGAGTTATTTTTTGCATAACATGACAAATAAAACCAGTTTTGAAAATAACTTAAAAAATAAAAACAAATAAATATTCGAAGACTTTAAAAAGATTACTTATATTCAAAATCAGTTTTTGCCTTATCACAGTTCCAATTTATAAATGCCCTAAACCCAGTGCCCAAAACAAATAGAATTCTAAGTTAAAATAACGAATTTCAATCATCATTCAATCTTGCACAAGGACACGGAAAATACAATTAAAAAAATAAACGGCTAATATTATTCAATTTGAAAATTTTAAATGTCGATAAAGGTGCAGCTTGTCGATTGTCTCTAGCTCTTCCCAGAATTCCTTAGGACCCTGTGGTTTTTTTAGTCCGTAGGGACCTCGTCATTCATTTTAGAATAAATTTAATTAAGGCTAAGTTAAAGTTTATGGTTAATCCGGCTATCTTTTTATAAATTTAACCTATTTTTTCCTTGATATTATGTAACATTCATAAAAAAGTGTACATATTTTCTTTAATGTACAAATCACTTTATATTAGTATGTATACGAAGTTTTTGTTGTTTCCTTATAAATAAATGTCCAGAAGTCTCACATAGACTTGAAACTCTCTTCATTTATACTTATTATTAAAATAAGTTAATTCTGTTTTTTACTTACTACAAGTTATAATATAAACTATGATTGCTTTTTTTAACAACTGAAATTAACAAATTAGCTAACCATTTCATAAAAATTTAAATCCGGCTAAAATAGTATCTTTTTTATATTTATTTAAGAATTTCTTGTGCTTTAATGCTTATTTTTATATTTGGCAATCTTCCGAAAGTATAATTTTGTTATTTTTTCAAACTTTTGGTACTTTTTGGGGTTTTTGGTCCATATTTTAAGTCCATATTTTGCGTTTTTTAGTCCATATAAATCCCAGCTCTAATTATAAAAAACTTTAAAACAATTTTAATCCAATAACTTTAAATATTATCTTTTAGAAGTTTGTTCAAAAATACCTTTTCAGCTTCTGCAAATTAATGTTAAATAATCGAATCACTTAGCCTTCCACTTTGCAATATTTTTTATTACCCTGCGAGATAAATAAATAAACATTAAATTTATAAAAACAAATGAGCAGCAAATCTTCATCAAAAAGTGTGGAACTTCAGTCAATTAAAGAGAACTACCTAATTGTCGGCAAGCGCCACGAAAAGAAGCTTAACAAAAACAAAACTACCAAAACCGAAAAATCAAAATAAATTTTAAACCAAAATAAAAAGGGAGATAATAAAACATAAATGCAAAAAAGCTTAATTGCTGCGTCTTTAGCAAAATAAAATTTGCATTTTTGAATAAGAATAAATTAAATAAATCGAAGTCCAAATAAAAAATGGCAAAGAAAAGAGAAACCTCAACCAGCTGAATAAATCCCCCATATGCATTTAAAAATTGTTTAAATAATTTGTTTAATTCCACAAACAATACGAATTTGCTAATAAATACAAAAAAAAAATTAAATACATAAATTAAAGAAATTAAAAGCACAGCATAGTTTCTAAGAATGGCCAAAGTTAAGCTAAAAGTTTTTAATATAAGTAACAATTATATCACATTAATTTTATTTATCAGACTTCTAATCATGAACGCATGCATCTCATCCAGCAGAACGAGAATGACAAACGCTGATGAGCAAGGATGCGTTTTTTCTAAAATTAAAAAATACTAAAGGAATATTTTGCATAAACTTATAAAAATATGTATATAAAAAATGTTAATTTTAATTAAATCAAAGTGATAAAAAAAACTACAAATGCCAACAAACTTTAAACTAATAGAAAAAATTTTGCATTCAAAAAAGTAATAAAATAGTAGTCATTAAAAGGGCAAAGGTACTTTTTTGCTTTAGGAAATTCAGTGATTCGATTTTAAAGTCTCAATTGAAACATAAATGAAAAGTAATGAGCCGGAATACATCCGGGGACACGAGCACTGGAAAAATAAGTTGTCCAATTCGAAACATTTGTTTTAACCTAATTCTTCAAAACAACTTATTGAAACATATCACACATATAAACAGGCAAGACCCAGGTGTATTCTAGTAGAGCCCCCCTCTCTAATAGAGCCCCCCTTTTTTGGGGGGGAGGGGGGGATAGAACAATAGAGCCCCCGGGGGATCTATAATAGAAAATACGGTATCTATGATTAAAGACAAAACTCCAGCACAGTAATACAACAGTCAACCTACAATATAAATGAAGAAATTATTCTAATTTAATTAATAAAAAGTAGCTATTTTCATTAAATTAACATTAAAATTTAAAAGTAAAATACCTATTCATAATAAGATTATTTATTAACATTGAAAATGCAAGTAAATATATTTATAATTAAACTTAGAAAATTAATTACGGAATTTATTTTGTTAAAAATTATAATAATTAACAAATATTGAAATCCAAATGCAAAAAATAAAAAGCAATTAAAGTCGCAATATTGAATAAAAAATATTTACAAAAATATTAAAAGCTTATAATTAAGTCAAATTTATAATAATTCCACATTGGAGACGATTGGCCAAATCAATGGCCATTCGTTCCGGCCATTATAAATTATTTCCATCTCTTTTTACACAATGTTAAGTAACAAGAATTTGATTTTTCGTTTATTTTTATGATGATATGTAAGTTTTAATTTTTGGTTTTGATTTATTAATATGATTAAAGCAATTTATCTGGTTATTTTATTAATTTACATTTTATGATAAGATATGCAAAGTTGCATTAATTATATGATTGGTTTAATTTATTAGTCAACTACAATTTGGGTGGTTTTACTTATTTATAGACATAAATAAATAAAATGCTTGTTACTGCGATCTTTCGTGGTTGAGTGCAGCAGACCAGCCCTTTGCATTTGGCCTTAGGTTTTTGGAAAAAGACCCAGGCACAATTAGAAGGTAGCGTTTTTTCAAATAATTTTCAAAGCACCAAAGGTTCTGAAACCTTTATTATTTTTGAATTTGCAGGTTAGCTCGAATTAATTGTTTATTTAAACAAACTAATAAATCAAGAATAAGCCTAATTTAGCATTATAAATTAATGCTTAATTTGTTAAAATAAAAAAATAAAAAATAAATTACAAACTACCCTAGTTACAAAAGCGAATCTTAGTGCTACATGTACTACCTCGATGCTTTATCACAGCATTCCTTTATGACTAAACAAACAAAATTGTTTTACATGCTTTTATTTCTTTGGTGCAATTACTTTGAAATTAGTTACATCTATAGAATTTAAACAAATATTGCATAAAAAAATAAGGCTTTCAAAATCTATACACAGACCCATTCGGTTCGGAATTATTTAAAATTAATATTTGTAACATATGAGAAGTTAAACGAATATAAACAATTAATAAAATAGTCACTTCAGAGACGTTAACACCTCAGGGGACGTAAAACTGACGTTACAACCAAACCTAAGAAATGCCCCTAAAACCCGGCTACTGGAAGGAAAACTTAATTATTATGTGTACCCAGAGGAAAAATAAATACCTTAAGGTTTATTTATTAAAAAATAAGATTGCTTGTTATGATTTATCTCAAGATATACGTATAAAAGCTGCTATCTAAAATTACGCTTATTTTATATTCGAGCATACATAAAGAATTTGGAACAATTTTCTACGCAATGAAGGCATACCCGAAATAATCCAAACTGTCACCGTTGGAAATAATAAATTCAAAAGTTTAAATATATTAAAATAAAAAAATTAGAAACACAAATTAAACCAAACAAAATTTTAAATTATCTCAGGAAAGACAACAATTCTATAAAAATAAACATTTCTCTGATTTTTAACATACTTTAGCATATCCATCGACGGCTACGCCGGTTCCCGAGATCCCAAAAGTGCTCACCAATTAAAAAGTGACAGTCCGTCAACTGCATCGAGTCGCATACCCGTTCAATACTCGCTCATTAATCCTGGACAAAAGTCGTGAACATTTAGTGAGTCTCCATCCGCACCAAAACTATTCTTTCTACAACTCCTGCATCTAATGAAGCTTTTTTCCTATAAATAATTATTAAAACATAATAAATTTACAGTCTAAAACTATATTTTAAATGTATTAAATAAATAAACGAATTATAATGTTATTTATTTTAAATGAAGAAAGTTAATCGTCTATAAATGAAAAAATATAAAAATATAATTACATAATTATTTTTTAAGTTGAAAATAAAGACTTGAAATGAATCTTTTGCACTTTTTGACGAAAGGCGGGGACAGTCTTTAAATAAAATATTATTAATAAAGTTTTATAAAAATAAATATAAAACTAATTATATCAAAAAACGAAAATTTTATTAAACATTGTTGGAGAAAACTCGCCAGATTCAAGACGCGCCGGGATATCAGAGCATGGACAATGAAATATATGAATTAAAAAATTACTTTTACAACAAAAAAAGAATCATAAAAAAATTTAAACATTTTTTTCAGGGCAAAGTTAATGCACATAAACGAGAGCACGGCGAGATTTTGATTTAAAACTAAATAAAGAAAAATTATTTAAAAAAGGTAGTTCAGCCGCTTTGAAAATAAAAGATTGATGGGGATAAACGTAAGATTTAAAAAAAGGAAATTAAAATAAATTTAATCTTTGTATTCATTAACGAATAAAAATGATTTAAGTTTGAGAGCTGGACGTTGTAAAATAAGAATTGATCTTTGTGTAATAATTATTATCACCAATGTCGGGATTTTTAAAGTAAAAAAGAAATATTTAATCTAATCTTTAAATTGTTGAATACAAAGAAATCCAAATTTAATATAAAACTTACTTTTGCAGGTTGCAATCATGAAATAATGGCGAACGAGTTGAAAAAAGCAGAGTGAATTTAATAACTTTCCCTTTGATTTATATAAATTTGTAATTTGAACATTTAAATATTACTATAAAGTAATGGCAAAAAACGATATGATTATTAAATCAAATACATTAAAAATGAATTCTAGATCGGGGTAACAAATTCGGATTATTTTGTAATGGCATTAGTTAAATATCTTCCTTCGATTGATCATTTAAATTATTTTAAGAAAAAAGGCAAAACATGCAGAGATTCGGCTGTGATTATTTAATATAAAAATTAAAAGTAACAAAAAATTAAAAAGTATAAGAATTAAACACGGCCGTTTAATTTTAAAAAATTATGAATTTGGCCATCTTTTTATGAAACCTAGGCAATTATTTATAAATATAATTAATTTAGTATGTTGCTATACGTTATTAAAAGAAATTTTTTTACAACTTTTGCTGTTTGTTGGGTGTGTATTTTTACTTGAAGTTAACAATTATGTTTTCAAAATTTCAGTAAGTATTAAGCTAAAAATATTTGATAAAAAGTTATATTTGTCTACATATAAATTTATTTTTATTGTTTTGTTTAGGTGTTAATAGATTTATTAAGTCTGTGAGTTCAAATAAAATTTGACGCTGTGTACGTTAAACGCAATTTCCTCCGCCATCGTCCACCCATTTGGACGCACAGAAGGGCCCGCATCTCTACCCTTGTCATCTGCGTGTGCGTTAGGCTGGTCGTGAGTCTTTCATCGTCGCCGTTCACGACGATCGTTGTCTTGAAACATTTTTGTTTAAATTTGATTTTTGGTTCGGGTTAGACAATTAACACCCACCACCGCGTCTTTTTGGATCTTTATTTTTTAATTAAATAATTTATTCTAAGAACATTGTAAAGACATTGTTGTTAAACCATTTTAAAAAGAAATTCGATCTGATAAATTTATCTATTTACTAAGAAAAATAAATTAATGACATCTTCAGGCGTATGATTTTATGTTTACTTTATTTTATTGTTAATTTCATACAAAAGGAACTTTGAAAGTTAATTCTTTATATTTAAAATATTCATAGTAATTTCTTTAAATTTATGGATTTATAAAATGCTTACCTTTTTCTTTGGGTAATATGCTTGATGTGTTTTTGTGTCCTTCCCATATTAGCATTCTTTAGGCTTCAAGATATTCTTAAACGTTAATAAGCTAAATAATTATGTAAATTTTATTTACTTTTGTACGTACAGGTAGTAATATTTATTAGCTGTACATTTTATATTTGTTTGAGTTAAGCACATTAGATGCATCTTGAATAAGACTTGGTATTAATCCCTTTGTTAAAATTAATAATATTATTTTGATGATAAAAAAGGAAATACTATGTGTGCACCTGGGCTTCTTATTGTCGTGAAGTGTGCTTAGGTTTAATAGCATAGAAGGTGTGCAGAGACCACCGATTTTATTTGTTGATTAAAATAAAGAAAACTCGTATTAAAATAAATATTGATTTTTCTTAAATTTTATATTAATAATCAAAATTAAATATACAATTGTAAATTGATAAAGTAATAATATCTAAATATTTTAAATGTTATGTTTTTATTCTTACTTTTAAAAAATGAATATTAAAACCAAAAAAGCGCTTAAATATGCAAAAGACAAATTTTGTTTATTTTATTCAATTTTAGTTTTAAAGAAACTATAATTTTTTGAATTATTTAAATAATTTATCTATATTAAAAAGTTACCCTTACAATTAGATATACAGTTAGTCATTATAAAGCTTAATCGTTATCATTTTTTCAGTCTGTAGGGTGTCAAATTGATGCGGTAGTGTTAATGTTTTTTAAAAATTATTTGTCGAAATGGTGCTTCATCGCATTTGCATTCCCCATTTAATCTTTTTTTGTTAAATTGTTTATCTGTTTAATATTGATCTTTAATTGTTTATTGCAACTTTTTATGGCTATATTAGATTAAAAAATTTTAATAATATCTACAATAAAGTTAGTATTATTTGTTTATGATTTTTTTTGTTATTATTTATTTTGCTATTTTTTATACTTTATTAAATTCATTTGATCCCGAAATTTATTATTTCATCATTGAAATATTTTTACTGCATTTCATATTTTGTTTTATGTTTTGTTGTATATTTAAATTTGTTATTTAATTAAAAGTTATTTCTGATTTAATGCGTTCGCGTAACGGTATCGTAGCCATTCAAAGGTTGGATTAAACTGAAGGCAAACAAGAAACTTTGATCCCTCTTGGGGTCTACTAGATTTTGTTATCCTAAAATCAAACAGTGAAATGATACGGGCACGATGGCCCATTGCGTAGCCTTGAAAGTAATGCTGATCCCTCTTCGCGCAGTGTTTCTTTCAACTCGTCCCTGGTTGTGATAAGCTTTATTATATTATTGTTGATTGCTATTTTCTAGGGTCAAATTGGAATTATTAAATAGCTTTATTTATAATTGTTCTCTGCGTCAATGACGGCCAAATTTCGGAACAGAATATTTTTGTAACACACATTGTTAATTTTTACTTAATATGGTTGCTTAAAGAATTTAAAGCAAGTTTTAGTTTGATAAATTTGTGTGATCGTAATTATAATCATTTGTTTGGAATAATTGTAAAATAAATATTAAATTATTCTTAAATTTGTAAAAAAACACATTAATCCTTTATAGAAATAATTACTTTTATTATTTTATTAAAATAAATCTTTTAAAACGCCGTTCCAATTTATTTTTTGATCAATTTTTTTGTGTAAATTAAAAAATGTATTGAATTTTAAAGTATGCTTTTAAGTAATAGTATAAAGTAGGGTTGTACGGCACCGGGTCTAGCACTGTAATGGCCAATTTTTTCTATTTGCTACTGAAATTTTGGCATCGGTGTTTCAAAATTCCTTGAAACGACTATCCGCAGGACGTGAAAGAGGATCCGTCTTGAGCAAAAGCTAATCATTTTTCCAGGTATGATCTTAGAATTAATCAGATAAACGTTTATTATTTTAATGAACATTTAAAAAATGGTTTAAGAAAAAATCCTGTATTAAAATTTTTCTTTTTAATACTTCACTTTAAAAAAAATTTTCAGTTGCTAATCTAAGCAAAATTGATTTTTTAATTGATTTTTTAAATGATTTGGGCTACCTTCATATAATAAACTTCAAGCCTTTATTAAGCATTCATATAGGCAAGTTAAAAATAAAGAGTTGTACAACAAAACTCATTTGAGAAGATTTATCTGCATAAATAATGAATATTTCATATAACCATATTTTATTTAAGTTTAGATATTATTACACCGGAAAATAAAACAACTTATAGAGATCTAAAACTGGCATTCTAAAAGCGATAAAAGTTTATTATATTTAAAGTCTTTTATATAATTGTAAAACAAAAGAAAAATAATTTAATCTGAAAAAACGGTTTCAATTACAATCATAAACAAAAGAGATTCCACATCGGATCTACCGCTCAAAATAGTAAAATAAACGTGAATGTTAAATTTAAAAATAGATTTAATTAAAAAATTATAGGAGGTTCGGTAGACGTTGGGGACGTCGTCTACATACAGGCATAATGTTCCCGTACGGCTACGCGAAGGGCGCCGTTTTCTATCTTGGGTCAGTATGACCAAGATTAATTTAATTAAAGACACCTTTTATATAAAATAACAGTAATTTGAACCGGTAAAATCGCATTATTGCAAATAAAACGCCATCATTATAAAAAGTAAAAAATAACTACTAAAAAATTCGCAATAAAAATTCTTAAAAACGAATAACATAACAATTAATTAAAATCAATGCTTGGATTTGGATTCGATTGCACTATTATAGTGTAAACATTTATCAAAACTTTTAAACTACGAATTAAATAAAACAAATTACATTAAACTTAAGCTAATTAAAGCAATTCAATGCAACTATTATCTCATCAAGCCATAATCAAAGCGCAGAAATTGGATAAACGATATCTGACATGTTGAGTTGTTCCCGAGCTTTATTAATTACATTATTTTTACATATGTACATCGACTTTCAACCCCTATTTTTAATTCATTATTAACTCAAACTTATCATTTGCATAAATAATTTTATAAAAATAAATAAAATAATCCACGTGATATTAGAAGGCACGCTTGCAATTGAAAAACAATTACTCATATATAAATAAACATACTTGCGGCGCCGGGAAGATATGTAATTATACTAATACATTAAAAGCATATCTTTTTGACAAATTAACATTATTTTTAAATATATTTTAATTTACAAAAAATATTAACAAAAAATAAACATTATGTGATACATATTGACAATTTTGGAGCGCACTTTAGCGGGTGGAAAGCTTTGTTTAATCGAAAGCACTAATTAACATAAAAAATAAATTTATAATTAAAAACTACTTAGTATATAAAACAAACAATTAAAAAATAAAACTATTTTTATTATAATATGCATTGAAGTAGGAAAACAAAATAAAATGTTGCAATAATAATAAATTTAATTGCGATCCAGTTCAATTTGTACAGAACCAATCAAATACTAACAGGGAGGTAAATTTTTCACGTGCATGATGTTTATGAAACATAAAAAATAAAGTTCCTAAAACATAAAACATAAAAAATATTAATATTTTAATGCATTAAAAAATAGTAAGCCTTTTGTGTCATATTAAATTATAAAAACATAGAATAACAAAAATGTATAATAACAAATTACACGACGTGGCAGCTGTGGACAAACTCGAGGTAGCTAGTAAAGGGAACGAAACAATGGTTCTTTTTGGCGTTTTAGGCACAAATTTATCATTGAAATAAACACCAAAGTGCAAGTAAGCATTAAAATTAATGTTGTTAAAAAATAATAAAGATATTCATTTTTTCTCCTAAAACAAAAATAAAAATTAAATGCTTAACACAAATAATTTTAATAATTAAATATATATACACAAAAATGTGCTTGGAAAGCGCAACGTAACAAGTGCTGAGGAATCACCGCATTAATTATTCGGAATTTAATATATTATTTAATAAAATAAAAACAAAATAAAGTTTATTTGTAGTTATAAAGATTTAACTGGGCAAACAATAACCGGCATCAGTATTTAAAGTTGATAAAGATTAAGTTGTGATTAAATATTAACTGCTATAAATATACTATTAATTTTAAACACCACCAGTGGTTAGAAAAAAACAGCAGCAACCGCTCAATGAATTTGCAGAAGAAAGTTTGTCTAAAAGCGAAAAAGAAATTGTAAAAAATTAAATGTTGTCTTTTTAACTAAAAAGAAAAATGAAATATGTTAAAAAATCTATATAAGCAAAGAGACGAGCTCGAAAGGCACGGAATGATGTCAAAATTTAAAACAAATTATCACAGATTATTAAATTTATACCAACTGAAGAATAATTGAATATATTAATTAAAGTTTTATATTGGGGAATAAAGAGTTGGAATATTAAAGACGATGCTAAACGGCAAGAAACACCCGCAGCAGCAAATTGTAAACTACATTTGTCTGATACGAATTAAAAACCGCGCATTATCGAAAAGTCGAGACTGCAGTAGTACTGTCTGTAATGTCACTATAAAAAGAAAATTAAAAATTGAAAAAATTAACAAAAATCAGCGTGTGATATATAGAAACTAACGAACAGGCTGAAAATGTAAATTGGAAAGACAAATTTGGTAATCGGTAACTAACTCTTTAGAAAAAATCACAGATAGATATAATATAATGCGAACAAATTAATTACCATTTCTAAATAAATTGAACAAACTTTTGAGTAAAAAAAAAATTTAAATTTTTAAATGTTAGCTCAAAGATTTGAATTTTTCAATTTTTGATTTAAATGTTGGCACTGCTCTAACTGGTTAAAGACGGATAATTTAAATGAAGGACCATGAACTCTATTACATTATTATTATGAGACTACCAGTAATTAAGTTAACAAAATATAAACACAAATAAAATAATACTGTAACAGATAAAAAACCAAAGTTCTTTGTTAGTAAAAAGTTATAATCAAGCCTAATTTTAAAAAACAACAACAGCATATTTTAAAAAATTATTTAATAATTAAATTGCAGTTATAATTTATAAAAACAGATGAATAAGCAAAAAATGAATAAAAAACAACAGTAAAATAAAAATAAAATATCAAATTTTAACTTTCAACAAACAGTTAATATGTTAAAAATAGACTAAATAAAACTTAAATGTGAAAAGATGAATTAATACAATTCATGTATTTAAAATAAATTAAAAATTTTTCAAACCAATTTTTATAGCGCAGCCAGAGGCAACACCGTAATACGGCCTTCAACGAGGCCGGTCACACGGTGCGCTTTTTCAACTTGCTGGTGCCGACACTTAATATAATATTGATTAAAATAATTCCAACCCCTAATTACACAAGCCTGTTTCGTAATATTCGCAAAAACAATATAATTTATCAAACAATTATGCTGCAAACTATGATCAAATACGTTACGGACTTTTATAAACACAAAAATATTATAAATAACCATTTAAGTTTTACAAAAAATATAAAAATATACTTTAATCTCAAAATATTTTAAATGCATATTAAATCTGATATAATACAAATCATTATTGCGACAGCCAAATGATTTTTTTAAAGAAATTATTAAAAATCACAGCATAATAAAATTAAAATTGACAATTAAAGGTTCAAGTGCCGGAAAGCATCGAGGTTGGAAGCTGGCCGGCGGGCCGCCAGAAAGTGTGATAAATTTCAATCGTTTTTAAATAATCAATTTTCTTTCTATCTGGTCTTAAGGAAGCTTTAATCACCAAAATTACCTCCCGGCGCGCTTGGCTTTTTCCCCTAAATGATTCTTTTCATTTAACTTTCTAATTTAATCTTATTTCTTTAATTTGGTTTATTTAAAAAACGGTATAGGCTTTCAAAATTGCTTATGCTACTTAGTCAAATAAAAACTTTTCTAAATTTCTTTGGTGACCGACAAAATCCCATAGAAGCGAATTAATATCGAGAACAGTTTTGGGAAAAGCAGGCAGGAATATGCTGGGTTAACTTTGTAAGTGGGTGTCTAATTGACCGCCGGATGGTCCAAAGTAAGTATTTTATTAAGATAGAATGTTTTATTTAGTAGCCATTAAATTGTAATTATTGTTTTCTTAAAAATATTATGTTTTTATATGTTTCATTTGTGATAGATAAATAGTTTGGTTTGTTTTTATGAATTTGCAGTCAATATCGCGTTCTGCGTATGCAAAACATTCAATTCAGACAGCATGTCCTAAATTATATAAAAATTATTTTATTTTATATTTATTTTTTACTTTATGATTTTTGGTTCAAATTGTTTTTGTTTGTTTTATTTAACCAAATGGAACAAGAAATAAAATATAATAGACAATTAACGCAAAACAGAAATTCAATGATTCTAATCATTTTTATGTTAAAACAATTTAAAAGTTTTTTTATTGCAAGTTTTACTTTAATTATAATTGGTCTTTGTTTTGGCAACGTAAATGGCGCATCGCTGGTACCGCAGCGCAACTTTTGTCTTCATTGCAGTACGACAACCGAAGTATCCGTTGCCATACTGCTGTGAATCGGCGGTTTCGGATGAGTCCGTTCTTGTTATATGTTAAACATTGCGATCGATTTGTAATTATATTGGTGTATTGTTTAAAAACAAACATGCAATCAATTTGTAACTTACAAATTTTTTTGCCAAAAAATGATTTTTAAATTTTTTTGAAATGTATAAATTTATTTTAATATGATTTTATGAAGTTTATATACTTTCCAATTATGTCGAATATATCTGTAAGCCTTCGCCTGTCAGTTGATTTGCGTCATGACGTTGACAGAGCGTGCAACTTATGGTGAAACTGAATACTTAATTTAAATGTTTGTTTCTTTGTCCTTTTAGTTTTGTTGGTTTAATAGCTATTTAAAAGAAATGCCGAGAGGTGTATTTATTTTTTTATATCGATCAAATAAATAATTAAAATTTTATTGAATTTTAACAAACAATAATGAGCATTTATTATTTTATAAACACCCGTTTAGTCCTTATAGACAACATTGTTAATTAAATTTGTGCATGCTCGTTTTTCTCAACGAGCAGAAAGCAATCGATAATTTTATTCATAAATTAAACATTTTCTAAATGTATTTATTTAAAGTATTAATAATAACATTTAGACGTAATGGAACTTTAGATTTGAGTTTTGACTAAATAAACGGTTCCTTTATTTGGGATAATAAAAACAATTTATTTGTTGCATAATTCTTAGAATTTGAAAACACGCCAAAATATGTGTTTATGCTATTATTATATCTTAATTTTTATTTAATACCTGTAGGTAATTTTTTAAATAAACATTATTATTTAATTATTGTTAAATCAAATGATAAAATAATGTTTAATTTTTGTTTCCAGATATTGCAAATACGCTAATTAAACGAGCTTACACATATGTATTTTATTCATTCTCTAAATAATCGCTTTAATAATATGATTTTCAATTTGGTTTCCATTAAATTTGAGTGCATTTGAAGCGCCGCAAGTCAGCAATATTTTTTATTGATACAAATTATCTTTAGTTATTCACATTAACACAGACAACATAACCTCTTTCGTCTGTAAAACAATTGAACCATATGTTATGCCTGTTTTGAATCCGATTTTCTTGCTAGATAAATAGCCTTGAGAAGTGGAAAAAAGCTTCGTTGTTTTAGCACATTTTATGGTTTATTTTTTCTAATAACATTCACAAAATATCACTTTTCATTATTTGTTAATTTTATCTAAATATATTTTTAAGGAGGCATCTAATAAAATTAACTATGCTTTATTATAATTATATTATTTATTTTATGTCGAATTTTAATGAGTAGAATTTTTAAGTCCTCTCATTTACTAAAATAATTGTGTTTAATGAGTTTGGCAATTTTTTAATGTTGTCTTCTTTAATTAACATCTTTAAATTTCAACATAATTTTTTAAAAAACCGTAGCTTTTAATGGCATAATTATTTACCCCATTTTAAGCTATCCTATCCAATATTATTTGAAACTTAGTTGCGCGGATGTGACTTTTTAGCACAAGTTTCTTGAGTAGAAATAATCAAATTTCTTTTTACCGATAACTTGAGTTAAGCGATATCATTTAGTTTATTATTTCAAACTTTGATAATATAAAATAATTGTTGATTAAAATTGATGTGAAGATCAGTCTGCGTGGGAGCTTTTTATATGTAGGAATATTGTTTATTTTAACTTATATTTCAGTCAAGATAATTAACAGGGATTCCACTTTTAGGCACGAATATTGCTAAATAGGCACAAAAAAGTTCTAAAATTAGCATGAAAAAGGCACAAATTATTTTTGGCATTTTTTGCAAAATATCTCAAAATCTTAAAAAAAGTCGCCAAAAATGTCGAAATAGGCATGAAATAGGCACAAAAATGTCGAAATAAGCACAAATAGGCATTAGGCACAAAAACCCCAAAATAGGCATAAATAGGCATTATAAAGTCCACTATAGAAGCTCCAAATAAAGCTAAAAACATATTTTTCTTGCTTAACTCACTGTGCCAAGATTGCAGAAATAATAGGCATTTGCCTAAAAAATCCCTGATAATTAATTATTTAAATATTAAATTATTTTCTGTTACGTGTGGTGAAATTTATGATGATAATGTGAATGCACGTATTGAGAAAAGTGATGCCTAAAGCTCCGTTACGCTAAAATAAAACGTTATAAATTTCCGGCCACAAGCTCGATCCACCAATGCAATCTCGATTGCTCTTCGGTAGCACAAGCGCAGCCGCCCATTCACTGAGTTGCCAGTTTATACAATTTGTTGGCACAAAATTTAGCATCGTGGGTCTAGCAAAAAAGATCATTATGTGTTTTAAAGCGTTTTCATACTTTATAGTTGAGTGCTATTTTCCCGATTTATTTGATTTAATTAAAATAAATTCTATTGCAATTTGTAAAAATGGAGATATTGCAATTAATAGGAATTTCTGGCTAGCGTATATTATCAAATATTATTTTTGCAGTGATTTATCAATCTTTTTTTTAAATTTTGTTGCGTCAATCCGGGCTTTATTAATTATAATGATATGGTTTTGTGTATTAATTAAAAAATATATTTAAATTAGTTTTATGTTTTCTTTGATGGTCTAAATTTAAAAAGTATGTTCAGTTGATCATTTATCAGATTACACAATTGTTTGTTGCATTCGGTAAAATTGCTGTAGAATTTTGCAATTAATCATTTTAGTTGATTTAATTTTCAATTTTTTATAATTTATATTTTAATCATTTTGTTTTATGTATTTAAAGTTTTACGAATAAATTTTGGGGCGGTGATATTTCTTAGTGCTTCCAACATAATTTAAGTAAATGCGTCGTTTTTGGCAGCCAGCAAGTTGTCATTCTCTGATTGATGTTTTTGTTATATCTCGCATTCCTGGGCTCAAATTTATTTGTTGAAAACTAATCAAATCATTTTAAGTCTTGTTTTTTGTGGTGTTATAGAAGATTTCATGGGTTTAAAAATCTTTTAGAATTCTTTAACGTTTTTTTAAATAACAAAGTTATTTGTACAATTTTAATTCAAGATTTTATTTTTTAAGTTTTTTGATTGTTTGAACTTTTATTAACATCATACGATTCCTTCCTTCCACTTTCACGTAATGCAAGTTTAAATAAAGACGTTGGGCCAAAATGTTTGGCAATTCATTAGATTTTTAAGTTTAATTGTGTTTACTGAGTTTTAATTATATTATCTTTGACTGCATAATATTTTGATTAATAATTTAGAATTATGATTTAATATTTTGAATTTATTTATAATTAGAAGCTGTTAAGACTTTTGATTTTTGGTCTCGTCAGCAAATAGAAAAGAAAACACACATAATATTTAGTTACAAAAGTTTGTTTATAATGACGCTCTGCTCTGCATCAAAACTGTATTTGCTCTAGTTATTTTTTATAAAAATTTATTTGATTATATTTGTCTTAGTTTTGTTTATTTCGTTTGAGCTTTTTGGCCTGTACGTGCCCTTTACGCTCAATCACCAAGAGAGCAGTTGTTTTTTCGATTTTGGGTGAGTTTGTTTGATATTTTATTTATTTTTGGTTTTGTTTCCCAGTTTCATTATGTAAAAGTGGACGACCGGTGGAGGAGGAAGAGAAGGGTTTTCATCGGTATGCGCTTTAATTTCATGGCCTCCAACTTGAACGACGACGCCTTTCCTTGGCATTATACCGTTTTGTTGATTTTTAATATACTTTTTAGTTACTAAAAGCAGGTTTGGAGATTTAAAAACACATTAAATGCTCATTATTTATGTTTATGTAATATTATAAATTTTCATGCACAATTTACTTATTTAAATACCTCATTTTCTTTTTGTTTTATTATAAATAGACAGTTTAGATATGCGCTTGTTCACTCAGAAAATTCATTATTTTAATTAATCAAATAATCTTTATAAAAGATTGATTATTTAAGGCTTCAGTGAGTTTTAGATATTTTAAAATTATTTTTTAAGAATATTGTAGATATTTTCATTATAAACAATGCACGAATTTCCCAAACTTTTTTAGTAATTCCCTTTATTTATAAAATTGATTAAATTTAAAAACTGGCCACTAAATGCATGGCGTCAACTGGATAGTATATTTATGACAAAATTAACTAATTAACAATTATTATTTGCGTCCGATACGTTTTTAGAATATCTAAAATAAAACGAATGAATTAAAGAATTTGTAAAACGGATTAAATTAATAATGATAAGAATATAAACAAATAACAAAGCCTCTGAAAAACAGGCAGAATTTAAAAAATATAAACCAAAAGGCTCTATGCGAACTCAAATGGAGCCGAATTTATAGCAGAAAATTAAATATTTTAATTTAAAAAGAATTTTTACATCTTTGTACTCAATAGATGTGCATTGTTGATTCGGAAGTAGCTTGCAATTAAGGTGGCTTTTGTGCCAGCTATTTGAGGTATTTGATATTGAAATCATAATATAAAAAATTGAAGAAAATATAGGATTCATAAAATATGTTTTAAAGTCTTAATTTGTTGACTAAAATAAATTTCCGGTTTTAATTCACATTGTAAAGTTGATTTGTTGATAAATTCTCCGTACACCGGTTGCTTTTCTTATTATTTTAGGTTGGATTGTAACAAATCTTTGGCTTTTGATTATCAACGATTTTTGTAGTTTTACTATTTTATTTATTAAAGCTTAAAATAAAAGACGAATTTATGACAGCACTCTAAAATGATCAAAATTGCGCCTTTCTGTTACTTCAATTTACGGGAGTTAAAATGAATCTCTTACGTGGCAAAATTTTATTAGCATTACATTTATTTCAGCAAATAAATCAAAATGTAGCATTGATGCATAAAGTTAAGTAAGATTAGAGAACGAACATATTTATTGAGATTTTGACAGCAAATTTGTACCTTCCAACAAAAATAAAGATAAATTTAGATCCTAATTTTTTTACTAAACAACCAAATAGGTAATTTTTAAAGCAAACTCTGAACAATTCTTGAGTTTTTTTTTCTCAATTTAAAGTTATGAATTAAAATTTTTTAGATTTATTTTTGATGGGTTTTTCAGTAATAATCACTAATAAGAAAAATCATCTATTTCAACACCAAAGCTCCAAAAGATAAAGCAGAAAACTTAAAGAATACCCAATAATGTTATCTAAGGAGTGCTAAAAATAACAATAAGCAATTAGTTATTATCCAATTTTTTGAAATAATTTTAAACGCGAAAAGACGATCAAAAGAAAAACTAAATTGTATAATAAATATTTAGGAAAAAAAATGTTACCAAATGGCGGAAGGGTTGTGAGAACGAACAAGGACGAAGTTGTGGGGGGATTTGAGGCAGAGGTGCCCTGAGCGATTGCGGGGGCGGATCTTCTATAACGTTTTTCGTATTTACTGTTTTTTTCTATTATAATTAGTTTTTTTATAAGATAATATCGTTGTTAATTTGCAATTTACACAATTGTTTTTAGAAACCTTTAAATTGATTGGTAAATTTTTTAATTATAAATTGAGTTTCAAATAAAATAATTACAATTAAAAGTTGAGCAATTAAAAAGAAGACGAACCACTTGTGCATTGATAAATTATATTTGTGATTAAAAAAGCAATCTTATCTATTGAGCTATTTAGCTAAATATTTACAAAAAAATTGCTACAAAAATTAATCACTGTGAGCTAAAAAAGTTTAAAATAAAATATTAAAACATAAGAAAAGAATAAAACCTTAAATATTATTAGTTTAAAGAAACTAATTTAATTATGCATAATTTAAAACACTCAAATTGCATACAGAAGGACTACCGTTGTTCAACGAAGTGGGGATGATAATCGGCTGGAAGGATCAATAAATTTTAATCCGCATTGCTTTTTTTTCTTTCTTATCTTCTGGCTTTTAATCCGGGCTCTAATCATCATTTAATAAAGTTTAAGAATTGTCTTTTGTAGTATTGCGAGACAAACGCGTTTAAACAAACATTGAATGATTCAATATTTACATATACTTATTTAAGCAAATTATTTTTATTTTAATGATTTAATATAACTTAGACCGTGAAAATTATTTAATTAAACTAATAAAAACTTATAAACATTAACAATTTTTCTAAGAAAAAAATATATATTTAGTCCAACATGCCTTAAATGTTCTTCCCTGAGATATTCGTGCCATTTTGAAGTCAATCATCAACTCAGGCACCCTAAGTTATCAATTTATAATTATATTTAATTAATAACAAAATAACTTTTTTTGCTTCTTACTTTTATTTGATTTTCATGGCAGGTTTCTTTCATGATTATTAAGTTCACCGAGTTATGTAATTTATTTGAGTAAAATTTAATAAGTAAGG
The DNA here is from genome assembly GCA_020449905.1 of Globodera pallida. Taxonomy (NCBI): domain Eukaryota; kingdom Metazoa; phylum Nematoda; class Chromadorea; order Rhabditida; family Heteroderidae; genus Globodera; species Globodera pallida. The sequence goes on along the minus strand of JAIXHY010000020.1, from coordinate 122,511 downwards.
TTCACAATTTACAAAATTAATTTCTGATGTCGTACCAAATATTCAATGCTAAACCCAAATCTTTTGGATTCAGTTTTGCGGTGTCAATTAGAAAGTCACACGTACCGTTTTTTGTAAAAATCGTGTTTGATTGTTTTATTTTCAAGATTCAATTTTTGTTAAAGTTAAAATAACAAAATATTTAATTATGATAATTATTTGGTGCACAATTCTCGTTACATTTATATGGTTCGGGCATTTAATTTTCACATTTAAGCGAGTAAAAACTAAATAAGTTAGTTGTTTTATCTTGTGTTGGTATTTTGTTCATTTATGTTTTACATTTTGTCAATAATTTGCAAAACGCATTTAAAAAATTTTGGTTTAAATTAACAGCATTGGAAATGTATTTATTTATTTATTTTTACTCTATAAACTTTTATTCTTTTTCGAAATGATTTATATTAATTTTTTAACCTTATTTGTCTTAATACTTGCTGAGATGGAAGTGTTATGTATTGATGGATGTTATTTGGAACGCTAGTTTTTTTCATCTGAACTATGAATTAATTTGCTTTGCTCTTAAATTATAGAATTTAATTTTACACTTTTATATGATTTATTGTTTTAAAATCTTACTTTAACTTTTGTATCAGTTGATTTATAAATTTATCTTTTATCTGCAATAAATGATATTTTTATTTGCTTATAAAGTTACTTCTTTTATTTTGTTTTTTAATTTATTTGTTTTTAATTTTCTTGATACTTTCGCATTAGTTGCGTCATGGATATGAGATGTCCTGCCAATGCTGTAAATTTTTGAACGAGTGCTTAATAAAAATAATTGATCAAATATTTGCAATGTTATTTTACATATAAATAAAGAGGACCTCAAACATATAATTCACTTAGGAGCTTTATATTGTTTTCAGCTATATGCATTGCAATTTTTTATATAATCGTATAAGAAAATTAAGTGCTAGCATTTTATTAAAAAGTTACTTTTATTATCTTAATGAACAATTTGCCAACCTTTCATTTATTAAATGAGTAGCATCAGTAATTTTTTGTTGATTTGATTTTTTATTTCATTCATTTTTTGAGAACATTTTTATTCTTATCTTTTTTCTGCTTATTTAAAAGTATTTACGCTTTAATTTGGCATGTTGTGTCCTTGTCCGATAGGGTTGACAACAATTGAATAATAAATTTTATTAACGAATAAATAAATTGATGTTCAAAGATCAAAAAAATATCAGAACAAAAATCAACAATATGATGCCTGAAACAAAAGAAAAAGCCAAATGAAAGAAAAATTAAATCAAAAAAATAAGTGGAAATAAAAAACTTACTTTTTTTATCTCTTATCAAAAAAACAGAAAACTACCAAAATAATTGCAGGAGTTTTAAAACTTTTAAAAATATTAGAGCGTTTAAGGATGTTAGTAAACATTTAAATTCTAAACTGCAGTAAGCTTTTATCGTCTAGACCAGATAGATAATCTGCTATTATAGCTGCTAGACGAGCTGGATCAAAGAAAAAATTTGATCAAATCAAGGAGAAATTCTTTTAACGTCATTAATCAAAGGCTCTACCTATAATCAAGATATACTGCTACGATAATTTACTCTAATATTTATAGAATATTACAATCTTTTATAAACAATTATTTAATATTTAAACATAAAATAAAAATTTTTAATTAATTAAATAATATTATTCATTTTACTCTTAATAATACAGGAATTACTCTGTGTTTAATTGGTTTACACAAAGAGGCTTTTTTTCAAATGATGTGTAAGTTGACCAGTATTTTTTACTACTTTTTATTAAAGCATATTAATTAATTTATTAAGTTTGAACCATAACCGTTTTTATTAGTGATTTTTATTTAATTAAATCCAAATCTTATAATTTTGTTTTTTGGATAATTTGGATTTTTTATTTTTCTACATGGTAGTTCTGTAAATATACGGTAAAGCATATTAATTTAAATTTATCGTTTTTTAAATTTTTATAACTTTAGAATTAGTCTCAACTTCTACATTTTTTTGTATTGATAACTACGGTCGGATGGAATGCAGCGGAGACATGCCCATTGATGGTCTCCCCTTGTTGGTCTTGGTCCTCCACTTGTGGTATTGGTTGAATCTTATCAATTGATTTATGGTTTAAAAGCATCATAAATATACGACCGGTAATTTTTTTTGTTTTAAAATTTTCTTTTTCTTTAACTATTGAAAAATCATTTATATTGTTCATTTTTTCTCTAATTTTCTCAAAAAGAGAAACCTGGTATTTGTGAAAGCGTTTTTTTTTCTTTAAAAATAGATTTTTGAATAGATTTATCTAATGCTAAATCTAATATTATTGAATTAAATAAACTTTTTTGTTGTGACAAAAAAATGATTTTTAATATTCACGAAAAAAAAATCATTACTTTTAGTATTATTTTTATAATTGTTACTTTTAGTATTATTTTTATGATTGTTACTTTTAGTATTATTCTTTAATTTGTTCTTTTCCAAAATTTCTCTATCATATTGAGCTCTGCATTGCTAATTAAGAACAGATATTTGTGATTTTTAAAATTTAATGAAGCAGCAATAATTACTATACGAAAAAGAAAAGGTTTAGTTTTTTTTATTTTAAAAATAGATTCATTTGTTTGTTTTGGATTTATATTTATATAAGGAGCAATATACAAATCATCATATCAATCGTTATAAATATCTATATTCTGATTAGGAAGATTCACCATAAAATAAAAAAAAGAAACTTTTCCTCCCTAGAACCTAAATCTCAACCATTTTTTGTCTTCTCTAAGATCTGGTTTTTCTGTTTTATAAACTCTTAAGCATTCATTATAATGAGGATATAAAAGACTCTAACGGAAATGTTGTTTTGGTTTCTGGGACTTATTTAAATGAGTATTTATTTCTTTTCTTAATTTTCATTGAGGGTCTTCAATTTGCCATGATCTATATCCGCTTATTTTAGATCTTTCTTTTTCTTTTTCTTCCGCTTCTGCTCATCTTTGTTTAGATTTGTGTTCTGTAAAGGGAAAAATTTTTGCAATTTTTTATAAAAAAAGAGTTAATGTTTTTGAAACAGGCTGATTTTATAAATATTATATTTCCAAAAAAACTTTATATCAAAAAAAGATAAATATTTGAAAATAGTTTCAGAAAAAGTTTAAAAAATATTTTCAACCGTTTTTTTTGATTTATGTGATATTGACAGAATATTTATGGATAGATCAGCCTCTATGTTATCAGGTATTTCTCATCTTAAAAAATTGTTTATAAAAAAAACAATTTCAAAATATAGCAGCTAGAAATAGAGCAGCTATTAGGTATAAAAGAAGATTTTAAAAGTGGATCGTTTTTTTTCTATTTCTCTTATTACAAAAGTTATTTTTGTTTGTTTATTGATCAACACAATTGATTGATAAACATTGAACTTTTATTAGTGATTCATTTTTACACTGCTTTACTGAATAAAAATATATCTGATTAAATAGTCGTTTTTTATTATCCAAGTTTAAAAAAGGGGTTTTAGTTTTCTCAAATGGTTTTTTATAATTTATATATTTTTTTTTAAGTCTGTTATCTTCTTTTTGATAGTTGGTAAAAGAGACTAATCTCCTCGACAGGCGTTTAAGAAGATGACTTTTCCAACACATTTTCAATATATTCATTTCAGAATGTTTAATTTTTTTAAATATAAACAGAACATTTTTATTGTAATTTATTTTAAATTATTGTTATTTGTTTTAATCAAATAATTTTAAAAACTTAGTTTGGATATTTCTTTCGCTATCAAGGAATTTTAAATTTTTTTGAAATGTTTGTATGCTGAATTATTAGTCGTTTATTAACAAGTAAATATGTTAAGAAATGGTGAACTCGGGCTGTTGAAATGCAGAACAATTATTGGTGCATTAACTGAGCTTTATGTATCTTCTCTTATAAAATAAACGTGGATAAGATATCTGCAGAGCTTGCACGGAAAGTTTTTCTCAAAGACTGACAAATTTTATAATGATGCTCTGCAGGTTTTGTCGCTCTAAGCCTTTGCTATTTAATTTGTTGTTTTTTATTTTTTAAATGCTGTCCGTAATCAATTTTATTTAATCATGAAAGAGCATATCAAGCAATTCATACAATATTTTTGTTTTTGGGCTTGTTTTAATTATGATGATGCATTTTTAGAAAAGCATAATTCTTTATTGAATTCGCAATGCTTTTTAGACTTAGAAAAAAGTGCAATAACTCTCACATTTAAAATTTATTAATTAAACAATCAAAGGATTTTAATCAATTAATTACGTCAAAAATTTGGATGTCATTTGGCCTAAAGCTTCCGTTTATCTTTTTTTATATTAGTAATAATTCCTGTTTTTAATTGTTTGAATTAAAAAGGAACTCGTTTAATAATTTAGAGTTTAATTTTTTTTAAATTCTAAGTTAACAAAGGATTATTTATCAGTTAATAATAAAAAAATTTTGTTTGTTAAATTAGGAATTTTTGATTTTATTTGATAGTTCAAATAAACAGATTAGTAATATAGGGACAGAGTTAACAATATCTAGCTCTGGAGCATCTTTTAAAAGATCAATCTTCGACATAAATGATTAAAGTAGCCTTTAAAAGATTGACCGAAGCTAATATTAAATTTCATTGATAATATAAATTCTACTCAAAATCAAAAATACAAATTATAAAGCGTGTCTCGTTCACTCTGAAATGATCCCTTAATTTTTTATAATTAGTTAATTTATTTATATTAGATTTTATTTTTGAATTTGTAGACGTCGAAGTTTGTGCTAGTCACAAGCATTAATTTAAAAAAATAATTCGAAACAAATTCTTAACAGAAAATTATGACACCTAAAAATAATCAAAATAAATTATTTATTAATTTAGAAGATTCATACAGATAAATTGCAAACAAAATTTGCATATATTCTTTTAATTCACAAAAAAACCCGCATAAATTAATGAAAATTCTTGACCAAATTGTCAATTAGATGTTACAATCGATTCTAGTTTAAATAGTTATATAAACCATCAAAAAATGTCAACAAAATCAAAAAAACAATTCGCTGACTGGAGACCAATCTAACCGCTTGGAAAAGAAAGGGACAGATCAGTTTTATGCATATTTTATTTATTGTAATAAAATGTCAAGAGCGACCAAATTTTAATTCAAAATTTTAAAAAATACTTCTGCCTCAAAATTGAAATTAGTCTGTTCAAAAGTTTTTTTATCAGAAAAAAAAAAAATAATATTGTGTAATGGTAAACCGTCTCAACAACAGATTAAAGCATCACTTTATTATAAAATAATGCAATAAAGGCCAATGATTTTTGTTTTTGCTGACTTTACGGTTCATAAATGTAACGTAATTATAGATTTAATCATTTCAAAATTTACGAAAGTTTTTTAGAATGGCAGAAATATTATAATTAAAACTCTATTAAAAAGGAAATAACAGGTACCTAAAAATAAATAAATTGCTTAATCAAATAAAATTGAAAATTTTCAGGCATTCATTAAAATATTATAATACACAATTACCTATGCTTTTTAAACAGCTTCTACAACTTTGGTAATAAAAATTATATAAATTTTAACAAATTTCGCAAAAATACAAAAACAACAACTTATTGAGTGATTGTATAAAACATTTTGTCAATAAATCCACAGTTTAACCAAATTACCTGACTGAAAAAATTCTATATTTATAAACCGGAGGCTTTAGTGATATGTGTTTTGTTAAAATAAATTAATAAATAACATTGAACGCAAAATGATTTAACAACAAAAATAATGCAACCTGCAAAAAAAAATTAAACATTATAATTAGTATTCGGTAATAAAACACTAAATAAAAAAATAAAAACAAAACAATAAAAAACAAAGTTCATTTTAATAAAATGTACTAAAGACAAGATTGATAAATGTTAATTGATCACTAATCAAATGTATATAGAAGTAAGAGTGCAACGAAATGTATATTGCGTAGCTTTATCATTCCAGGCCAAGAAAACATTTTTAAATACAATAAAATCAAACAAAGCAAAGAAATCAAAATTTATTAAAGGAAAATAAAATACATAGTCTTAAATAAATATTTGATTTTATGACATAGAGCTCTAATTGTTCATTATATTGTACACCACGCATCACTTTATACTTGGGTAAAGTATTTATAAGCAAAGAATATAGGTATGTGTTCAGTTTGAGCAATATGCTATAATTAAATTTTCTACAAAATTCTAAATGGTTCCAAGATATTCGTTGCCAATAAATATATTTACAAGCATTATAAGGGTATTTGTGCAAAAGCGGTGGATAATAAAAAAAAAATTTTATAAAGGATCTTAACAAGAAATATTTGAATTTTATTAAGTTTTTTATGAAGATTTTGAAAAAATTAGTGATCTTGGTAAGATTATTGAATTTTTCTTAAGAAATTATGGGAAAAAAATGGCGAAATAGGCACAAAAATTGTCTGATTAGGTAATTAATAAACATAAAAGGATATAAAAACTGCCTTATTTAAATAATAAAATTATGATTGCACAAACGTATAAGTAATCTTTTCGCTTTTTGGTTTTCGTATTTAAATTAACAAAATTAGATGGGAAATTGCTAAATTGAGAAATAAAAACGCGGATTTTTTTTAATGCAAATTCAATTACAATTGCAGCGTTGCTTTGATTATAAATTTATTATTCGGAAAAAACCGTATTCAATTATTCAAATAAATATTAGCTATAAAAATTAATTTTTGCCGCGATTGCAAAGCTAAGTTTAAATGGAATAAATCATTAAAAGTAATGCCACGAAATAAAAATGACAATAATATGAAAGCAATGACAAAATGGAAAACATAATGTTAACACACAAATTATATTCAAATAAAATTTGTCAAACAATGAGAACGGTTAATCAAGATTGAGATAAAATTAACAGAAGAGAATATTATTTATAATTAATATTCTAGCCTAATTTAATTTTTTATCTTATATAAAAATTAGATAAATGTTTTAAGAATTTTGATTTGATCGACATGCAAAAAATACAAAATTAATTGTTCACAACCAACAAAATATATCGACATAAAGCACTCGGAAATTTGAATTTGCAACACTTCGCCACTTATCGGATATACATAATATAAATAAAAGTTTATATTAATTAAACAATTAAGCTTATTTGTTAAAACTACGTCAAACTATATGTTTATGTTCAACACAAACAGCATTTAGCTGAATAAATGAAAACAGCTAAAAATTGGAATTAAAATTATTTAAAATATAAAAATATAAAGCCAATCAAAACTACAAATTAAAAAAAATTCTGATTAAGAATTAAACATCATTGTAAGAATAACATTAAATGAATAGATCCAACAAATAAAAATTTTAACTAAAATAAAGTATTTAAAGACACCAACGAGTGATTTAAAGCATATTAATTGCGGTGATTGACTTTCAATATATAAAAATCAAAAACATAACAACTAACAAAAACTTATCATGTACAAAGAAGGACAAGAAAGTTATATACGGACCCCGAAAAGTGAGTTGACTCGGTATGCAGCGCCATTATGTCTAATGAATCAGATACAATTTGATTCAAATTAAAAACTCAGCGTTAAGCATTGGTAAATTTAATTAAATATTTTAAAAATAGGGGGTTTTCTATTGCATCGATCATCATTTAATGTTTTACACTTGAAACAGTATATTAATAATTATTTTTGCGAGGACTATCATTTTAATAAAGTTACAATAATATAACATTATTTATCCATAGAATAATATGAGTGCACATGCAAACAGATATTAGAATATTCAAGGTACCTAAACTTTAAACCCACATAGGTAAAACAAACTAACCTTTTTTAATAGACTACAACACAAGGCATTGAATTAATATTAAAATAACGACGAGGTTATGAATGAAATTTAAACAGTTTTATTCTATTCAAATATAATAACCCGATAAAAAATCAAGGTTCCAAGTGCTACTCTTAAATTGATTAAAAAAGAAAGAGACCACGTACGCATTGGAACTTTATACTTCCTATTTATTTTGATTATTTTTACCTTAAAACATTTGAATTATGCACAACCTAATAACATTTTTAACAATTTATTACTTAACAGTTGAAATAATTTTAATAGATTCAAAACAGAGTATTAATTTCAAATTTCTCATTAAAATATTAAGTTGCAGAAAATATTTTGAATTATTAAATCAATAAAACCAAATGTTTATTTTAAAGTTTGTAAGCAAAAAAAGAGGCAAAAAACAGAAATAGATAATTAATAATTTAAGCGAAATATTACGTAAAGTCCACCATTCCGAATTGTTATTATGGATAGAGATTGTGATCTTTACAAAAACACAAAAATATTTAGAGATACACCTATTAAGTTGATGACAAATATTATTACATAGAATACATTATTTAAAAAAAAATGGAAACTGATAAAACAAAATATTTTGCATACGTTGCACGTTGACTTCGATCGTGCAAAGGACCAGAGCAACAGGCAAAAAAGGCGATGCTATGATGAAGTGCTAATGCTGGGAAAGTCATCCTAAAATTTCCTTACTATTTTAACCAAAACTGTTTGCAAACTTTTCTTAAAACTTTTAATAACGTGTAAAATATTTAAAATGTAAACGAATCACAAAAAAATTAGAATAAAATTTCTTATTTTGAATACAGTTTTAAATATATTTTTTTTTAATTTAATCATAGTTTATTGGATTGTGCGAGGCTTATTGTGCAGAAGTCCAATAAATTTGGTCGTGTATGCTGCAGCAGGAAGCTGTTTCTTCAGAACACGGCAGGCGGTAATAATTTTTACATTTTATAATGTTAATTTTTTTTCATAAATAGATCTGAGTTTGTAGCACTCTAGCACTATTTCGATTCGTATTCATTATTTATTAGTTAATTATTGCTTAAATTTCATAATATTAATCTTTATATATTTCAGTATTGATGATTAATTTTTAATTAAGTCGAATAAAGTTGTTTAGTCGATAGTCTAAAAGACATTCTAGCTTTAGATTTAAATAACAAAATTTAAAATTTCTGATTATATTATTTAGTATATTTGTCTTTTAATAAAATTTTGCAGACAAAATATTTTTTATTTGCATTTTAAACATTGCCTGATTCTTTTTATTTGTAAGATTTATAGAATCGCAAGCCACAACAATTTAGAAACCAATTTTTTTGACTAAAATGTTTAATTCCGGCAAAGCATTGCAAATATTCTTGCATTTCTTCGGATTGTTTGAATATTGTCGATTCTTCTTCAGTAAAATTGATATGTCAGCTACGTATCGGCGAGTGCAAACACCAGGGGAGAGAGAAGACTAGTAGTATACGGGCTATATCTACTTGTTGAGTAATAAATATACAAATTTATCATTATTTTCCAAATATGTTGAAGTGAACACGAAACCCGCGAATCAAAATTTAACGACCTTAACAAATTGCATGCGTAACATGGAAGCCAAGAACGCATATGACTACAGACCATACCAAAATAAATAAGTATAGAAAATAATGAAATGGAAACTGAATGAATAACTACAGCGCTAGACAATTAACCAAATAAACATACTACTGAAACATCACTTTATTAATAAATTTTAAAACTCAATAATTGACAGACAATTAATAATTAAAATAGAGCTAAACCAAATAAAATAAAATGAAAAATTTAAACCTAAAAAAATAAATTTTATTATAATTTTAACAAAGGTTCCCTACTTTAATTTTATGACGTTGTCTATCTTTACTTCCCCAGTCCAATCGGAACACTCTAGCCAGCTATTTTTGTCTTTTAAGAATTCTAAAAAGAAATGTTATAAAGCAGTAAACAGAAAAATAAAAAATAAATTTAGGTTTTTAAGTCATGAATACATATTAATATCAATTATAACAAAAAAGAAATAAATCTAATAAATTAATACTATAATTAACGATTCAAGCAGATTAAAATGCTTAATGGAATTTAACGTTTCGCCCTGACTCGCAAGGAGAATGCCAGAAGATATTGATTTGTTTGGCAAACAAAATATGTGTAAAATTGTACTCGGTACCAGGGATGTGCAAAACCGGAAAATAAAACCCGAAACCCGAAATCCGAAATTCCGAAATCCTAAAAATTCTAAACGATTTTAAATACGAAATCCAAAAAGCCAAAAATCCCGGTATTTCCGAAATATCTGAAACCCAAAATCCGAAATTTTTTTTAATGAAATTTTTTGCATTTTTGATTTAAAAAAGTTGTTTTTCTATCTTATTGGCGAAATCCAAGGGCAACAAATTTCAAAATTTTGCCGATTTTCAATCAAAAATGCAATTTTTTGTTACGAATTCTGCTTTAGTAGGGGGAGGGGGGGGGGGGGGGGGGGGGGGGGGGGGGGGGGGGTGGGGGGGGAGGTGTTGGCGGTCGATAGGCGCCACCGAGAAAATTTTGAATTTTTGACTCAATTTGTTAAAAGACTTGCAACAAAAATTTTAAAATACGGCAATTTTTAGGAATAGGAGGAGCCCGACGGTGCCGAGAGGCTTTTAACGAATTTGTTAAGAAGATTGGTCTAAAAACTACAATATTCCAAAGCGAAAGGTCTTATTAAGCTACAGTGAAATAAATACGATAAATTACTAATTCAGAGTCGCTTCCTTGACGGCACTTGGTGCCCTATTTTATTTTATTCATATTTTACAATTTTTCAATACCATTTTAATAGAACATAGTTTTGTTTGCCCAATTTATAGCTTTAAGATTATTTTAGTCATTTCTAACGGGTTGCCAATGTTATTTTAAATTTATTTCTGTTATTTTTTATTTATCATATTTTGTTATTTTATTTTTGTTTATCTTTTCCGCTTCGAATGCTTCTGGTGTTGTCTGGGTTAAAAAATTTTTGCTTAAAATTATTATTTTATGAGGCGGATCAATCTAAAATGGTCAATTAGTGAACCTTTATGTACACTAAGTTGGTGTGCAGAACCAAAATAGGAAATGCAGATGCACGCGCTCGCCTTAGCGACTATTTGTGATATATATTTTAATGCTTTGAAGATTTTATTTCATTTTTAATAACATAATTTTAAATCAAATATAATATATTATTTTATTTTTCGTTTTATTTTATTTCATACCAGATGCCCATAACGGTATTTAAACCTTTATGAGATTTATGTATTTATTTAGAGTGAAAACTTCCAATTTCGTGCAGAAAGGCATAACAATGATGACTCAACGCGACAATAATTCGTATTGCCTTAGCATTTAAAAAAACAAATAAATTGTATACTTAACACTTTTTCCAATAAACATTTGTTTACTTCAATTTCTGTTGATTGCACGTTAATATTTCGTTTAGAGATTTTGTATAAACATATTAATATCACATGATTACGTTGATTTTGATTGTAAAATTACATATATGGTATATTATTTTTTCAATTTTATATAAATCAATTATTTTTATTTTTTTATATTCAACAAAAGATTACTCTGCCAAAAACTGGTTGCAGAATTAATTTAATTAAGGGTCAATTTAATATTTAAATAAAATTGTTGTGTTGAAGCGCTGAAGAATTAAGTATTAAACGGTAATTAAAATATCCAATTTTGTATTTAACTTATTATTTTACGCTCGAGCGTGTCAACATTTTATTATTAAATCAATTAATTTTTGACATGGGTCCTTCAATCGCTTTTGTATATCTTTAACTTTTATTGAATCTCAAATTTCAAAAAGGATTGTTTAGGTTATTGTAGGCAATAACTAAAAACCTAAAACATAAATATAATTATAAAAATTATTCTCACACTGAGACTGAAGGCCGTCTTAAAATAAACAAAATCCTCACTCAATCCGCCAATTTTCTAGTGTGGAGTTTTGATCAAAACTGATCAAGTTACAGAATTGTCATTTTTGACCAAAAAACGAATAATTTAATTTTTAAATTTTTAAATTTTTTAAAATAAAATTTATATAATAAAATTGTTCTTGAAAAACTGAGCTACACAAAAAAAAATTCGTGCTATTCTGATCAGATTTGATCGAGATATGAATTAATTATTTTGAAGACGAAATAGTATGGGAAAGGGAGAGATAAGGGTAGAGATACGAGCGTAACAAGAGAGAGAGAACGTTTACTTTTGTCTTTATGCAGTTGTATGCAACCCATAGAACATTTTTGTTAGAGAAATGTTAAGGCAAGAGAAAATTTAAGATATTTAAACAAACTAAAATCAGTTAAAATAAGAATTTTAAAAATCGGAAAGAGCTTGCCCTGCCCAGTAGAAGGCTTGCCAGGCCCTGGAGAGGGTTTGTCCGGGCGCGGAAAGTGCTTCCCCGGCCTCTGTTAGGGCTTGTCCGGCCAAGAGCATACGCTCATAAATCAAATTAATAGAAAAATCACATTGAAAATAGTAAAAAAAAACTTTTTTTAAAACCCTAGGAACAGTAGCAACAGGCAAAGCCCCCCTATACACTAATCAGTTGGACCCCCCGCAGGCGTCTAGTTTATTAATTTCGTAAAACGATAACTATTTAATGTTAATTTTTAATTTGATATTACTAAGTAAAAGGCTCGATTCATGCAGTTATGCAGTTCACGAGCGCAGTGCATCCGCGTTTGTAGGAAATTGCCTCCGCAGCGCCAACAGCTTCGTTTATGACGAAGGACTCGGCAGAGGAGCTACTAAACAAATATATATATATTAATGTATATTTTTAACTATCTTATAATAAAATTAATATTTTAATTTATTTAACTATTTTTTAGGTTATTTTTTTATAGATAAATTAATAAATGAAATATTCGTCTATGTTTTTAATTCAGTACGGTAATTAGAATCATTTTTTACCCGAATAATTAAGTTATATTTAATAATTTGGCTTTTTATCTTCTTTTTTATTTCTAATTAATGTGATTTATTTTTCTTTACAATAATGTATACCCAATCCACTCTTTAAGATATTTATTAATTTTATGATTCTAGTTCTTTTGCTATAGATATATTAAAGCTTATCAAGATGCTTTGAATTTTAAAAAATCTATTTAATTTATTTATTTTTGGTGAATATTAGGTTACTTTATTTGATAAAATAATAAAAATACTTAAACTATATTAAGTTTTATAATAAATGCCATATTTCATGTACGATATTCTTGTTATGCTTTGTCTTTTAATTAGTTTTGAATCCGACTCCTGCATTTTTGATTGCGTTGTAATAAGTTGAATAATTTTATTCGCCATATATTTAAGCAATTAAATTTATTAATTCAAAATTATTTTTTTGCTGGGTATATTGTATATATATTTATTTTTACAATTTTTCATTATTAAATTAAATTAATGCGCTGTCTCGCATTTTTTTTTCTGGTGGCGTGCCCATGACGCTGTGGGATTGCTTGATCTGGAACATGATCTATTTATTATTGTTCAATAAGAATAAAATTGTGATCCCTCACTCAAGCTTGACCTTTGTCTCTTTGAATAAAGTGTTACAATTTTATCTAATTTCGTCACACAAATGCATTTAAATATATTCTATTTAAAATTAATATTATTGGATTGGAAGCTGTTTCAAATATATTTTAGAGGCCCTAAAGTTTGCTTAATTTGTTTATACAGTTTTTGAGTTTAAAATTAACATAATCTTTCTGTGGTGTTATTTTGTTCTCTATTTTCTTAAGGATTGTTTTAAAATCTAAGATGATGGTTTACTAATAAAATGATTGTTTGTTATATTAAATTTAATTGTTATTTATGGAATTTATAATATTTGGAATTTAAAACTTTTTTTTTAAAAGTTAACAAAACCATTTTACTTAAACAAGACGCATTTAATTCAATAATTTTATGTATGCATGTATTAACCATGCAGTTCTGGTTTGTATCTTTTATTTAGGATATTTTTTAAAATAAAATTTTGCAGACAACATTTTTTATAGTCTATTTGTTTCTTTGTTTTTTCCAATTTTTTTTGTTCTCTTGTTGTAAACCTTAGAAATGTTTATAGACAAAATTTTGAATTCTTACATTAATATAACTTTGCGCAATAAAATAATTTCACATTAAAATCTTGCTTTCAAAATATTTCATCAAATTCTATCCTATAAATTGATTTTTTTAAATTAATTATTTTTTTGTATTTAAAAGTTTGACGAGCTGTTTTTTTTGAATTTAAAGTAGTAATATTCTTCTTTTATAAAGATTTTTTTAATCATAAAGTTCTATAAAATCAAACAGCGTTATGGAATAAAAGTGTATTTCAATAATAGCACGGATTCTGAATCAAAATATTACAAATTATTAATCTAATAATTATAAATTATTTCAGGGTAATAAATAAAATATAAAAATAATAAGCTCATCAAGAATACAATGTTATTAATTCATCCACCTGCAAAAATGTTTGGACAAATTATCCACATTAAAGCAATGTTTTAAATTGAAACAGCATAAGTTTCTGTAAAATACTGACTGATGTTTTCAACTAGGGTTGGTCCCCGACCCCTCGGGGGCGGAAAAGTCGGGGTCGGGGTTGGCCGGGGTCGGCCATGTCGGGGGTCGGGGTCGGGGACGACCAAATTGTCGGGGTCGGGGGTCGGGGTCGGGGGTCGGGGTCGGGGATCGGGGGTCGGGGTTGAAGAAAATTAAGTTCATAAAAAAATTTTTCCATAACAATTTCAGCACTGTCTTCACTGGGCAATCATAAAATAATAATTCATTCATCTTCTTTAAAAATCTCAAAAGTAAAGGTTTTTTAATTTGTGAAAAAAATGATTTGATGGAGTTTTCGTCATGTTTGACTTGGCCCAAAGAAAATTACTAAAACTTTTAGAAAGGCGAAAACTCCTCCCAAAATCTTGTTGTGGCCAAGTTTGCTTTTCTGAGCGAATTTTGATCAGCGATTTTTCTAAAAAAAATTTGAGAGGGGGGGGGGGGGGTTGGCGCCATAGAATTAAAAATTTGTTTTTTTTTTGGATTTTCAATAAAAAACTTTAAAAAATGGGGGTGTTTAGAAGTTTTTTAGAAATGGGAGGAGTCGGCGGTGCCGATAGGCGCCGCCGGAGAAATTTTTTTGAAGATTTCAACAATGTTTGTTAAGAAAAATTGCTTCTAAATTAACGAAATTTGGCTAACACTTCTTAGATTTTGGAAGTTTTCAGTGAAAATTTTTGACTATAACTTGTTGAATTCTCAAAATTTTAAAGAAATAGATGGAATAAAATTGCGCTATTTTTTTCTAGAACTTATGACAATAAAATACTTAAGATCATTCAACTTTGAACAAAGTAATAAATACATTTTTTAATTAGTCACCCAATTTTGCTGACCAAAAAAAGTTAAAATGATCTGAATTGTCATCAAAAATATTTTTTAAAAACGGAAACAATTTTAAAAATTTTAGAAATTGTTTACTTTACAATTGGATGTTCATATAAAGTAGTAAAATTTGATTTCCGCAATGGGATTCGAACCCACACTTGACCCAACCAATAAACACAACCACTCACCACTACACCACCAAATAATATAAAATTTTATTTTCAAAAGTACTTATTTCTCCCAAAAAAGTCAATCTTTAGGGGTGTTTGTTCACCCCCGACCCCCGACGGGGTTCGAGCGTCGGGGGTCGGGGAGGCCGGGGTTGACCATGTCGGGGGTCGGGGACGACCCCCTTTTTGGGCTCGGGGTCGGGGTTCGGGGGTCGGGGGTCGGGGTCGGGGACCAACCCTATTTTCAACCCATGCCCGAAAAATAAAACATTTAATAAATTTGATTTTGTGAATTGTATATCTCCTAATACAGTTTCTTAAAATAAAACTTTATTTATTTTCTGTGTTTATTAACTATATTAATCTAATCACTATTATGCTTCAAATATTGTTCCTTACCGTTTATCCCAATCAGAAGGAATCTTTATTGGGCGTTTATTGTTTTATTTTACGCAATTCGGAAGACTTGAGCATGTATTCTCCAATTCAGTACACTCTGTTGCCGTCAGAACAATAAATTTACAAATTTGAAATATATTGAAGGTTAAATATTAAAAATTGAGGCTTACTTTAAAAATGCCTTTTATTTGCTTCATATACACAATTAAACAACATTTTTTGGACGTATTTTTGCTTTATGAGTTTTTACTTTTTACCAGAATTAATAATAAAGTAACTCAACCTTGGCCTTAAAAAACTAGATGTTATATTTAATTATTTTTTGTATGGTACCGACACAATCTATTTCTTGAGTTCGCTAGCGAACACTGATTGCACGGTACGCTTCAGTTTTTTTCCCCCGGATGTTTTAAATATTTTTTTATTTTGTATTATTTTTTACTTGATAAAATTTTGTTGTTTTATTATAATATGTTTTCTGTTATAAGCATTGTGCCCGATTTAAATAAACTAAAATTAAAAAAAAAAAAAAATTTATAACCGATTACAAAATTCACCAAATGAAGTTGGACAAAATTACAAACAAAAATTCTAAAATAAAAAAACAATAAATAAATAAATTTTAGTTTTATCAATAAATATAAAAAAAGCATTAGGTTTGTTTGTCGAGTTATGCACGAAAAAAACCATGTTTTTACCGAAAATTCGTCCTCACCAATGCAAACCTAAAAAACTTATTTCTGTAATATTGGGTTAAAAATGCAGTAAAAAACTATTAAAAATAAAAATATGTATTGTATATTATGAACAATTCTACTAATAGTTATCATATTTTTAAATAAAAATGGTGCGTCAATTCTGAATTAATTATTTTATACGTCACAAAAATTCAAAAAGGAAGCACATCAGCCGCGCTGTACAAACGCAGTCGCTCTGCTTCACTTCCTCGACGGTGATATTGTGCGTTTCAGGCTGTTACCAGTTCTTGAAAAAAATATGCATGTGCATATGTTTTGTATCCCTAATCATAACAAATAAAATCAACAAAATATAGTGTTATCGTCACTAGCACCTCAGCTCGATGAGGTGAGCCGAACAAAAAAAAGTTTGGCCAGTTCTGATCAAAACTGATCAGGTTACGGTATTTTCAATTTTAATCAAAAATTTAATAAATTTCAATTTTGAAATTTTACATTTTTTTAAATAAATTATATATAATTAAATTCAGCTTAAAAAAGTGAGCTAAAAAAAAACAAAATTGGCTTGCTCTGATCAAAATTGATCGATATAAGCTCAGATCAGTTTTGAAGACGAAATAGTGTGGAAAAGAGAGAAAGTGATAGAGATGCTAGCGTAACGAGAGAGATAAGAGCTTTGCCCGTGTATATTGCAGTAGTTTGTAGAACAATTCTTGTAGTGAAAAGTTAAGTGGAGAGGAAATTAATTAATTATTAAATTAAAAAAAATTAAATTAAAGAAAATAGAAAATAAAGAAAAAAAAATGAAAACCCCTAGGGAACAGCTCATAAGCGAAGCCGTCCTATATTTTCAACAACAATCTCACTGCGTCCCGCAGGCGTCTAGTTTTCTATTAATGTAAAGTTCATGAGGCAAAGCAAGGATTGCAATCTTCCGGGCGGCCAAAATTATTTTTATTAAATCATTTAAATTTTTATTAATTTACTTTTTATTACTTAATGTGTTTTTGATTCTAACTTCAGATCAGACTTATGTTGAGCATTTTATTTTACATTAAATATATTTTTTAGCAACTCACAAACAAACTATTTTAACTAAAATAATTATATTAAAGTGTATTAAACAAAGATTCCTACTAACCCCAGCAATTAATAACCCTCAACCACACTAAATAAAAATTAGAAAACTAAATCAATATATTAATCAAATATACATAATGGCATTGATTTATAAAGAAATAAAAATAAGAAATTAAATGAGAAATATGAGACAAATTAATCCGTCTCTCACAAGCAAAATTAAACATATTCGGAACTTATTTACGCATATAATGCAATCTAAATTCATTATAGAATAAAAAAAATATATATATATCTTATTGGTTTTTGTTTGAATACATTTCTAGATAAAATTCGTAGAAAACTCGCCAACTACAAAATAATTCATAGAACTGTTGCAAAGGTCTGATATTCTGGTTAAACTTTATGAAACGATTAATTTGTTTAATCGCACACGCTGAGTCATTGACTAAATTCAAACTTATCTTTCTTTAAATTATTAAATATTTACATTTAAAAAAGCTAATTCTAATTAAAATATTTGTTATTTGTATAAAGAAAATTTAAAAAAATATTAGCATTGTTCCATCAAGGTTTTAATATTTTTGTTTGTTCTAATCAATTTTAATAAAAGCGCATAAAATATGCTCATAATTTAAGATACACTTGTTAATTTCTTAAAATATTAAAATATAATTTTTTTTTGCACCCATTCGCATTTAATAAATTGTCTATTAAAAAGTTATAAAGAAACTATGAAAGTCAGTTTTGATACTATACATTAAGCTTAAATAATGATAAGCTTATTAAATGTGAGTTAATTAATATCACAAAAGCAATATAAAGTACGGCATATTGTAAGCGCAACGCAGCTCACTACAAACCCAGGCAAACTTGCGGCCGGTCTATCAAATTGTGAAGAGAACGATTGGTTAAATTTGATAACATTTAATAATAAAAACATTACTTTTCAGGTAAAAATTATTTAAGCCTGAGTCTTAAAGCAAATCCCATTCAAACGATTAATTAATTGTGTCAAACATTTAAATAATAATAAAAAGAGAAACCCATAAATAAACGAAATGAAAATAATATTTTCTTAAATTATAAGCATTGAAAAATAAAATAAAATAAGAAAATTGGCAAAAAGCGTTAACAAAAAGATTGATTAATAAAGAAATATTTATTTTTTAAAGATTTAACAAATTCTTTAACAAAAATCTTTTATTTAAATAAAAATAATATATATTTCTTTATTTTATATATTTTGGCAAATGAATTTATATATTTTCTACTTTCTTTTTGGTTATTTTTGGCGATTTTTTTGAACTGGGTTTCAGATTTGCTTTTCGCAGTTATATTTGTGTCTTATTAAAAGACATTTTATTTTTATTATTAACCCGATTTAAATTAAAATGAGTTTATCCCATTAAATTTAAAAAAGTATATTTGACACTCGCTGCAGTGAGCATAGAATAATCAAGCCAACTTCAACCTTGCGTTTTTATTTTACTTAGCAAAAATAATTTTTTTTGGAAAATTTCTCAAATATATTTTTTTGTATGAGTAATATTATGTGTTATATTTTAGTATTTCGCGTTGTTGGTTTAACATCCAGTCCTTGTCCAATATGAGGATTTTTCTTGGTGTTTCACTTAAGAATTTATTTGCTAAAAATAGTGTACAAATTTTTCATAATATATATTCTTGGTAAAATAAATGTTTTAAAGACTTGCCCTGCTCAATTTTTATATTTGGTTAAATTGTTAAGTTTGTTTAACATAAATTTTAAGTATCGTATTTGTTCTCAAATCATACCATATTGATATTTTAGGCATTGTGTTATTTGCTTTATTCATTGATGTTTAATATGAATTGAAATAGTTTTCCATGATGGGGTCAACAAAGTTTTGGGTGTGGTTAACTGTGAGTGTTGATAAATGCCATTTGTTTAAAAATTAAACGGAATAATAAAGTAATCATTTGTGGTTATATTTTATCACCTTTATTAATTATTTATTTAGTCGATTCCTTTGTTTAGCTCTAATCATTAATTGCGTTTAATATAAACTATATTTCAATTTAAACTCTTACCTTACATTTAAAAAGCACATTTTTCGCTATTTATTACAACAACAAAAAAGAGCAAATAGATATACAGTCCATTTATTAGAAATTGCGCTTAAAAATTCATTGATGCACAATTGGCTTTGAATAAATAAACTTAGGCATTTAAATTTTTAATTTAATTAGAGGGTGACCCAAAAGTCCTGCACCACTTTTCAAAATTATATAACTCATGTCATTCTAAACAAAATTTTATAATTTTGACAAAGAACAGTAGTTGAAATTCCGCCGAAAAACATTGCCAATCTTCGCAAAGAGGCTAAGTACTTGAATGCACGCACCTGTTGATTCCTCCCCGACCCCGACCCCCGACCCCGAGCCCTAAAATGGGGTCGTCCCCGACCCCGACCCCCGACATGGCCAACCCCGGCCTCCCCGACCCCGACCCCGTCCCCGACTTTTTTTAGGGTCGGGGATCGGGGGTGAACACCCCTAAAGATCGGGCTTTTTTTTAGAGAAATAAGTACTTTTTAAAATGCGATTTTCTATATTATGTGTTGGTGTAGTGGTGAGTGGCGTTGGCGGTGAGGGTGACAACAGTTGTTGGTTCGGATCCCGACTGAGTAAACGAATTTTTACAACTTAATATGAACATCAATAGTGGAGAAAACAATTTATAAAAATTTTTTAAATTATTTCCTGTTTTTTAAAATATTTTTGATGACAATTCAGATCATTTTAACTCTTGGTCAGCAAAATTGGGTGACTATTTAAAACATGCATTTATTATTTTGTTCAAACTTGAATGAATAAGTGTTTTAGTGTCATAAATTGTAGAAAAAAATATTTTTTTAAATTTTTGAAGATTCAACAAGTTATAGTCAAAAATTTTCACTGAAAACTTCAAACATTTAAGAAGTGTTAGCCGAATTTCGTTAATTTTAAAGCAATTTTCTTAGCAAGATTCATTAAATTTCCAAAAATTTTCTCCGGCGGCGCCTAGCGGCACCGCCGACTCCTCCCATTTCTAAAAAGCTTCTCTATAAACACCACCATTTTTTTAACTTTAATTGCAAATCCCAACAAAATTTCTAAAATTCTCTGGCGACAATCCCCCCTCAAATTTTTTTTAGAAAAATCGCTGATCAAAATTCGCTCAGAAAAGCAAAACTTGGCCACAACAAGTTAGAGAAGTTTTCGCCTTCGAAAAAATTTGATGATTTCCTATTATTCTGATTTGTTGAGTCAAGTCAGACATGACGTGAACTCCATCAAATAATTTTTTCCAGAAAATTACAAAATTCCCTTCTTTCTTGAGATTTTTAAAGATGATGATCGGATTTAAAAATAAAATTATATTTTATGCTTGCCTAGTGAAGACATTGCTAAAATTTTTATTTTAAAAAATTTTTATGAAATTTGGGCAAAAAGTTTTATAATTTTTTGGTCAAGTATAGAAGTTTTAACGTTGTTTAAAATTTTTCTCAAGCTTTCTCTCTTCCAATCACTCTCTCGCTCACTTCTTTCTATCTTTCTCTCTCTCCCCTTCCCTCTCTCTTATCCTCTGGCCTCATAACTTCTCTTTCTCTGTTCTTTCCACTCTTTTTCTCTTTATCTCTCTTTTTCTTTATATCACCCTTACTTTTTTCTCTCTCTCCCCCCTGTTAAGGGGCAAAGCCGCCTGCTGGCCCATCTAAGCTGCCAAGCATTCGGGCAAGGGACCAAATTGGCGGTGGTAATATCAAAGAGGCATTATTGAAAAATTAAAGTGCAATCAATATCCCCTTAACGATCGGTTGCAAACAATCTGAATTGAGTAAAGATCTGGCAGGTAATCAACCCCGCCGTTGGACAGTGTGGCTGATAACCCAAATTAGGCAGCCCAAGGCCGGCTGCACCCCAAAGCTATCTGCAAATTAATTAGCTAAAGCCCCTAAGCTGGCAACCGATTGAGCAAGAGCCCAGAAATCACTAGAGGCCAAATCTGGTTGTTAATATCAAAGGTGAATTTTGCGAAATTAAATTGAATATAGCCGCCCACGATGAGTGCAAACAAAAATTCCTTGGAGCCCTGCCCCAATTTATCTGCTATTAATTCAATCGGACCCTCAAATCAAATAACAGGCCAAGTCTGGCTGTTATTAGCGAAGCAGAATTATATAAAAACTAAATTCGATCAATATTTGGCCTACAACACTCGCAAAGAAACTGAATTCGGGCATTAGTTGGCAATTAATTCGGCCCACGATCAGCGGATATGTGGCCCTATTAGGCGCCCAAACCCCTTGTTGGGGCAAGGGACGCGGTCAATCAATTTGGCGAGGGGCCTAATTAGCTAGTAGCCAAAATCTGGGTGACAATATCAAAGGGGCATTATTGAAAGAGAAGTTCAATGAATATCCGACCAACAAACGAGTGCAAAACAATCGAATTCGGGTATTGGCTAACAATTAAGTCTTCCCTAGAGCTGAACAGGAACAGGGTCCAAATTAGGCAGCCCAAATCCGGCTGTTGACTCACTAAAGTGCAGCATGTAGAAACTAAAAATATCTGGTGTGTGTGAATATAATGTCATTTAACTTTATATTGACATAACGTAATGATATATTTAAAAGTTAAAAATCATTTAAAATTAACCAAAAAAACCCAATAACTAGTGGTGCTTAAACCGCCGGTTTAGGTAACCGGTTTTCGGTTAACCGGGATTTTGAATACCCGGTTTTCGTAACCGGTTAATTTCTTAAAATACCCGGTTTTCGTAACCGGTTTCGTAACCGTTTAACCGGTACTGTCCTACCCTAATATATATGGTTAAAATATGTATGGCGCTTACATTTCTTTTAGTTTTGTTTAATATTTATTACTGCGTGATGAATAGTTATTTAATTGGTTGTATTTGGCTGCCACTTTGTGAATCTAATTTGAATT